>OZ023263.1:109418547-109856047 GCA_964006375.1 Tillus elongatus | reverse complement strand
TGCCCAGTAATGTGCCCTACATAACTCAGATCATCAATATATGTCTGAGAACCTCATACTTTACATCTCCGTGGTAAACAGCCGATGTTTTGCCGTTTCCTAAAGTGACGATATTGCCAGGGAACGTGATGAGGAGAACAGTTGTGCTTTGGTGCTGCTTAGGGTTGCCATATGGCCGGGATATCTGGAAATGTCCCGGAATTTTGGGTCTGGTCCCATTTACAGTAATTTATACTTCACTATCCCGAAATTTCATCCCAAAAGACTTGTCAAGCGATTAAATCTGCACCTATTTCTTAAGAACAAACATTTCTAATGATTTTTTTTTATATCTAAAGAAAACAGTTGGTTTTTTTGCTGTCAGTTCCAACAAGCAATGCTTTTTGCGAAATAATTTTTAGCCTGTTGAATAATTTATGAACTAAAAATCGAAATAGAATGTCCATGGATTTAATAAAGTCTGAGCTCTAAACTCGTATCAATTTTGAAGAGTCTTGCTCAGAAATTTTATCAGTTTTACAAAGCAGCGGTGGGGAAAAACTTGTAAAAATGGCAAAATCTAGTGATAAATATTTTAAAAAGTAACTGATTAAGATTTATTTTGATTGATGGTAATTTTGATTTATCCAAGCTAAAGAGAAGTGTTCACTTTTTGTTTTAAGTTTAATTTGTAATACTTATTGTTGATTTTCTAATAAAGTTTAATTATAGGGGAAAGTAGGGTAAAACGGCCCCCCCGGGTAAAATGATCCCCTCATATTTTTCCCATAGCATGCGTAAAACCACTGTTTAGCTTGAATCATTACATTCAGTACTACTATCGCCATCTATGTATGAATTGGTGAAGATGTGCGAAGCGTATCTCGGCTAGTATAACATAACCAATAAAAACTCAGGTGGTGTTGTTAATTTCGTGCGGACCAAAGTTGTGTTTGTAGGCGTATTCACTGAGGTAAGTAAAACATCTTTGTATGATGTTTAAAAGGTATATTTTCCTGCACATTTCTTTTCTGTCGCCATTGCCCTAAATATGAGGATTCACTAATTATGTATTTTTTATGCATTTGGTTACTCTTTGGGTAAAATGGTCCCTTTACATTGAGGCAAAATGGCCCCAGGGACCATTTTACACACGCATGGTCGCCTAAAAAAATGCATAGCAATTTTTTCCAACAATCGAATATATCTTTATCTCTTCAGAAATAATGGTTAGAAATTACGTTCGGAAGACCTCTAGACAAAAATGGGACTCAAATTCAATGCGACATGCCTTACAAGAAATTTCTAATGGCATGCCTTTTAAAACAGCCGCTAGGACCTATAATCTGCCCTTGAGTACTTTAAAGAGAAGGGCCAAAAATCAGAATAAATTGGTAAGTATTTTCAAACTAGACGTTTATATTCTTTCGATTCTGCAGATGTATTTTAGGGGAAAGAAGGCAGTTATTCGTCATTATTTTTTTTTTTCAGGCAAAAGGTTTTACGAAAATTCTTGGAAGGTTCACTACAACATTGCCGAAGGAATTGGAGACGTACTTAAAGCAATATGTTTTAGAGATGGAAGACCGTCTGTTCGGTCTGACAAAAAAATATATTTGTCAAATGGCCTACGAGCTTGCGGAGAGGAATGGTATTAGCCACAGGTTTTCTAGAGAGAAAAAGGCAGCTGGAACGGGTTGGTTTAGAGATTTTCTGAAGAGAAATCCAGAGATTTCGTTTAGAACTCCGGAGGCCACCTCCGCTGCCAGAGCCAGAGGCTTTAATAAAGAAGTAGTGGCAAAGTATTTTTCTCTTTTGGAAGAAATAACAAGTAAAAATAACATCACACCGATGACAATGTACAATATGGATGAGTCGGGTATCCAGACAGTCCCCAGTAAGCTGCCCAAAATTTTAGCACATAAAGGGCGAAAGCAGGTTGGTTTCCTAACAAGTGCTGAAAGGGGACAAAATGTGAGCGTTGTTCTATGTGTAAATGCTGCTGGTCATTTCATTCCGCCAGCAATCATATTCCCTCGCAAAAGACGAAATGAGTTATTATTCCAAGGTGTTCCTTATGGAACGCTTTGTCTTTACAACGAATCTGGCTACATGAAATCTGAAACCTTTGTTCAATTCTTGCAGCATTTTAAACAACACACCCAGTGTTCCATTGAAAATAAGGTCCTCTTGTTGCTAGACGGGCATTCAAGCCACAAGTCCATCCAAGCTATAGAATATTGTAGGGAAAATGGCATTATACTGCTGTCGTTTCCTCCACATTGCACTCATGAGATGCAACCATTAGATGTGGCTGTATTTTCACCTCTAATGGCATATTTTAATGAAGAGGTTATTTTATGGCTTAAAGCAAACCCAGGAAAAGTGGTAACAATGTATAACATTGGTGGTTTGTTTGGAAAAGCATATAGAAGAACTGCCACACTTAATAACGGTCTCAGTGGATTCGAGAAAACAGGCATCTGCCCCTTTAATCCGAATATATTCCCAGATTGGAAATTTAAACCATCCTACACAACTGATCGTCCTCTAGTGGAAAATGAAACCGACGCGGACGCTCCTATTTGTCACCAAGAACAAACTCCTCAGAAAACTCCTACTCAAAATACCCCTCCTCAAAAAACACCCCCTTCTTCGCCACCAAGATCATCTGTAATAACTTTTCCCATAAGAAAGAGGAAAATTCGTGATGAATCATCAGACGAGTCAGATGAATGGGAGGCAAGTGGACGATCTTCAGATGAAGTCAGCCTTTTTACAGATAGTGCAGATGATTTATCAGAAAATGAAACTTTAGACGCTGCAGTTCCAAAGATAAAAGTTGCCGTTTCAAAGCCAGTTGATGTTATAATAAGTCCTGAAGTTGGAACCTCAAATCCAAACCCTAACGTTAACGCTATAGAACTGGAAGCTGGTGCTGCGAACAATGAAGATAAAGATGACACTTTTGTAACTCCATTTGATTTATACCCCCTACCTCTGGCACCTCCTCAGACTAGGAGTTCAAGACCCTCCCAAGGAGCAACTGTTTTTACTTCCACACCAAACTATTTGGTTGCAAAAGAAAAATCAAAAACCGCTAGGCCAACTTCACAAACAGCTAGGAAAGCTGTGAGCAGAAAGGTGTTTGGAAAAAATAAAGAAAATAAAGGGAGAAGAGTTAAGGAAGACGACGTCGCCTGTATATTTTGTTCCGAGTTTTTCAGTGAGTCACGGGCCAAAGAGGTCTGGGTTTCTTGCAATTTGTGTAAAAAATGGTGTCATTCATTATGCGCAGGTGTTGCAAGAAAGCAAAAAATGTACATTTGCGATTTTTGCAAATAAAAGTGTTTTTATAACTTTTATGTGAAAAAAAATGTGGGGGTCATTTTACCTCATGAAGGGGGCCATTTTAGCTCCACCAGGGTGTAAAATGGTTCCTTTGGGTCTTTTTTAAAGAATATCTATTTTTTTGTTCTTTTTATTATTAGATGTTATTTTTTCAAAGAAATGTATTCTGTTATGTCTCTTTCATTGTATGAATAAATCATAATCAAATATTCCGTTTTTTTGTATTTTTTTGCCCAACAAATTGGTAAAGGGGCCATTTTGCCCCACTTTCCCCTAATAAGCGTAAAAGAGGGGCTCCATTTTTGTTTTAAGTTTACTAATTAACTAGGGTATAGTATAAATGTTAGCTAACATAGTTTTTAGCTAAAATACAATTGTTTCGTCTTTAATTTGCATTTTTCTTTTCCCTTTAAAAATGCCACTAAAATACTAAGTAATTTTAATATATTTTTCTACCGTCCGTCCAACTGTTGGAGCTGGAACTTGAACTCCAAATCCTTTCATAACTCCAGAAATGTCCAGAAAATGATAAGCCTGTATTTGTCAACCCTAGTGCTGCTAGACTTCTCAAAGGCATTTGACACCATACATCATGGTATTATTTTATTGGTATTCCACTACAGCGGTTTATCACTCGAGGCAGTCAGATTGATTGGGAGTTATTTCCAGGAAAGGTTGCAATGTGTCAAAATCGATAACACAAGGTCCAGTGTATTCCCAACAAACACAGTTATGTAACATTCACATAACTGAAATAATATTTTGTTATTTACAAAAGTATCATTTATGTAACTTGTTATGAACTTGTAAGTTACATGTAACACGAAATGTCATGCATATAGTTCCTCTCGTGACATATCTATGTAATATACTTGGGCATATATATCAGATATATTTATTAACAATTTCATCAACATTACATGTTACATTTTGTTGTTAGGAGTAGAGCTTTTTCTATATTACCACACAATAATAGTTTAGAAAAACAAAACAAAAAATTATTGAAAACATAATTTATTAAACACTTGTGGGCTAGAGCGGGCGAAGAAATTGGCGTTAAGCGGGCTATTACGAACAAAGTGGACTGTAATTTGCGTTTGTTAATTAAGTAACGTTTTTAATGAAAAGAGAAGGGGCAAAAGCAGTGGAAATTGATGCAAACTCGTGAATGACCAAAAAGCCACTTACCTTTGTGAATTTCTTCTCTTGTCGAGTACTGGACTCACAGAAACTCGTGCGTGTCCCGGAAAAGGCTATCCTGGGTTGCTGGTGCGTTTAATGGATTTGTTAAGGCTGGTTTGACTGTATCACACACACATATAATTTTAAGGTAGCGGTACTATACGATATCGCGGTTTTGCGTTGCTGACTACTTAAGTTCTGTTCTTCTTGACGATTCGTGGAATTCTGGTCTGTTCTTCTTATCGCAAAATAAAGATTATAAATTCCACTGCTTTTACACTATACGAGGAGCGAACATCCCGCCCGGCCAAAATGGCTGCTATAAGCAAGACATTTTTCTACACAAAAAAAAAAAATTAACGCGAAGGAGAAGCGATAACATGCGGCGGATAAGAAAAAAGAGAACAAGAAACAAAATAAATGATTATCCCGGTTAGCAAGAATCCACAAAACAATAAAAAGACTTAAAATAAAAAATTAAATTAAATTAGAAACAAATACTACTACTACTAGTCATTAGTTGGCAACGGGCACAACTTCACCAAAGGGCGACGAAGGATACCATTCGAGGTCTTTACAATAGCAACTCTTACGACACCATCAGGACCAGGAATTAGAGACAATAGACGACCTAGTAGCCATTTAGAAGGCGGAAGTTTTTCAGCTTTCACGGCCACCATCGCCCCAATAGTAGGAAGAGCACCAGCGTCAAGCCACTTGCTTCGTTGTTGTAGGGTGTGAAGGTACTCCTTGTGCCAGCGAATCCAAAAATCATGGTGCATACGTTGGAGAAGTTGCCATCTTGACAGACGAGTTAAGGGGACAGACGACAAATCGGGAGTTGGAAGCGTAGAAACTGGCTCCATATGAAGAAAGTGTCCAGGAGTTAAAGCGTGAATGTCATCGATATCCGAACTCATGGGATTTAAAGGTCGGGAGTTCAAGACAGATTCTATAAGCGTCAGGACAGTGTAGAATTCTTCGTACGATAGGATTTGTTGGCCAACAACACGAGAGAGATGAGATTTTACACTCTTGATACCAGATTCCCAAAGACCACCGAAATGTGGGGCAGAAGGGGGGTTGAAATGCCAATGGATTCCTTCCCTAGCAGTTGCATCAGAAAAAATGCGTTTAAGCTCCTTGGCGGAGCCAACGAAATTTGTACCACAATCACTATAGAGATTATCACATCGACCACGACGAGCAATAAATCGTTGGAGGGCAGCGAGAAAAGCGTCAGTCGAAAGACTACAGGCAGGTTCTAGATGTATAGCCTTAGTCGCGAAACACACAAAGAGGCAAATATATGCCTTAGAGGTTTTAGCACCTCGGTATCGATTCATAGTGATCGCGAATGGACCACCAAAATCTACCCCAGTATGCGAGAATGGTTTGACTTGCGACACTCGAGAAAGGGGTAAGTCACCCATAGGTGGCTGATAAGGTTGAGGCTTTATTTTCCAACATGGCATACATTTCGAAATGACAGTGTTTATGGCACGTCTTGCAGACAAAATCCAAAAATTCTGACACAACAAAAAGTGAAGAGTGCGAGGGCCAATATGAAGATACCTTTTATGGTATTGTTCAATTAAAAGCACCGTGAGTCGGCACTTTTGTGGAAGTAAGAGCGGATGCTTTCGCTCATAAGACAAACTTGAGTGAGTCAAGCGACCACCTACACGCAAAAGACCAGTACTGTCTTGAAATACGGCGAGTTTTCTCCAGGACTTAGGGAATTTTTTACTAGATAACTCCTTTTCAAAGTAGACCGCTTGAGTGCGCTTGACCAGAAGGGTCAGAGCATCATGAAGCTCTAACCGAGATAGCGGTCCAAATTTCGCAATAGAAGAATGTCTAGAATTAAAAGCGAAGCGTAATACGTATGACAAAATAGACTGTATGTAATGTAAAGAAGAATGATTTTCTAACAAATCATCAAGCAGATTTTCTTCACCTGTAAATGTTAAAAGCGAAACTGTCCTTTCCTCAACAGAGACCTCTTCAGACTGCAGCTCTGAAGACGGGGAGCAGGCAGACAGCTCAGAACGACATAGTAGCGATGGACCATTGAACCAAATATCATGGGCGAGAAATTGAGAAGGATGAACACCTCGAGAGGCGATATCGGCGGGATTATTAGCAGAATCTATATAATGCCAAAATTCAGAAGAAACCCTTTCGTGAATGTAGGCAACTCGATTTGCCACAAAGGTTTTCCAACGATGAGGCGAAGATTTGATCCAACTCAAGACGATTTGCGAATCTGACCAGGCAAAAATTCTTTCGAAAGTCATGCGAGTCTGATAAACGTTCAGAAGAAACGATAGGAGTTTCGCCAACAAAACTGCACCACACAGTTCTAGCCTAGGAATGGTTAGTTTCTTAACCGGAGCGACTTTGGTTTTAGAGCAAACAAACTGAACAAAAACTGTTTTGTCAGGGCGGAGGCATCGTATATAAACAACGGCAGCGTAACCCTTTTCAGAAGAGTCACAGAACCCATGTAATTCATAACCACATCCAGAATGAGGTGGAAGGATTTTTCTAGGAATGCGTAAATTGCTTAGTAAACCGAGTTCATTTCGATAACGGTTCCAAGCCTCAACAATATGCGAGGGCGGGGTTTGGTCCCAATCTAATTTAGAAGTCCACAGCGACTGGATTAGAATCTTTTGAAAAATAGTAATAGGCGAAAGAAATCCAAGCGGGTCAAAGATTCTGGCCAGTTCCGAGAGCATGTTGCGTTTCGTACAGGGTTTCCCCAACGGCGAGACTGAGAAAAAGAATGTATCCTCAGAGGGACTCCACTGCAGACCGAGAATTTTTAAAGGAGTGTCGTTTGCCAGTGAACCAAAAATAAGCGGATTTTGCGACAAATGTTCCGGAGGTAAATGTGAAAGTAATGCGGAACAGTTACTAGACCATTTTCTAAGCTCAAAGCCGCCTCGTTCAAAAAGCGAGATCAGCTCTGACTGTAAAAGCTTTGCGTCTTCATAAGAAGAGCAGCCGGTTACAACATCATCAACATAAGTGTCGTTTAAAATGGCGGCAGAAGCTAGCGGGTAAGAGCCCCCTTCGTCATTCACTAACTGATGAAGAGTGCGTATCGCGAGAAAGGGGGATGGCGTTAGTCCATATACAAGCGTAACCAGGTTATAGTCCACCAAAGGTTCATCAGAAGCAAACCTCCAAACAATTCTTTGATAATCATGCTGTGATTGGTCGACAAGAATGTTACGATACATCATTTTGATGTCAGCACACAAGACATAATTATGAAGGCGAAAGTGACACAGAATTGTGGCAATATCTTGTTGTAGTTTTGGTCCAGTATGTAGACAATCGTTAAGAGAGCTTTGGTTGGGAAGTTTCGCCGAACCATTAAAAACTACCCTGAGTTTAGTAGACAAGCTATTTGGTTTCAAAATGCAATGATGCGGAATATAATATGCGTCGGGAGAATCTTTATTGTCATAAACACGTTTCATGTGGCCTAGTTCCAAATATTCTCTCATAAAAGCAGAATATTGGGTATACAAGTCCATGTTTCTAGCAAGGCGGCGTTCCAGGGAAAGAAATCTTTGGACGACGAGGTCGCGAATGCCAGGAAAAATAGGCAGCGACTCAGATTTAAATGGGAGCGAAACGATATATTTGCCAGAAGGAGAGCGAGATATTTTAGTCTTAAAATGATGTTCACAAAAAATATCTTCATTAGAGTGATGCGACGAAGTCGGAACACTTTCCACTTCCCAAAAATCCCTAAGGGTGCGATCGAGATTTGATTCAAAGTTACTGCACAAGAAAGAAAAGACAGCAGAAGAATGAACTGTGTTGCCAATCTTACCCATGAGCACATAACCAAAGACGGTGTTGACGGCATCAGGTTGACCTTCCCCACCGGAAATGCGTCCATTTAAAAGGATTTTAGAAAAAACGTCGGCTCCTAACAATATATCGACCTGACCTGGACGATTAAAATGGCGATCAGCCAATTTTAAATTGCGAATGTGAGACCAATTGGAAGAGCAAATAGCGGTTGCTGGCAAATTATCACAAATGGCGTTCAAGATCAATGCGTCGACAGTAAAATTGAAAGAATCTTGACCAACCGGTCTTCCAGTGAGCGTTACACAACCACTCTGAGAAGAAGTCTGCATAGATGCCAGTCCTTTGATTGCAAACATGCAGTTTTGCTTAGGCAACCCCAAACGCTTAAAAGCCCTTTGCGAGATAAAAGACATCATACTACCTCCATCCAAAAGGCATCTCATAATCTGATAATTTCCATGGTTATCAAGAACTTCAATCAGCGCAGTGGCCAATAAGACCGTGGTTTGATTAGATACAATCCCAGAAGCAGCAAAGACCTGCTCTTGGTCGAGCGGAGCGGAAGGAACTGGAGATCTGGAAGGGTTATTATACACTGGCGACGGAATAGGCGCGGAGCTTTTATCAAAATGCAAGAGCGTATGATGACGCTGACCACACTTGCGACAGGACCTGGTAGATTTGCATTTGTTAAGATAATGTAGGCTACTTAAACAGTTGTGGCAAAGACGAGAAGATTTAACAAAATTATAGCGATCTTTTGGAGTTTTATTACAAAATGAGGAGCAATTATAAATAGAATGCGAAGAATCTTTGCAAAACACACAAGTATGTAAGATAGATTTACAATTTAAATTATCAGCGAAAAAAGCGGAAGTTCGAGGCGTTGGTCTAGCTTGCGATTTGTCAGAATATTTCTTTTGAGAGTGCGAAAGGAATGACTTCTGATCCATAGCATCACCAGCGATACAATATTTATTTAGAAAGTCAAGCAATTGCGTAAATGTAGGGACCTCGGTGGAAGCGTGGTCTAACTCAAATTTCGTCAACATGTTCCTGTCAAGGCGTTTTGACACCAACATAAACATAACAAAGTCCCATTGGTCTGTAGGAAAGCCTAAAGTGTTTAAAGCAGAAAGATTTTCCGAAATAATGTCGAGCGAATTGCGAATATTGACGTGGTCATCAGAATTAAATTTCGAAATGCTATCTATAGCATGCCAGTGCTCTTGGGCACGCAGACGTTTGTTAGAATAACGAGTGACTAATGTATTATAAGCTATCTGATAATTGTCAGCGGTCAGAGGCAAAGATCTTATTAGAGATAACGGCGGGCCTTCTACTGATATAGTTAGATAATGAAACTTTTCAATGTCGGAATATGCGGGACAGTCCTGTACTAAGGCATTGAATAAATCGATAAAAGTGTTAAAGGTTTTATAGTCACCTCTAAATTTAGGAATTTCTATTTTAGCTAGCCTTGCTTTAGCACCTTCATTAAGACCAGCTGTATTTGAATTTAGAATTTCCTGGACATTTGTTTTATTGTCAGGGAATAACCTAGAACAAATGGCTTTAATTTCAAAATAAGCGTCCATAAATCCAGCGTAAATAGTGTTTTCATCAGAAGCGTTTCCATGTTCACTACTTAAAATTGCAGAAACGATATTTTCGTGCGTTTGAATAAACTGTTCCCTTAAATAGTCGATTTCGGAAGATCTAACCCTAAGTAAATTATAAAGCGAAACATCTGACTGGGCTTTCTGGGCTAGAGAAGACAATGTGTCTATTTCAGATAGCTGAATATTGCGTTGGTTTTTGTATTTCCTTAATTTAGTGTCAGTCATGATATTAATTGAATAGGCCTCGTATATGGAAATGTAACAGATATACGTACCAATGTGAAACAAAGAATTATTCAGGTACAAATTGATAAGAATGAAACAGAAGCAAAGAGCGATATATGCGTGAAATGATATGCGTCGACTCCTAAAGCCGTGCTCGTTGTTCAAAATAAAGCAAAATTTAACTGAATGGCGGATTCTTGCGATAAGAAAATAACTTTTAAAAATTCTATAATTATAAAGGTTCTAGCGATATATACATGAAAATTGCGGGAAATTAATTTAAAATCTGAATTGAATACAGCTAAACCAGCGCGCTTTAGTTATTTTCAAAATTAACAAAGTTGAATAGCCAAATTTACTTGCGTATTATTTCCGAGACAAAAAAACTATCCGGCTCGAAGGACCAAGAAATGGGCTAGAGCGGGCGAAGAAATTGGCGTTAAGCGGGCTATTACGAACAAAGTGGACTGTAATTTGCGTTTGTTAATTAAGTAACGTTTTTAATGAAAAGAGAAGGGGCAAAAGCAGTGGAAATTGATGCAAACTCGTGAATGACCAAAAAGCCACTTACCTTTGTGAATTTCTTCTCTTGTCGAGTACTGGACTCACAGAAACTCGTGCGTGTCCCGGAAAAGGCTATCCTGGGTTGCTGGTGCGTTTAATGGATTTGTTAAGGCTGGTTTGACTGTATCACACACACATATAATTTTAAGGTAGCGGTACTATACGATATCGCGGTTTTGCGTTGCTGACTACTTAAGTTCTGTTCTTCTTGACGATTCGTGGAATTCTGGTCTGTTCTTCTTATCGCAAAATAAAGATTATAAATTCCACTGCTTTTACACTATACGAGGAGCGAACAACTTGTAAGAAAACAATATAATATAATACATTCTTATTGTATTAAAATATTTATAATTTCAATTTTACTTTTAAAATTGTTTATAGTGTTCACATTTAGCTGAAAGCTATGAATAATTTGAAATTCTAAATTAAATCTAAACATCAGTAGAAGTTTATATGTATAATTAAATATAACTGCAACTTTAAACTGTAACTAGAGTAGTATCATCCATATTAAAATTGCTTTAACAAATTAGTCGTAATTGCTTGTGTCCAAAACTCAGCTTCCGTAAATTTTACCCTGCTAGTAGATAACAGTTGCAAATTTAATCAATAAGTTCAGATGATCATACAAAACTAAGTACTACTAATTACCTTTGGCAATGTTTAAAACGTTGAGCTTGCTGACCTTATTATATTTCTTGGGTTGATCTAGCGGCAATTAATTCTGAACTTCTTATAGTGAATAGCATTGTTTAAATTCGCAATGTACGGTCATTTCCAGTCTTTCAATAATAATGATCAGAAACGTATGCTGGAATGGAAACATATAGGTTAACTCGCATTCCGCCATAAAACGCTAGGATAACACAATCATAGATTCAAAATGTACAATATAATTCATTTTAACATGAAACACCAATAAGAATTCAACATCGACATTAATGTAGTTCTTCACAATCGGTCGTCGATTTTGTTGATAAAATCATGTACAAAACATAAATTCTTATACCTTATATTAAATACTGTAATCTTTCAAGAAATAGAGAAAAATAAAATCCAATACTTACCACAAATTTTTCACTTTACCTTTTGTATGAGGAATAAGAAAACAATATAAATCATAAACACGAGCACAATCAAAAAAAATCTCGGGACGCAGCAAGTGCGTTATGGTAGTGAATTTTCATTAAAATGTTTTTATTGCAAATATGTGTGTTTTCTTTTTAAGAAAGCAGACATCAATTTTGGTTACCAGTATAACCTATATAGAAAAAGCAGGCATCAAATTTGATTACCAGTATAACATATATAGTAAAAACAATGTGCCATGTTTCATCAAAATAACTTGATTGTTTGAAAACGTACAGAAATTTCCAAAAGTAAACCAAAAGTGTTACTGAAAAAATCCGTTTCTTGGTCAACCTTATAGGTTAATAGCAAATTGAGCTTTTCAAATATGAAGCATTTAATCAAAATTCGCAACCACAACGCACTTGCTGCCTCCATAATTTCTTAACTTACAAACATGCATTATATTTCGATGGAAAATGCAAAAAAATAAGGCGTTTTCGACAAAAAAAATTTATTTGTATCACCAACGACTTATGGGCCACCCTGTGATTGTCGCAATAATTTTTTAAGATGTAGCTCAAAACACCGTATAATTAATGTATACAATATTTTTTCATATCTTGTATAATAACGAATATATTGAGCTTTATTGATTTTTTACGAAAATTCGACAAAAATTATATACCATTAAACAATAAACTCTATAGCTAAGGCTACTGCCAAGCATCAGAGAAAGGGTCTATTAGAAATGAATTTTCTGGAAATATTTTAGTAAAATGAAGGACAATGACGGTTGAAACTAAGAGTTCGGTGTATGTAAAACATTCTTCTTGAGACATTTTCTTTCCATAGCCCGTATTAGATTCAAGTTATTTGCCTAAATGTTGCGAATTTTGACGTTTTCAATTGTCACTTTGACGTTTTGAGGAAACCCCCAATTTATTTTTCTTTAAATGCCCATAACTTTTTTGTCTTTTGACCTACGGAGCTAAATTTTGGTAGGTGGCACACCTATAACGATATAAACCAGCTTACCAAATTTGGTTGCCCTTACTTTGTTAATTTTGGAGATATAAATATTTTGCGAAAGAAAACACAAATTTTTCCGGGAAAACCTCGGCGGATTTTCTTGGCTAACAAAATTATCCAAGCGACTTGCGAAAGGAATGTACTCACCAATTTTGACGTTTAAAATCGCAATTTTGACGTTTTGAGGAAAATCCAAATTTATTTTTCTTTGAATGCCTGCAACTTTTTTGTCTTTTGACTTACATAGCTAAATTTTGGTAGGTAGCTTACTTATAAGGATATAAACCAGCGTACCAAATTTGGTTGCCCTTACTTTGTTAATTCCGGAGATATAATTTTTTTTCGAAAGAAAACACAAAATTTTCCGGGAAAACCTGGACCGATTTTCCTGGCTAACGAACTTATCCAAGCCATTTGCAAAAGGAATTTATTCACCAAATTTAATCAAAATCGGCCCATTATTTTTTGAGTTATCGGTGTGATACATATATATATATATATATATATATATATATATATATATATATATATATATATATATATATATATATATATATATATATATATATATATATATATATATATAAACATATAAAAATTTAAACCGACCCCGGATATGTGTTCTGGGGGGCCTAATTAGCGCTCATTTGAAGAAATTTTTTCAAAATTCAAAAGTCGGGATCTCCTCATTAGTGAATTTTTTTTAAGAAAATTCACTAATAAACATAACATAACCTCATAATCTACTAGCAAACAGTAACAGCAAGAATCAAGACTCAACATTCGCTTTCGCCCTGCGCAGTTAGCCGAACAAAACGACGAAAATGGCTAGAACATATAGGTGTTAATTTGTATTTCCACTTATTTTCCGTTTATTTTATTTATATAAATATAATAACAAAATAAACTATTGACGAGTTTAAAAGTTTAAATCATATTTCAGTTGACAGGTTTTCTTAATTAACATTTCATTAGCTGGGTTTGATAATTATTTGATTTAATGTAAACTAAAAATATTATGTTGTTATCAGTGTGTGCTTTAAAACTATAGAACGCCATGAAATTTGTATAATGTGTATATTACATAAAAATATTACATAACTTTTATGTTATAATACTTTATGGTATGCAATATTTCATTTGTTTCTTAAATGTGCTCCATTTGCAAAGTATATTTGTGTCATTTTTAGGTAACAGTGTTATGTTACAGTGTTATTTTATTGAGCTTCCAATGCCATGTAACGGTTACAAACGTGTTTGTTGGGTTGGAGGTCAAATATGGAGTGCCTCAGTGTTCTGTAGTAGGGCCACTTTTGTATTGCGTATATGTCAGTAACTTAACATCTGCGATTCAAAATTGTCATTTTCATTTTTATGCAGATGATTTAAAGATCTATACAGCCTTCAATAATTCAAACTGTTTGCAATCTATGGCTCTTGTCAATCAAGATCTGAACAGTTTTAATAAAGTTGGCAGAAAGCCATTTCTTAAAAATAAATGTTAATAAATGTTTTGTTCTGTTATTTGCAAGCGAAGCTGTAAGGGACACTTTATCAGGCAATGTTAAGATATAATATATATAACTTCTAATATTGGAGGAGACAAAAAATCTTGGCATCACTTTGGACGGTCGACTAAGGTTCCACATCACACACCAACATTCTGATGAAGAAAGGTTATATTGTCAACTGTGACTTTTATTTCCACAGACATTTGTTTCTGCGAAAAGTGAAACTGTATTTATGCGAGACCTTAGTCTTGTCTCAGTTCACTTACTGTCATGTGATATATAACAAATATATTACAAAGAATGATAGTGACAAAATCCAACGTGTTTAGAACTTTTGCCTTAGATTTCCCTTTGGTATTAGGAAATTTGCGAGAATTAGTCACACATTAAAATTAGTTGGTTGACTCAACATGAAAAACCGAAGGCTGTTAGATTGTGCTTGTCTATACCATACAATTATTATTACTAAAGTTCCACCCTACTTGTCAAGAAAAGTTATATATCTGTACCTCAGAGCCAGACGATGTTAAGTCCAAAAATTATATTTTACAGCAGAGGCGATTGAAAGTTTGAAAAATTGGATTCCATTCAATTATGCAAAAGTGTCCCTTTATTTCGATTTTTTTCATTATGTGACTTAACAAGTCTAGTATACGCAAAAAATTATTTCTGGACTTACTATATAGGTTAAGTCCAATAGTTTGGACTTAACATGTTTGTCCCAGACTTAACACATATAATATGTCCTATGGAAATAAACAAGACTAGATATTATTTCAAAAAAATGTATTTAAAAAAAAATCGTACAGAATTTCGTCACATAACGCTTTTTTACTTCACTATAAATGAGTTTTTCTCTTAATAATTCAGTTTTGACTATTAATAATAAGAAAAAAAAACAATGTATTTACTTGTAACATAGACGGTCAATAGTCTAAGTATTACTGTACGTATACAGTAATACCGAGAGTAATAGATACTTACACTTAAATGTCATGTCACTTAAAAGTCCTACTTATACAGTAATACTACTTATACAACCTATTCATCATCTTTGTTACTTGCCTCATGATGTAAATCAGTATAGAAATTATGAAACCTACTAGGTACCCATTTTAGTAATTTTTGTAGATGATTATATATTTTGGTCGATATAGGTTTAGGTCCATTTCTTATAGGTGGAATACTCAAAGTGGTGTTGTCGTTTCGTCTGCTTATTCTAGTAAAATCTACTTCCATAAACTCTTCGTCATTAAATTATTTTTTATAGTAAAGAATTCCAAAATTGTCCTTCCATACTTGCAGATGCACCGTCTGGAATATGAGAAATTCATTTCCTAGGTTATTTGTCTTTTTATTTATGAAAGGTACTCCTTGGCCGTCAATAAGTTTTTTAAAATCTTTAAAACCATCGCTTTACATATTCACCACAGTAAAGTTTTTCTTTTTTTCGGATAGACATACTAGTTGTTGCCAGTCCCGTGGCGTCATTACTTGGAATTGAGGCACTGTTTTCCTTTCACGTTCTATAACTGAATGCACGGCATCAGCTTCCTGGTGTGTGTGCCCTCTTACTAAAAATTTATGATTTACAATATTTTGACATAGAGCTGTTAGTATAATGAAACTTCTTTTAAGAGGGGAAGCCATTATTGAGGTTGGCTATATCAGTCAACACTTGACTTTGGGCGTAGTGTAAGCACTCGGACATGTAATATTTGAATGTGGAAGATGTGCTGTTGAGTAGAGTTCTTATTACTCGGATTGTTTGTGCTGAACTAACATCTGGAATACATAAATCTTTCAGTGTTTGAACAATGTCACGGAGAAAATAATCATAGGTCCACGGAAATTGCATCTCTTTAATATATTCTAGTCTTTCTTTAACAAGTGTTTCCAGCTCTATCAGCATTTCCACAATATATGGACTTAGATACAAACGCTTAGCTGTGAAACCATTATGGATCAATAACCCTTTTTCGCTTTGATTCTGTGTAAAAGTTATTCGACAGTAGCCTAGATGATGAACTAAAGATTGATTTGGTTGATAGTCACCTTCGAAATACTTTGAAGACAGCATACGTATACTCTCCATAAAATCGTAATATTGACAATCTTCTAGAGCTAGGTATTGGTTGTGGTTATCAAGCAACATTGGACAGATAAATTTCACAAGTGTTGTAAAACTTCTTAGACACCGGTAATTAATTTCAAGGAATCAGTGATGTTGAATGGTGTTTACATCAGCATCCTCTCATCCTCTTGGTATGCGTTAAATCGTATTCTTCTAAGTTGACGCTCTGCATTCGTCTATATCACATCGTTTTCTCTTATGCTCTGGTTCTGTAACTCCAGAATCATTACTGTCGTCACACATCATACTGGTACAATCACAATTAACTTTCAGATTTACACCGAACATCTTCAACGGTTAGACTTGGACTGAGCTTATTATTGTCTAGTTTACTGTTAAGTAGGTTTCGTTGTTTCTCCTCTTTCTCTTCGTTCACTCTCGTCGATTTAAAGAATGCTTTGCTTAAAGGATCTCTTGGACGGTGTTGAATGTAAGACAAGGCAAAGAATTGTATAGAACAGTAGCCGGCCAAGTATATATCACATAATTCAACTAGCTGTTTGCTTTGAAAGTCTTCGCCTTCTGAATCGCGTTTGTTTATATATGCTTGCTCTTGTATTTTGAACACCAACTGTTTTAGATCACTCGCTTCGTTAGATATTCTGCTTTTAACTTCATACCACAGATCACTGTTGTACGGCATGTTTCTAGTTTAACACAACGCTACAAAATGATTCTTCGATTGCTTCTATTGAAACTCGCTCGTGAATTTTTCTCAAGGTTAAATCTGAAGTAAAACCGCAAACACCCGGTGCTGGTTTACTCGAGTTGGTGCTGGCAGAAGTTAAACCGCAGCCATCGAAAGTTGTTTACTCCAAAATTTTTCTCAAGGCTAAATCTGAAGTAAAACCGCAAATATCCGTAGTTGTTTACTTCGATTTCATCAAGATGGGTAACATGTTGCCAAACATCAGCCGTCTAGATATAAAACTTAGAAAGTTAGGTTTGCGCATGCGTGTATACTATTTTTGAATTCTACCTATCAAGACGATTAACATGACACCAAATATCATACCTCTACACCAATTAATAAAAAAGTTGCTTTGCGCATGCGATAGTCGCCATATTTCGGATCTTAATCTAACCCTTAACTTATATCTAGATTAGATCTAGATCTAGACTCCCGATCTGGATCACGATCTCGGTTCTGGCCACGGGGGCGAACGCCCGCCGTATCCACCGCCACCTCTGGCCGCGGCACTGCACTCTGCTCACCGAGACGAGTAACATGACACCAAACACTATGCCTCTATACCAACTACTAACTAACAAGCGCAAACCGCCATCTTTACGTACATCATTCCCCTAAAAAATCAAAATGGCGGGCGATTTTACGTTGATAGGTGGTGCCACCTGTCGTTTAAAATTTTAAAGTTCCCGGGTTATTCACTTTCGGTCGGCCATCTTGGACGCCATATTAGATTAACCTCAGATTTCCTTCCTATTGGACTTCCACCCAGTGACGTCACTCTGACGGCGCAGCGCGCCGGCGCAGTGCCCTGGTGGTGGTCCCAGAAGGAACCTACTATCGGCGAAACTCATTATGTTATTTTTCTTTAATTTAGTACCCACGGTGCGTCTACATAGGTGTTACTATGGTTCAAGATTGAAGATTCTGGCCTAATGGGAAATTTATTGAGCTATCGGATTTGAAATATTTTTACGAAAATTTTCTACCATAACATACTTGCGGCACCAAGGCCCTTTCCAACACTTATTTACTGTTGCTGTATCCATACTTTTTGAAAATGATAAAATATTGCAGCTTACTATGCAAGACTGACAAAGAAAGCAACCTCAAAAAAATATTTAAAAAATGAAATGAGAGAACAATTTAAACATAAATTGAAAATCTTGGTTCGCTGCCTCGTCGCAGGGGTGCACCTTCTCCTTCTGCATGCCTACAATCACCCTCAATGCATAAACGAGAACAATTTAAACAATAAAAATTCCTTTGGAGCAATCCCTAAGAAAGTTACGGGACCTGCGTTGAATATAGAGGTTCCGCGCGAGGTAAACAGGATTCTAAGGAGGTATAGCCACAGCATAATATTGATTATGCTGTGGTATAGCTGCAAGATAGGATAAAGGCAGCTTAAAGAGGTCCAAATAAGCTGTTTCTTTCGCACTTTCCCTTCACACTTCCTTTTTTATATTCTTCTCCGCCCAGCACCCCGATTCACTCTTGGTCCCGTAACTTTCTTGTGGGCTGTTTGCAAGAAATTCTTCTTGTCGTTGGGCATCCAGAAGGGATTCTAAGAATATTTCGGAAAAGATTTTTCTAAGCACAACGACCACCAGACAGTGCTACTCAGCAAATTTACCGAACATTTTATTTTTATTTACAAACGGAATGCTTCTATGAAATTATAGGTGGCAGGTCCATATTAATCGCTTGAATGATCGGTTTTAATAACTCAATCGAACCACTTTCTGCAAACAAAATTAAAAAGAGGTTTTTTAAAACAAATTTGTAATTATCTGTGAAGCTCATTGTGTTATTTTTTAAATTTAGTATCCACGCTGCTCTTATATAGGTTTTACTATGTATCAAAACTGAAGATTTTTATTTAATGGGAAATTGGGTTATCACCATTTGAATAATTTTTATGAAAATTCGCTACCATAACGCACTTAAATTTTTCCAACGCTTATTTACTATTGCTGTATCCATACTTTTTGAAAATGAAATAAATATAAACAATACAAAATTTTGAAATTGAAATTTAACCTAAACATCTGTTTATATAATTTTTTTTTAACTAGGGATGTTTGTACT
Source organism: Tillus elongatus (assembly GCA_964006375.1). Taxonomy (NCBI): domain Eukaryota; kingdom Metazoa; phylum Arthropoda; class Insecta; order Coleoptera; family Cleridae; genus Tillus; species Tillus elongatus. The sequence goes on along the minus strand of OZ023263.1, from coordinate 109,836,760 downwards.
TTGTAGTACCTACCTAGATATTAAAGGTACTTAGGGTATTACTTTGAGGTGGGTATATTTCTTTTTAAAATAATTTTGGTTTCACTTTCGTAATACCTACCAGTGAATTCTTCTGTATTAAGTTCACTAATACATACAATATTTTAAATACCGTGAACGTGAAGAATGGGAAGTTTAATATTTATACATAATGAAACTTCGTTCTAGATTGCTTTTAAACAAATTGAATCACTTTCATTAAATTTTTTATTTGCTAGTATACATTCGCATGCTAAAATTTAGTACTTTTGGACGCAAACTTTGTCCCGGTATTACGAAAGAAATGGTCCAAGGCTGACATTTTACAATTTGATTGTACATTGTACACAGCTCTGTATATAAAACTTTGTGTAAACTAGAGAGGTGTCGTGACAACATACTAACTGGTCCTGTACCGAGATGGCATCCCTCTCGTATCTCTCAGAATGTTCTCCAGGCTGATCTTGCGATAACTTCCATTGTTTAGATTTTTATCTACGATTTATTTAAATAGCATAGCAGTACAGATAACCTCATCTGTCTTCGTCCAAAATTGTAGATATTGCATTACAGAATTTGATGTGATGTCGAGTAGTATTTTATTAATCATTTCGAATACCTTTATTTTCCTTTGATCAAACGACTTGAACATTGGTATACAACCACGTCTGTCTATGTTTTTTTAATTTGTAAATTTGTAAATTTTAGTCTCAATCACTTAGACAATTTGAGAGATATTACGTTTTACAAAAGATTTTTCAATTTTTTATTAAGAAAAATTGGAAGTTAAGATTTGATAGCAAAATAAGGGTAATTCCCAAATTTGGTCCAAAATCAGTGAAGTAGTTTTTGAGTTATTATCAGTTGGATACATATATATATATATATATATATATATATATATATATATATATATATATATATATATATATATATACATTTATATATACATTCTAACTGACCATCGAAATGGGTTCCAGAGGCTCTAATTCGCGCAATTCCTATTTAGATAAATTGTCAATAAAAAGTAAATACAATCACAAGGTGGGTATATAAAATACTAACTATAGTTATATATATATATATATATATATATATATATATATATATATATATATATATATATATATATATATATATATATATATATATATATATACATTTATATATACATTCTAACTGACCATCGAAATGGGTTCCAGAGGCTCTAATTCGCGCTCATCTGAAGAAATTTTCCGAAAATCTCACCATCGATACCTCTCTATTAGTGAACTTTCTTAATGAAAATTCACTAATAAGCGTGCCACGAAAAGTAATCATTTGACACTATTCCTAAAGCCCTGTCATAAACTTGGAGTTTATTGCTTTTAGTTATATTAATAATAATAAGAGGGCCACGGAAAGTGATAATTTGACACTAGTCATAAATCTCGGTCAGATTCAACTATGAGTTGATTGCTTTTGGTTCTATTCAGTGATTACGAATTAAAATGTCATTGGCTTTAAGAGAAAAATCGAGATAATCCGATTGTTTGGTGATCATGCTCGTAGGAGAAGATAAGCTGCTACAGAGTTCAACTTGATACATCATATCAACGTGCTCCCATTACTGATGGAAAAACCGCTATGAATGCTCTGTTCAATGAAACTGGCAGTGTTATAAATATCCATCAGAGTGATCAACCTCGTCGAATACACCCACATCATGAAGATAACGGTATATTGTCGGCAAATCGGGCAAATCCATGTATGAACCTTCGAGAGATATCGTCTCAACTAAATATTCGTAAGGATAAAATTAAAATATATTTTGTTCGTCACAAGATCAAACCCTATAAACCAAAGTTCTTACAGACATTGAAAGAAGGTGATGATAATAAAATATTGGACTAGTGTTATTGGGCCCAAGGTAACTTTTTAAATGACAGACATTTTCTGAAGAAGATTATGTTTACTGATGAGGCTACATTCACCACCAATGGGATTGTATCATCTCAAAACTGGAGATAATGGTCCAAAGATAATCCTCACTGGGTTATAAACTGTAAAGATCAATATTCTCAGAAAGTCAATGTTTGGTGTGGGATTTGAGAAGACCGAATAATATCTCCTTTTTTCTTTAATCAATGGTGATTGTTTAGTTAACTTCTTTGATAGGAAATTTTGGAATGTAATTGAAAATTTTTCTCTTAGTGTGCGACAGGGTATGTACTTGCAGCTAGATGGTGCACAATTCAAGGATTGTTCGTTAATCGTTGAAACAAATATTTCCTATGCGCTGGATAGGAAGAAACAGTCCTTTTGAACTGTGGCCTCCGAGAGATCTCCCGATATTGATTTTTATTTGTGGGAAATGATAAAAAATAAAGTTTATACAACAAGGCCCAGCAATCGAGATGAAGTTTTTGCCAGAATGACGCAAGCGTGTCAAGAAATCAGTATCCCGGAACTTAGATGAATAGCTAAACAGAATCGTATGAGTATCGAAAAATGTATTCGAACAGACGGACAGTCGAGAGGGATCACATTTGATAGTTAATTATTTGTATAATGAAAATTTAATATTGTAACTTTTTTCTAAATTTAATCAATTAACAAACATTGTTTTCCCCACAAGAATAAAATAATTATTCCTTTGTAAGTGCTATTTATTTTACTTAAATATTTGAATATATGACACTATTAAATTGTCACTCTTATTATTAAATAAAAAAAATAAACTTAATAATTTTGTGTAATAGCAAAATAATGAAAAAATTAAAAATAAACTTGTAATATTTTTGTGTAAGACCAAAATAATGAAAAAACTAAAGAGGCGAATTTCGTCATGAAACTCTGGGGGTTAGAATACATTCTGAACAACATTTTCTTATAATTTTGTTACGATATTTCTAACGCGAAGCAAAATATGGTGAATTGACCCTGTTTGCAAATTCGTAGTAGGCTGTGTTACAGTTCAGATTTTTTCAGTTCAGTATCTTAAAAAATGTGACCCATCAACCTGTATGGCTGTGCATAAATTCTTAAAATCTGTATTGCTTCAAATAGTGAAAATATAGGGGTGTTTTCATCTTAAATGCGACACACTATATATATATATATATATATATATATATATATATATATATATATATATATATATATATATATATATATATATATATATATATCATGGTGACCTTGGAAATTGGTTCTTAGCTGGCTCACGTTTAAAGAGTTTTTGTTTAAATTCAAGTCGCAATTTGGTCATTAGCAAATAGAGAAATCCAGAAAACATCCCAATTAATATGCTCACATTCAATTGTATTTCACCCGACACCGCTGGTTGGGTGTTAAAATATGAGGTAGTGATTTCTAAACAGTTTAAATGTTAAACAATCAAAATCGGCGAGTCATGGAAGAATGTATTGTATACTTTTAGAATCAGACTTTCCATTGATATTATTATTTATATTTTGATTCGCTTCTATTTATAATCAAATTGATATTTCCTGTTTTAAGGAACGTTGGCGTTAATGGACGTCAAAAAAACTTTATATGAATATACTGACGTATAATCCACCACACTTGCAGTACTTACGGTAAACATATTTTTAAGATACTCATCAATCTATTATTAATTAAACAAAGTGGGATGAAAAATCATGAGACATGTAGTGTTGTCAGATTGCTTTCAGTTTCACATCACATAGTTATATTATCTGTGTTTATAGTTTTATTTAAAATTATAGAATATTTTTGCTCAATTACCTATGAACAGAGGCCCCAATAAAAAATATGGTTATATTTTCCTCATCTTGTGCCTTAGTGTTAACCATAAGGTTTAATCAAATGTTAGATACCTAATTTAAGTTCGTTTAAAAATAAACTATTCTTTCAAAATAGTGAACCGATTAATTGTTAAGGTACCTTAACACCTTTTTGCACCACCAGTGTGATGATGTTTACATATGAGAGCTGAAAATTCTGTCAGATAATGGAACATCACAAAAAATGTTGCTATCATAGCTTTAGCTATACATGCGTTATGAGAAAAATAATTGCTAAAATTAAAATTTACAACACCCAGTATCACAAAAGTAAAGTCCCGAGAAAAAAGTTTCTATGAAAAACCGACCTATTATCCATGTGTCATCGTGTTTCATTATTAAAGAAGTTTTTCGCATTTAATTTATTCATAGAAACAAAAGTTCAGGTTATACTGTGTTATGCTAATAGAAAGTTCGCCATACAATATGCTTCTGATACAACTGAAATAAGCAGCATTTGAATTTTTGAGGCAAAAATTAAAATTTCATTCTAAAATATATCTTAAGAGTTTCATTTCTTATTGGGTGTATTTTTTAGACAAGTTTCACATTTTGCCCCATGAGACATGTATACTTTCTTAGTTGGACAGAGAGTCAATGTAATAAATAAACTTTGATATAGGTACAAGCGATAACGTCTTAAAAAGTGTCAAAACATATATAAAACATGATTTGAGCAAAAAAAAATGTGCCGGTCTGTCGATAACTTTAGAACGAATTGAGATATCGTCTTCAAATTTGATATACAGTTAGCACGCCAAACGAACGGTTCGGATTGCTTTTGGATAAAACCGCTCCGGGGGGTAGGGGATGAATGGGGGATGATTTCGTGAAAATTTTTTGAAAACATTTTTTCGTTAAAACTCCAGTAATATAACATTTTAGTGTTTGTTTATTAGAAAACTTCCAATTTTATCAAACATCTGGTATTCTGTGTGCTGAATTTAATTTTGGGGTTGAATGTGCGGGGATGGAATATCGGTGACAGAAATTTCGAAAACAATTTTTTCTCTAAAACGGCTTAAAAAGTCTCAAAACATATAGAAAACTTGATTCTGGAACAAAATTGTTTTGTCTGTCGGTCGGTCTGTCGGCCTGTGTGTCTGTATGTTAAAGGCGCAATAACTTTCGAACGAATTGAGATATCATCTTCAAATTTGGTATCAACTTAGCACCCGTTAAAGGAACGTTTAGAATTATTTTTGGGTAAGATCGCTTCAGAGGGTACGGGATAAATGTGGTGTGATTTGGTGAAAATTCATATTTTTTCGTTATAACTCTAGTAATATAACGTTCGAGAAGTTTATATGAGTACAGGATACGAATATTTTCTTTGTGGTCAAGTCATGGACCCTAAATTCATTTCATGAGAATGTCTTTGTGGGGAGAGTATATTATCACAGATATGTGGAAGTTATAATTCAATTTGCAGCAGTATTTTTACTGGAAGTAGCTTAAAAATTCCTACTATATCTAAAAATAACTATTTGTGCCTTACGTTACCTGACCTGACGTTACCTAATTATTGTCTTCGCAAAAATCTCCAGTTTTAGTGAATTTTTGTAGAAAACGTTCAGAAAGAGGCGATCTCGTCATTTGAATTTTGAAAAAATTTATATATATACAGTGTCCAGATTTAGATTCTCAACATTGGTATATCGGTTATTATAAGAGACAGAGCATTGGGGAATGTTTTGCGGAATTGAATGCCAGCAACAAATATCATTTCAAATTCGTACTTACTTTCTTCGATTTCGAGATATTTTGAAAAAACTAACATTTGCCGATTTCATTTTTTTAGATAACTCAATAACGCGTTAGCGACCGCTTTGAACTTCCACATTGTTTAGACACTTTTTTATGACAAATTCATTGGTGTTAACAGAAAACTTTGATTTTTATTTGTTTTCAAGTCATCAGCACTATCCTTTGTTTCTCTTATGTCGGCCATTTATAATTTTTGAATAGTTAGATAGCCCCCAAAAGAGATTTCAAATGAAGTACGAAATGTCTGAAAAATGTTCCTATTTCTTCGAGAGTCCATACGAGGAATTACCAGAAAATAAATTTGATCCTGGTAGGCCATGAAATAAAACGACAGTGTGACATAAATGGTAAGCTCAGTCAATATTGACATGTAAAGTGGAATTAGTGAATTAGTCAAAACTTTGTGTACTAGTCATTAATGAATAATCACCGTTAAGGGTCAATATTAATAAGAACTGATAATGGTACATAAATTTACAAATGAAGAAAAGGTTGATATGTTGGAAGTGTATTTCAAAGCATAATTAAATACTCAATAAAAAGGCTTCCTTTTCAGACAATAAAATTGTATTAGTTCCCTACACGATTCGGCGAAAAAATTTTATTGTCTGAAAAAGAAGCCTTTTCATTGAGTATTTATGTATGTCTATCCCAAACTGTTTGAACTTTAGAAGTAAAATTATTTCAAAGCAAATCTAAACTCTGAAAATGTTTGCACGAGTTACGCTCAGCATTTTACGAAAAGATCACAACCACACCGAACAATTTTTAACAGAATAATCAGAAATTTAGTGAACTTTAAACAAAATAGACCTGATTACCAGGTTAACAATGCTGTAAATACGTGAAAATATTGTTTTGCAAAATGTTGCGAACAATCCAAGTACATCAGTTCGTCGAGTGGCTCAAGAAACTGGTATTTCAAAATCCAGTGTTTATAAAACGTTGAAGAAAAACAAATACCACCCATACAAACCAACAATTGTACAAGGCTTAAGCGATAATGACTATAACCCGAGATTATAATTTAGCAGGTGGTATCTGCAAAATGTGAATATGATACTGATTGGACTGATGAAACACAATTTATCAATTGTGGAATGTTCAATAAGCATAAATATCATCATTGGTCTCCTAAAAATCCACATTGTATAAATAAAAGAAGATTTCAAGGTCGATTTGGTTTTTGTATATGGTGTGATTTGGCTGATCAGGAAATTTGTTAATATGTTTTGTGTTTTTAGTGTTTTTTTTCATTTTAGATGATCACTTAATAGGTCCTTTCATCATTGATGACAACTTAACTGGAAATAGATATATGGAGCTCTTAACGAAGAAGATAATGTCCGCCATGAGACAAATTAATAACCCTGGGAACATGCAAAACATCTGGTTCCCGCAGGACGGCTGCCCGGCTCATAAAGATCGCGACGTGCAACATTTTTAAGATAAAACTTTAATGAAATAATTATTTCGAATAATGGACCGGTACCGGTACAATTGTCTGCGAGATTACCCGACCTTAATCCCCTTCACTATAATCTTAGACTGCCACTAAAAAAGAAAATAAGATAATGTCCGCCATGAGACAAATTAATAACCCTGGGAACATGCAAAACATCTGGTTCCCGCAGGACGGCTGCCCGGCTCATAAAGATCGCGACGTGCAACATTTTTAAGATAAAACTTTAATGAAATAATTATTTCGAATGATGGACCGGTACCGGTACAATTGTCTGCGAGATTACCCGACCTTAATCCCCTTCACTATAATCTTAGACTGCCGCTAAAAAAGAAGAATTCAATTTTGAACCACCAGAGACTGGGAAAATTTTTGGACAAAGAGTGCTGGATGTGCTAAGATTATCAAATGGGAACACATTACGTAGAGTTTGTTAAAACAAGGTGCCATAATGGTGCGTGAAGCAGAATGGTGGCCTTATTGAACGGTTTGTTTAAGTGAAGTTGAACTTTTAATTTCGTATCTGAGTTTAATTATTTTTTTGTTCATATCCCTTTTTGGTAAATTTTATTAAGAAAATTCACTAATAGAGAGGTATCGATGGTGAGACTGTCTGAAAATATCTTCAAATGAGCGCGAATTAGGGCCCCTGGAACCCATTTCCATGGTCTGTTAAAAAGTTTATATATATATATATATATATATATATATATATATATATATATATATATATATATATATATATATATATATATATATATATATATATATATATATATATATATATGCGTGTGTGTGTGTATCCAACCGATAACTCAAAAAATACTTCACTGATTTGGAACAAATTTTGGAATTACCCTTATTTTGTTAATGGATTGGATGAGTTCGTTCATCCTATCTTAGCGCCCAATTTTTCTTAACAAAAAAAATATGTTTTAGAATGCTAAAATTTTTTAAGTGATTGAAACGAAAATATAAAACTTAAAATAACATACACAGACGTGGTTGTGTTCCAATTTTCAAGTCTTTTGATCAAAGAAAAATAAAGTTATTCGAAATTAGTATTAAAATAATCCTCGACATCATTTTATATTCTGTAATGCAATATCTACACTGTTGAGAAAAGACAGATGACGTTACCTGTACTGCTATGCTATTTAAATAAATGGTAGATAAAAATATAAACAATGTATTTCTGCATTTCTCATATTCTATGTCTCAAATTTGGTATATGAGCGGAAAATGCTAAAAAAAGCATTAGGCGGACTTTGAAAAGATGCGTTTATCATATTTTGCAGTAATACCTCCTTTAGACCCTGTCTACCTCGCATAACACCCATATTCGCCCAGGTCCAGTAACTTTTTGGGGGTTGCTCCCAAGAAATTTTTCTTGTGCTTTATGCTTTGAAGGTAGTTGTATGCATGCACAACGGGAAGGAGAACTCCCCGTGTTTTTGAGTGAGGGGGTAGAAACCCTCTTCGTCCTGGGGGATATTATTTTCCTTCTGCATGCATATAATCACACTGAATGCATGAACCATGGGATTTTTATGTTCAGCTTCCTGGTGTATATTTTGTTGAGTATATTTCTTGTTTATCAATTGTGTTGTTTGAGTTTTGTACCCAAATTACTATATAAATATTTATGTTAGAGATCATGTTTTTGCTTGCCCTTCTTTGCCCTATTTTTTACTGGTCCTAATTAAATAAAGTAATGTTTTATAACATTTAGTATAAGGCTACATCACTATAATATATTATTCTTATGAAAATTCACTGCCATAACGCACTTGCTGCGACTTGAACTTTTTTTTAAGTATATCAGCATGATTACGTATATCAGCAATGTTAACTTGGCACTTAGGTCTGTTTTGTTCAAAGCTTCCAAAGTTCACTAAATTTCTGATTATTCTGTAAAAATTGTCATTTAAGTAAGAGTGTCGTTTTATTTCATACCCTACCAGAGTCAAATTTATTTTTTGTTAATATATCTCTTGTAAATGAAGATTTTTCAGACATGTCGTACTTCACTGGGAAGCTCTTTTCAGGGGCTATCTAATTAACCAAAAATTATAGCCACTATAAGGAAAACAAAAGATGATGGTGGTGGTGGAGGTATTTATGACCTTGGAACAGTAATTTCATCAGACACAGACTTTTGCTATTTTATATATCCAGATAATGTACATAAATATATACAAATACCTACACATTATTTTGTATGAATAGGTAATCTATAAGATAGAATTATGGTATCTATATACAAATATACTGTATTTAAACTTATTTATACATATTATTTGCGCTTTTTTTCTTTTGTTTTTTCCTCTTTTTTTCTTTTCTTTATGTTTTTTCTTTATTTCTTTTTTTTTTTCTTTTTTTTTTGTTTTTTTAACAACTAAAACAAAAGATAGTGCTGATAACTTGAAAAGAAATGAAAATCTGAGGTTTCTGTTAAGACCAATGAATGTGTCATAAAAAGTGTCTTAACAATGTGAAAGTTCAAAAGCGTTAAGTTATCGAAGAAAAATGAAATCCTCAAATTTTAGTTTTTTTCGTAATATCTCGAAATCGAAGAAAGTCAGGATGAATTTGAAATGATATTTGTTGCGAGCATTGAATTCCGCAAAATATTCGCCATTTGACCGTTGCTCTATCTCTTATAATTACCGATATACTAATGGTGAGCATCGAAATGTGGACACACTGTATCTACCGGCCCTAACTTGGTGAAACCGTTCCATACTTAATACAGCCTTAGAGACATTTCCTGTGGTATAATTTTTAATTTATTCTATGAGAGATTTTTCATGTACAAAATGTTCATGAATAGCGAATTTGTTTACAATAAAGTTTTAGTGAATTCTAAGAATTTGTTTCGATTTTTATGTAAATTTTTGTGTTTGTCAAAATTTTGATGAAATTTTTTTTCGTGACAGATAATGTTTTAATTAATAATTTTCGCAGTTAAGGGAATTTTGGTAAAACATATTTTATCGATTTCTTTAAGCAAAACTTTTTCAACCAATTTTTTTGTTTTTAGCGAATTTTCGTGGAATAATTTTTTTATGGATTTTTGTAACCGATTTTGTAGGACATTCTTGTGGATTTTTTTACATTTCGTGGAACCCATTTTTCTAGCGAATTTTCATTGAAAAAAATTCGCTTATGACGAGATCACGAGTTTGAGACTTTTATTCTTCAGATGAACGTGAACCAAGACCGCTAGAAACCCATATTCCAGGTCATGGTAATCCTACAATTTAGGTCCCCCTATCAGCCAGATTCTCGTGTTGCCACTTCGTTCTCTTTATTTCTCTGGACTTAATAAACTAAACTTTAAAATACTTACGCAGCATGTGCATATATATATATATATATATATATATATATATATATATATATATATATATATATATATATATATATATATATATATATATATATATATATATGTGTGTGTGTGTGTGTGTGTGTGTGTGTGTGTGTGTGTGTGTGTGTGCGTGCGTGTGTGTGTGTGTCAGTGGCGATTTCTCCTAGTGAGCTAGGTGTGCGCCGCACACCCTAAAATATAATTGAAATGTGCACAGTTAAATATGTTTTATTTCTTTTTCCCTTAGTCTTAATACACTACATATGTTATGACAATCGATTTAATTTACTTATTTGATTTCATAAATAGTCGGTTAATAGTGACTTGGAATGAAGTCGGCACCACGTCTTCATTCAGAAAATATGAGTAGGTCAATAGCAACTGGGAATGAATTCGGGTTAGGTGTGCGTTGTTATTTCCGAACAACTTCACTCGACAGAGCTGTATTGGTATACAATACAGTCCCCCACCCATGTGTTTAAAATAGTAAGGAAATACCATTCGTTTTAACACTGCAGTGAGCGGTAAAAATACCGCTCAAGACAAATGAATGGAACGCCGGTTTAACAAACGTTGTGATAGCATTATTTACAAACATTACAACTGCGCTTGCCTGGACCACAGTATTCTAGAATCAAAGACTATAATACATTTTAGTAAATTTTCGTAGAAAAAATTCACTAATGGGGAGATCTCGACTTTTGAATTTTGAAAAATTGTTTGCAAATGAGCGCGAACTAGGACCCCTAGAACCCATATCCGGGGTCAGTTTCAACTTATATATATAAGAATTTAATTTGAGTCAAGTTTTAAAATATAGAAATTTTTGATTAAAATGAAGAAACTGATTTCAAGTACCATCTATATTTCTAGAAATTGTAATGGCACATAATGAGGTGAGGTAATTTTGGAGATTAGAAATCAGATGACAGAACTTTAGAACAATTGACATTTAGATTAAAATTTAGTCAAAATTGCAATCACAAGTTTAGACTTATTTGTAAGATGCTTTGTACTATTTATATAACAATAAACTATAAACTATAAACTATATATATATATATATATATATATATATATATATATATATATATATATATATATATATATATATACATATATATACATATATATATATATATATATATATATATATATATATATATATATATGTATATATATATATATATATATATATATATATATATATATATATATATATATATATATATATATACACATAGGTATCACACCGATAACTCAAAATATAATCGGCCGATTTTGATAAAATTTGGCATGTACCTTCCTTCTGTAAATGTATTGGATAATTTCGTTAGTCAGGAAAATCGGACGAGGTTTTCCGGGAAAATTTTGAGTTTTTATTAGAAAAAAATTTGTATCTCAAAAAATAAAAAATATGAGATAACCAAATTTGGTAGGTAGGTTTACAATATAAAAATTAAACTATACACCAAAATTTAGATTTCTATGTTGCAAGATAAAAAAGTTATAATAAAATATTTTGTGCCAGATCATTTCTATGAAAATTCACTACCATAACGCACTTGCTGCATCCAGGATTTTTACACATTTTATTATTTAGTACCATATTAACATTGAACTACTTTTAATGTTTACAGTTTTCACCCCGTTCCGGACAGTGCTAACGCTAACACATATTTGTGTGAAGAGAAGAGCTTGATAATAATACCATGTTCTTTTCGTGTTTTAAAGTTTTAAGTGACTTTTTAATTTGTTAGTGTTGCAGTGGGAAATTAATTTATTTATCTACGTATCATTCCCATATAGGTCGAATATATATATATATATATATATATATATATATATATATATATATATATATATATATATATATATATATATATATATATATATATATATATATATACATTTAGTGTTAATAATTTTTAAAACCACCACTAACAGCAACTCGTTACCGCACACCCGAACATTTTGGTCAGGAGACGCCACTGGTGTGTGTGTGTATAATTTTCGTAGTATGTCATTTCTATGAAAACTCGCTAGCATAACTCAACTGCTGCGTCAGGACTTTCTTATTGGCAAGAAATATTTAGCCTGTGATTCGTAACACATATTGTAATTACATTGTTCCTGATAAAAGCAAATTTTTGTTGTGATAGGTATTTGCCAACGGATGATACCAGCTCTAAATTAGTCAATATCCTTTCGGGGCCCTTAGAACACTAATATTAGTCAAAAAACGATGCCCCTTTTTATTATATCTATATTACGTTGTTTCGAGTATAAGAAAGTAAAGATGCAACATTCGTTATTGTACCCACCTTCCTTAAATTGTTGAAAACTGAATACCGTTTTATGTTAACTTTATTTTTATTTATTATTAATTCAAATTATACATTATGTCGTACAAAAAACCTATGCTTGTGCTTGCTGTGGGACACGATTTTAAACAGCGTCTTCCGAAACGTATAAATGTCAAATTATTTTGCTGTGTCACTTTTTGATTTTCAACTGTTTCTTCAGCTGCGATTTGTATTCCCACCAACATAACTGCTACAACCGTGGATATTTAGAATCCATTTAATGCAAAACCATTTCTTCTTTCAAACCAAAACATCACCAAAAAAATCATTATATATATATATATATATATATATATATATATATATATATATATATATATATATATATATATACATAATATTTTTATGTAAAAGAAAGTATTTTTCATATTTTTTTACGCATAGGTGAGTTTGTATTGATTTAAATGTATTATACTTTTTATATTAATAACACGCACTATGTATTTAAGCCAAATCACGGATAGCTAAATTACTACTACTACTAATACTAATTTAAGCAAATTATGGTTTCGTTATTTTTATTGTAAAATAAACATAATAAAAATTGTGTGGAAAATCCCCTTGCAATTTTATGGTGTTCATTAGTAGAAGTAATAGGCATTCCTTTTATGATTTTCATTATCTTAAAATGACTAACTGGAATACATATCTAGATACACTTTGTCAACATTGGATTTAAATAGAAATACCACATGCAACGCATGCGTTTCCCAGTTGTGTTTTGAAGCGGCAGCTGTGTTAGTTTAAATGTGATTGTTTCAATTTGAAATATTTATTGTCTGGCAGTGCAAAGTTATCAATATGTTAGGAGAAATACAAAGAAAAGTAAGTAAAACAAGATACACTCAGATTATAAAATATTTGTCGTGATTTTTGTAAGAAAACATTAAAACAAGAAAACGTATAGGTAGTCTTCTGTTATTCAACATTTTACAGCCTTTAGTTAGCTCTTAAAAATATTATGAGGTAGTGTTAAGAAATTCTTGTTTTTCTGTGTTAATCGAAAACATCTTTTGGAATTGTAAAACCTTTGTTTAATACCTATGTTCGAGAATATTGAAGGTGCTATCTATTGTCTATTGTGCATTGTTTTAGAAGGTAAAAATTAAGGAATAACAATAAAATACTTATATATCTTAGTTAAGACGAATTAACTAAAAGCTATAAGGGTAAAACTCAAATGTACAATAATTATTCCACCTAATTTACGGTGGGGTGTCTTACCACAAAGTATAATAAAAGGCACAATACCAATTAATTGTCATTTCCACGAAAATATAACCTAGCTGATAACAGACGTAATACAAATAGTTCATTAAAAGATGTTATAAGAATGTTTTATACATATTACAGTTATAGCGACGTATTTATTCCCCTTCTTCCAAAATTCCAAAAATTTCAACGGTTAATTGTTTTATATTATATAATATATATATATATATATATATATATATATATATATATATATATATATATATATATATATATTAGTATCGTCATGGGGAAATTATTTCAAGTCGTTGTATCATATAAATATTATATCACAGAAGTCTGCTTCAGAACGTTTGAAACCTAAAAAAAGTCTGATGCGTTATGGTAGTGAATTTTCACTAAAATGTTTTAAATAGCACATATGTATTTATAGTGAGTTTTCATTAAAAAAAATCACTAATGAGGAAATCGCGACTATTGAATTTTGAAAAAATTTCTTCAAATGAGCACGAACTAGGCCCCCTAGATAGAACACAAAGTGTTCATAACTCTGGAAAGAACAAAGTAAGGGCAACCAAATTTAGTACACGTGTTTGTATTATAGAAAGTGAACCATCTACCAAAAGTTAGGTCTGTAAGTTAAAAGACAAAAAAGTTATAAGCATTTAAAGAAAAAATGGGGTTTTCCTCAAAATGACAAAGTCGTGATTTGAAACGTCAAAATTGCAAACATTTAAACAAAGAAGCTGAAACAAATATAGGTTATGTAAAGAAAACGTCACAAGAAGAGTATTCTACAAACCATTAAGTTTCAGCTTCAACCGACATTGTCCTTCATTTTACTAAAATATTTCCAGAAAATTCATTTCAAACAGACCCTTTCTCTGATGCTTTGGCAGTAGTTTTAGTTGAGTTTATGGTTTAAGGGTCTATAATTCTTAGCTAATTTTCGTATAAAAAAACTCGTTAACGAGGAGACTGCGTCTTTTAAATTAAAAAAAAAGATTTCTTCAAACGAGTGCAAACCAGCCCCCCAGAATCCATAGCCGGGTTTAGTTTTAGTTTTTATCTGTTTAAATGTATACAGGGTGACGTGTTTCTACGGTAAACATTAATATAATTGTTATTATACAATATACAAGAAAAAATTGTATATGTTAATTATAGGGTGTCTTGAGCTGCATCTTATAAAATTATTTTGACAATCAGATGATACCTCCAATTTTTTTTCAAACATCCCTTATTTTATTGCATTTTTCATCGAAATATGATGCATGTTTGTAAGAAAAAATCGAGACGCAGTAATTGCGTTTTGGTGGCGAATTTTCATTAAATGCTTAAAATTTCAGTAACTGAATTTGTTATTAACCTAAGGGTTCGTTGGCTAGGAACCTAATTTTTCTCGAAAACATTTTAAGTTTAGTATCGGAAAATTTTTGTGCATTTTCAAACAATAAATTATTTTGACAAAATATGGTACATTGTTTATACTATATAGGTTATACCGGTAACCAAATAGATGCCTGCTTGCATTAAAGAGACATATTTGCTATTAAAAACATTTTAATGAAAATTCATTTAGATAACGCACTTGTTGCGTCCAGACTTTTTTAATGAAAGCAGGCATCAAATTTGGTTATCAGTATAACCTATATAGTGGAAACAATGTAGGGACCATATTTCATCAAAATAACTTTACTGTTTGCAAAAGTACAAACATTCCCCGATAATAAACTTAAAATGCTCCAGAAGAAACTGGGCCGATTGTCCTGGCCAACAAACCTCTTCAAGGTATTTACCCACCTGCCACGATTTAATTATTCACAAAAAGCTTTTCGAAGAAACTTCCAAAAAAGGCCTAATATGTGTTCTAGAGGGCTCTTTAAAGGAATTTTTTCAAAATTCATAAGTTTGTGAATTTTTTCTACGAATTTTCACTGAAAAGAGAAAATTTGTATTACCAACGACTTATGGGCCACCCTGCGATTGCCAAAATAGTTTTTAAGATGCAGCTCAAGACACCCTATAATTAACGTATGGAGTATTTTTTTATCGTATATAGTAACTGATATATTGAGCTTTACCTTAGAAATGCGTCACCAATGTATTTATGTAAACAGATACAAAATAAAACTAAATCCGGATGTGGGTTCTAGAGGGTCTAGTTCGTGCTCATGTGAAGAAATCTTTTCATAATTCAAAAGTTGTGGTCTCTTTAATAGTGAATTTATTTTGCGAAAATTCGCTAAAAATTATAGACTGGTAAGCCATAAACTCTATAACTAAAACTACTTCCCAAACATCACATAAATTGTCTATTTGAAATGAATTTTCTGCGAGTATTTTAGTAAAATGACAATGATGGTTGAAGCTGAACTTAAAGCTTTGTAAAAGACACTTCTTGCGACATTTTCTCTATATAACCCATATTCGTTTCAGGTTCTTTGCCTAATTTGACGTTTCATATAGCGACTTTCACGTTTGAAGAATAAAAACTATAAATTTTTAAACTACTTTTCCGGCATTTCTTAACCTTTCTTAACGAACTTATCCAAGCCACTTGCAAAAACAAAGTACTCACCAAGTTTGATTAAAATCGACTCATTATTTTTTGAGATCTGTGTGATATTCACGTCGCGATCTCCTCGTTAGTTATTTTTTTCTAAAATATCAAAAACAAAAAATGTGATGTATATATGCATGTATACATATTTATAGAGGTGTGTAGAACGATTTTAATTAATTAATTAATTAACCTTTTTTGTGAAAACTCATTTTAATGAAAATTCGCTACTGAGATAATGACTTGATTTTTGCTATACAAAATTCCTGCAAGCATGAAACAAAATGATACGAAATCCAGCCATGTCGCGATAGTGCTAGATCCTTTGTCAATTATTTAATTAGTTTAACTAATTGTTCTGTGATTGTTGTATTGTGTATGTTTCCTGTATTGTATTTACTGCTGTTACGTATTAGAATGGACTGTATCGTGTTATGAAATAAAATCACCTGGAAACACTTAACTTAATTCTATATTTAAAGCAATAACAACTATATACTATTGATATACATATAATGTATAGGCGGCACGTGTAATACCACAACGTGTGGTCGTGTACGAATCAAATGCACTCGGTGCTGTAGCTCTTCGAAGCTGATCTGATGAACGAATAGACTGTGTCCAGGTCTTGATTACTGCAGGTACCCTCTTTTCTAAAGGTGGGACATGCGCACAATACACTGCAGTTATGTCAGCTTGCTTGTGACATACAATACTGCACTGCTACAACTTCAAAATTGTGCGGTAAAACTAGACATACCGGCCGCCTTGAAGTAGTAACTTCAACAACAACAAAACTAACCTAAATATAAACAAACTTAAAAACTACACATAAAAATACATACAAATTATACAGATAGGCTAATAAAAATAATGTCTATAAAATGGTTCTGTCATTGCATGGCAATATTGAAAGAGGATTCACTACACGCCGAATTATTGTTCCCTTGTTCGTTTTAAGTGTAGCGACCCTAGATACACCATCCCCACCTGGGTAAAGTTCGATAACACGGCCAAGTGTTCACTCACATTGAGCTAAATTGTTTTCTCGTATTAGCACTAAATCGCCCGCACGAATATCAAAGTCAGAACCGGTTTGTCACTTTCCTCGCTGCTGAAGACTGCTGATGTACTCTTAGCACCATCGTTCCCAAAACTGCTGGGCCGTCTGCTGCACTTAAGTAAAGCGAGGTAGCCTATTTGGATTTTCATCCGAAACCAGTCTTTCAGGAGGTACTTTTAGTGAGCCACCTATGAGGAAGGGGCGAGGAGTTAGGGGTGTTAGGTCATTGGGAACACTTGGTACTTGGGTAAGAGGACAGGAATTCATGCAAGACTCCACCTGTACTAGGATGGTGTATAACTCCACGAATGTGAATTCATTTCCCTTTACATTGTGTTTGACGCAAATTTTTGTGTCGCTTCTGATGTACTGACTTCGTCTTCTGCTGGGGTTTTCACTATTAGCGATAACTATAATTGTGTTAAATAATGCGCCTCCAATTGACCAATTGTTGTGTTGAATAATCCGACTCTAAGGACCAATGTTGTATTATGTATGTTTCCTGGATTGTATTTACTGCTGTTACGTATTAAAATGGACTGTATCGTGTTATGAAATAAAATCACTTGGAAACACTTAACTTAATTATATATTTAAAGCAATAAAAACTATATACTATTGATATACATATAATGTATAGGCGGCACGTGTAATACCACAACGCGTGGTCGTGTACGAATCAAATGCACACGGTGCTGTAGCTCTTCGAAGCTGATCTGATGAACGAATAGACTGTGTCCAGGTCTTGATTACTGCAGGTATCCTCTTTTCTAAAGGTGGGACATGCGCACAATACACTGCAGTTATGTCAGCTTGCTTGTGACATACAATATTGCACTGCTACAACTTCAAAATTGCGCGGTAAAACTAGACAGTGATGTAGGTATGTTTTGTAACGGGCTTAAAAAACTTAAATTGTAAATGACTTTTTATCAACCCATTCCGTTTAAAACAACGACCGCTTTTGATTAAAAAAATTCTCACCAGCCATATCATTTGATAAAATTTAAAGATAAAAAGTACTTTTAAGTATAACTCGGAAATGCCAAAATTTTAGTATTTGTCCATTTTTCGCCAAACCCAAGTAATCCAAAACGACTACTAATGTGTGTGTGTGTATCTAGAACAAGGAAAACCCTGTAGCTAATGACTTCAGTTTTAGTATACCTATATAATTCTTGTAACAATAAAATGTAGTGGTTGAAAAACCGGAGGGATCGGATTACTTAGATATACTTTATTTAAAAAAATTCTGGACGCAGCAAGTGCGTTATGGTAGTGAATTTTCATAAAAATGTTTTTAATAACAAATATGTGTTTTTTTAAGAAAGCAGGCATCAAATTTGGTTACCAGTATAATCTATATATTAGAAACAATGTGCCATGTTTCATCAAAATAACTTTATTGTGTGAAAATGTACAAAATTTTCCAAAAGTAAACTTAAAGTGTTCCCGAAAAAACACGTTTCTTGGTCAACCTTATAGGTTAATAGCAAATTGAGCTGTTCAAATATGAAACATTTGATCAAAATTCGCTACCATAACGCACTTGCTGCGTCTAGAATTTCTTTTCTTACAAACATGCATTATATCTCGATGGAAAATGCAAAAATTTGTATCACCAATGACTTATGGGCCACCCTGTGATTGTAGAAATATTATTTTAAGATGTAGCTCAAGACACCCTATAATTAATATATACAAATTTTTTTCATATCTTATATAATAATGGATATATTGAGCTTTATTGATTTTTTACGAAAATTCGACAAAAATTATATACCATTAAACGATAAACTCTATAGCTAAGGCTACTGCCAAGCATCAGAGAAAGGGTCTATTTGAAATGAATTTTCTGCAAATATTTTAGTTAAATGAAGGACAATGACGGTTGAAATTAAGACTTTAGGGTTTGTAAAACATTCTTCTTGAGACATTTTATTTCTATAGCCCGTATTAGATTCAAGTTATTTGCCTAAATGTTGCCAATTTTGACATTTTAAATCGCCACTTTGACGTTTTGAGGAAAACCCCAATTTATTTTTCTTAAAATGCCTATAACTTTTTTGTCTTTTGACTTACATGGCAAAATTTTGGTAGGTAGCTTACTTATAAGGATATAAACCAGCGTACCAAATTTGGTTGCCCTTACTTTGTTAATTCCGGAGATATAAATTTTTTTCGAAAGAAAATACAAAATTTTCCGGGAAAACCTAGGCAGATTTTCCTGCTTAACGAACTTATCCAAGCCATTTGCAAAAGGAATTTTTCCACCAAATTTAATCAAAATCGGCCCATTATTTTTTGAGTTATCGGTGTGATACACATATATATATATATATATATATATATATATATATATATATATATATATATATATATATATATATATATATATATATATATATATATATATATATATATATATATATATATATATATATATATATATATATATATATATATATATATATATATATATATATATATATATATATATATATATATATATATATATATATATATATAAACATATAAAAATTGAAACTGACCCCGGATATGTTTTCTGGGGGGCCTAATTAGCGCTCATTTGAAGAAATTTTTTCAAAATTCAAAAGTCGGGATCTCCTCATTAGTGAATTTTTTTTAAGAAAATTCACTAAAAGTCCAGATTTTCTTTATGAAAATTCACTAAAAACTGCTATTTTTTATATTAGTTAAAAAATGGTCATGTAATATATTTTGTAATGACTTTCTAAAAACTTAAATGTAACCTCTCTTGTTTTGCTAACCGTATAGGCATTTAAAAATGGCGGCGACTTTTTTCAAAAAATTTTTTCCACACTTACCTACTAAATAACCAAAACTCAAAATAAAAAGTGTCTGAAAATTGATTTTAAAATGTCAAATACATAGCGTCAAGTAATTGTTTACAAAAGTTAGGTACGTATTTCAGAATAGTTGCCAGTTTGGTTATCTATAACGATTTTGCAAAGACAATAACTTTCGAGACTTGATACCTATAATGATTTAATTTTTGGTACATAGAATCGTTGTATGTGTAAAATAGAGTATCATAGAAGCAATTATTATTCAATTACTTATTGGAAATATTAAGCCAGAACATACAACACGTTGCTCTCGGTAAAATATTTTTCCACAATCTTCTTTGAACCAATATTATAGACTATATTTCGAACAGATTGAATAACAGTAAGGTTGCTTCAGTGCTTTCATAACCCCGAACGCGGTTTTTCGTGTCACGTTATTCATATGCTCATAGGTCCAACAGTAAACATCTGGTGTAAGGATCATAGTGATCCACCCCCAGATTGATCAACAGCTACAAAACGGTTAATAAAGTTACTTTCGTCTGCTCTGTACCTGTTGGATAACCATCAACAAATCAAAACGTGGATCGTCTGGTTGTCTGTTAACATTTGTGGAACCCATCTTGCAGAATTTTTTTATATCGAGTGGTTTCTGTAGAATTGTATACCGTATGGTGAGGAGAGCCTGTTTCTTATGCTGTCTGCCTGATCCTTACGCGTCGATCATGCCACACAAGGTCATGGACTTTTTCAACATTTTCTTAGGTAGTGACTGTTTTCCGGCATGTTCTTCATTGCAAGAATAAATCTGACTACCCGATGTCATCGTTTTATTACATCATTAGATACGACAGGTTTTCCCAATGTTTCCACCACATCTTCGTAAATTTTAACTAGGCTCGCAGATTTTTTAAAGTACTTAGTTACCGCTCTCTGGTCAACTATCCATTTTCAACGGGTAATCAGTATGTGCAGAATTACTATTATCTGACTTAGAAATCTCATATTTTCATAGGAATGTTAATAAATACCTAGCATTGAAATTATAAAATATGATAACTATGGAGTATACCTGCGTTTAAACAGGTCAAAGCCGGAGCATAAGAATCTGTCCTCGTAAATAAGTATGTTACTTCACATGTCAGGATTTCCAACAAAATTATTAGCCTTAACATGTTCAAAAGTTTTTTCACATAACTGTTTTGATAAAATACAACTTCACTTTGTACTTCCAGTGATAAATTTGATCTTATAATTGTGTAATACCGTGTAATTTTTTGCTTAAAAATTATTTAATTTTCACAAAATACGTAAGAAATAAGAGTGTATAAGCGATTATGAGAGTCATAGTTTGAGAGAAAGCGTCCACGCTGCAGGTTGGTGGCGCAAAACATCAGAGTGAAAAATGACAATACTCGCGATTATATTAATGTTTTTTAACCTATGTTATCTCGTTCATAAGAGCAAACGTCTTTAACAAACTTATTAGCGATTAAAAAAAATTCGCCAATGAGGAGATCTGTTTTTTTGTGTTTTCTTTATAAAAAAAATCATATCTCCGTAAATAACAAAGTAAGGGCAACCAAATTTGGTACGCGCATTTGCATTATAAATAGTGAACTCTGTACCAAAATTTAGGTCTCTATCTTAAAAGACAACGAAGTTATCGGCAGTTAAAGAAACACATTTTGGAGTTTTCATCAAAACGCCAAACTCGCAATTTTAAACGTCAAAATTGGCAATGTTTAGGCAAAGAATGTGAAACAAATACCGATTGTGAAAAGAAAATGTTGCAAGAAGAGTGTTCTGCAAACCCTTAAGTTTCAGATTCAACCGTCATTGCCCTTCATTTTACTAAAATATTTACAAAATATTCATTTCAAATAGACCCTTTCTTTGATGCTTTGGCTGTCAGTTTAGTTAAGTTGGTGCCTTTTAGTGAATTTTCTTAAAAAAAATTCACTAATGAGGAGATCTCGACTTTCGAATTTTGAAAAAATTTCTTCAAATGAGCGCTATTTAGGACCCCCGGAACCTAAATCCGAGGTCAGTTTCAGACTTTATATGTATATATATATATATATATATATATATATATATATATATATATATATATATATATATATATATATATATATATATATATATATATATATATATATATATATATATATATTATGTGTCACACCTATAACTTAAAAAATAATGGACCGATTTTGATAAAATTTGGCACATACCTTCCTTTCGCAAGTCGCTTGGATAAGTTCGTTAGCCAGGAAAATCCGCCTAGGTTTTCCCGGAAAATTTTGTGTTTTCTTTCGAAAAAAATCGAAAAAATAAAAATTTATATCTCCGAAATTAACAAAGTCAGAGCAACCAAATTTCATAAGCGGGTTTATATCATTAGAGGTAAGTCACCTACCAAAATTTAGCTCAGTAGGTTAAATGACAAAAAAGTTACAGGCATTCAAAAAAAAAAATTTGGGTTCTCCTCAAAACGTCAAAATCGCGATTTTAAACGTCAAAATTGGTGAGTACCTTCCTTTTGCAAGTGGCTTGGATATGTTCGTTATCCAGGAACATCCAACGAGGTTTTCCCGGAAAATTTTGTGTTTTCTTTCGAAAAAAAATTATATCTCCAAAATTAACAAAGTAAGGGCAACCAAATTTTATACGCGGTTTTATATCATTATAAGCAAGTTACCTACCAAAATTTAGCTTTGTAGGTCAAAAGACAAAAAAGTTATAGGCATTTAAACAAAAATAAATTAGGGTTTTTCACAAAACGTCAAAGTTGCGATTTAAACGTCAAAATTGGCAACATTTAGGAAAATAACTTGAATCTAATACGGGCTATGGAAATAAAATGTCTCAAGAGGAATGTTTTACAAACCCTGAAGTCTTAGTTTCAACCGTCATTGTCCTTCATTTTAATAAAATGTTTCCAGAAAATTCATTTCAAATAAACCCTTTCTCTAACGCTTGGCAGTATCTTGACTATAGAGTTTATCGTTAATAGTATATAATTTTTGTAGAATTTTCGTAAAAAAATCAATAAAGCTCAATATATCTGTTATTATACCAGATATGAAAAAAAAATTGTATATATTAATTATAGGGTGTCTTAAACTACATCTTAAAAAATTATTTCTACAATCACAGGTGTCCCATAAGTCGTTGGTGATACAAATTTTCTTTTTTTTAATCAAACACGCCTTATGTTATTGCAGTTTTGCATTTTCCATCGAAATATAATGCATGTTTGTAAGAACAAAAATTCTGGACGCAGTAAGTGCGTTATGGTAGCGAATTTTGATCAAATGCTTAATATTTGAATAGCTCAATTTGCTATTAACCTATAATGTTGACCAAAAAACGAGTTTTTTCGGGAACACTTTAAGTTTACTTTCGGAAATTTTTTACATTTTCAAACAATAAAGTTATTTTGATGAAACATGGCACATTGTTTTTAGTGAATTTTCTTAAAAAAATTCTCTCGACTTTTGAATTTTGAAAAAATTTCTTCAAATGAGCGCTATTTAGGACCCCTGGAACCCAAATCCGAGGTCGGTTTCAGACTTTATATGTATATATATATATATATATATATATATATATATATATATATATATATATATATATATATATATATATATATATATATATATATATATATATATGTTTATATATTTATGTGTCGCACCTATAACTAAAAAAATAATGGACCGATTTTGATAAAATTTGGTGAGTACCTTCCTTTCGCGAGTGGCTTGGATAAGTTCGTTATCCAGGAAAATCCGCCGAGGTTTTCCCGGAACATTTTGTGTTTTTTTTTCGAAAAAAATCGAAAAAAATTTATATCTCCGGAATTAACAAAGTAAGGGCAACGAAATTTGGTACACGGGTTTATATCATTATATGTAAGCTACCTACAAAAATTTAGCGCTGTCGGTTAAAGGACAAAAAAGTTACAGGCATTTAAAGAAAAATAAATTTGGGTTTTCCTCAAAACGTCAAAGTCGCGATTTTAAACGTCAAAATTGTTAATATTTAGGCAATGAACCTGAAATTAATATGATCTATGAAAGGAAAATGTCTCAAGAATAATGTTTTACAAAGCCTGAGCTCTTAGTTTCAATCGTCATTGTCCTTCATTTTACTAAAATATTCCCAGAAAATTCATTTCAAATAGACCCTTTCTCTGATACTTTAGCAGTAGTGTTGGCTATAGAGTTTATCGTTTAATGGTATATAATTTTTGTCGAATTATAAAATCATTAAAGCGCAATATTTCCGTTATTATTCAAGTTACGAAAAAAAGTTGTATACATTAATTGTAGGGTGTCTTAAGCTACATCTTAAAAAATATTTCCACAATTACAGGGTGGCCCATAAGTCGTTGGTGATTCAAATTTTCTTTTTTTTAGTGAATTTTTTTAATCGAACACGCCCTATGTTATTGCATTTTTGTATTTTCCATCGAAATATAATACATCTTTGTAAGAAAAGAAATTCGGGACGCAGCAAGTGCGTTATGGTAGCGAATTTTCATTAAATGCTTCAAATTGTGAATCAATTTGCTATTAACCTATAAGGTTGACCAGAAAACCAGTTTTTTTCGGGAAAAATTTAAGTTTACTTTCGGAAATTTTTGTACATTTTCAAACAATAAAGTTATTTTGATGAAATATGGTACATTGTTTCTAATATATAAATTATACTGGTAACCAAATTTGGTGCTTGCTTTCTTAAAAAAACATATTTGCTATTAGAAACATTTTTATGAAAATTCACTACCATAACGCACTTGCTGCGTCCAGAGTTTTTTGGATATATATTTGTAGGTTTAGTGAAGTTTATGGTTTAACGGCCTATAATTTTTTTAGCTAATTTTCGTAGAACAAATTTGTTAATGCATTTTTGCATTTTTTTATCGAAATATGATGCGTTTATAAGAAAAAAATCTGGACGCAGTAAGTGCGTTTTGGTAGCGAATTTTCGGTAAATTTGCAGATTAGCTCCCAAACGCTTTTCAAGAAACTGTTTTCAGAAACCTGTCTAGACCCCCCCCCCCCCCCGATCCACAAAACACAAGAAAAATTTCTTGTTCACACCCCCCAAGGAAGTTACGGGACCAGGAGTGAATAGGGGTGCTGGGCGGGGTAGGTAGTAAAAAGGAAATATGAACAGAAAATGCGAATAAAACGGGCTTGAAAGTTGTCTTTTTCACATCTTGAAGCCATATCCCCTTAAACCCTGCCTACCCCGCACAGCACCCCTATTCCCCCCAAAAAATTCTTGTTTACACTCCTCAAGGAAGTTACGGGACCAGGAGTGAGTAGGGGTGTATAATTTTTTTTAGCTAATTCTCGTAGAACAAATTCGTTAATGCATTTTTGAATTTTTTATCGAAATAGGATGCGTTTGTGAGAAAAATATCTAGACGCAGTAAGTGCGTTTTGGTAGCGAATTTTCGGTAAATTTGCAGTTTAGCTCCCGAACGCTTTTCAAAACACTGTTTTCAGAAACCTGCCTAGCACCCCCCCCCTGGATTCACAAATCGCAAGAAAAATTTCTTGTTCACACTCCCCAAGGAAGTTACGGGACCAGGAGTGAGTAGGGGTGTATAATTTTTTTTAGCTAATTTTTGTAGAAACAAATTCGTTAATGCATTTTTGCATTTTTTTATCGAAATATGATGCGTTTGTAAGAAAAAAACTGGACGCAGTAAGTTTGTTTTGGTAGCGAATTTTCGGTAAATTTGCAGTTTAGCTCCCGAACGCTTTTCAAAAAACTGTTTTCAGAAACCTGCCCAGGGCGCCCTGGATCCACAAACCCCAAGGAAAATTTCTTGTTCACACTCCCCAAGTAAGTTACGGGATCAGGAGTGAGTAGGGGTGTATATTTTTTTTTAGCTAATTTTCGTAGAACAAATTCGTTAATGCATTTTTGCATTTTTTTATCGAAATATGATGCGTTTATAAGAAAAAAATCTGGACGCAGTAAGTGCGTTTTGGTAGCGAATTTTCGGTAAATTTGCAGTTTAGCTCCCGAACGTTAAAAAAAAACTGTTTTCAGAAACCTGCCTAGACCCCCCCCCCCCTGGATCCACAAACCCTAAGAAAAATTTCTTGTTCACACCCCCAAAGGAAGTTACAGGACCAGGAGTGAGTAGGGGTGCTGAGCGGGGCAGGTAGTAAAAAGGAAATATGAGCAGAAAATTCGAATAAACCGGGCTTGAAAGCTGTATTTTTCACATCTCGAAGCCATATCCCCATAAACCCTGCTTACCCCGCACAGCACCAATATTCACTCCCAGTCCCATAACTTCCTTGGGGGGTGTGAACAAGAAATTTTTCTTGTGGTTTGTGCATCCAGGTGGGGTCCTAGTAATGTTTCTGAAAACAATTTGTTGAAAAGCGTTCGGGAGCTAATCTGCAAATTTACCGCATTTTCATTAAATCCTTCAAATTTCAATAACTCAATTTGCTATTGACGTAAGCTTTGTTGGTTAAAAAACCAACATTTAAGTTTATTTTCGGAAATTTTTGTATATTTTCAAACCATAAGTAATTTTGATAAAATATAGTACATTGTTTCTACCACATAGGTTATACCGGTAATCAGATTGATGCCTGCTCGCATTTGCTATTAAAAACATTTTTATGGAAATTTGCTCCATAACACATTTGCTGCATCTAGACTTTTTTTAAATGTTTATATATTTTCAAACAATAAATTTATTTCGATGAAATATGGTACATTGTTTCTACTATATAGGCAACCAAGTTTGATGCCTGCTTTCATCAAAGAAAGACATTTGTTATTAAAAATATTTTAAAGAAAATTCGCTACCATAACGCACTTGCTGCGTCCAGAGATTTTGTCGTTTAAACAAGTCGTCTACGACTGCGCCAAATGCCAAACAAGCGTGAGTTGTTAAAAAATAGGATATCTAATGTCGTGGACCGTGAATTATTATTGTCCATAATACATGGTCTGTATTAATGGCTTGTATTATTTATCTAAAAATTGCTAAACATATAATGAAATAAGAATATTATATATTTTAAAGTAAGAGTTGCAATTGGAAACTTTTTTTAAATATTTTGATGATTTTGCCTTTCTATAAAAATAATCGAACATTTGAAAAATATCCCTTAATTATTTACGTCACCGGCACAAATCTTTAGAAACCGGTTACCCTATTTTTTATGAAACGAATAAATACAAACTAAATATTATCCTTCCCTTTTAAGAGTAATTTTTGAGACTGTTGTAGACTGTTTAATGAGTCGTATAGCCACTTAGCCCTGCCACCCCAATAGGTCTCTTATGGATTACTCTTTTTTATAAAAGTTGCCCAAAATGTTCAGAGTTTTCAAATAGTCTACTGTCTTTTTTGGGGGATATTCTACCTACTTCCTAGGGTGTTAAAGTCACATCTTCGGGGTATTTGAGCCTTTTACAGAACTGAGCCACAGCATAATCGTTCTTATTATGCCGTGACTGAGCCATGCAGTCGCATAGCAAGTGTTCTGTTCTTCCTGCGGCTAAATAATATACACCATTTTGAGGACTATTCAAATAAATTGGTCTAATATGTTTCTTATGTCCTGGTGTTTCTATTGACTATTATATATAAAACATCCGTTTCGATAATACATGTTATCGGGTGAGCTGTGAGCCGTAAGACTTATGCAGACGTAACCTTTAATCATGCGATTAAATATCAGAACAAGATAACAATACTGGCCAGAAGGGTCATGGTCAATTAAAATTATTAAATAATTTAAATCTGTGATAATCTACACATTTGCTTTGTGCGAAGTTTCGCCGAAAAAAAAATTACAAAAATCTCGAACTTTCAAAAATGTCTTCAAATAAGCTCCAAGCCCACAATTGTGTATCGCGATTGTCTTGAGGGAGTAAGTTGCGTTCTGAAATGAACAAAAAATAACTCATTAAGAGCTGTATTCCATCGTAAATAAAATATAAGGTCTTAATATATTTAGTTTACTCAATCACTAAGTGAACAATATTAATGCGACGTATGTGCATGTTTCTCAGGCACTAGCTTTTCGAAACTGGGTTCTGTATTTGGCACACAATGATATCATTTTCGAGTACCTCCCACTTTCTTTAAATAATCATCGATGAGAAACTTAACTCGCATAAATATGATGTTGCAAATGGAACCAAACATTCAAGAATTTCGTTTGCCATTTCGAGATATTTCTGTATTCCTTTGATCTACAAATTATCCTGGTCCTTTGAAAGAAATTCTAGTGTTAACATTCAATCACTTGCTATTTCAATCGGTTTTTCTTTCGTGTTTGTTGTAATTTTAGCATGTTGAAAAGAGTTGTAGAAAAATGGATTGAATATCCATCTTTTAATAAACACAATGTTTGTAGTATCAAAGAGAAGACGATATACATGAAAAGTACCATGAAATACGGGGAGACTTTATTATTACGTATAAATGTTGTAGAAATCACATATCCTGCAACAGACCTCGACAGTGACTATAATCTGGTACTTACAAAGTGTATAAACACTTTAACAAACGAAATGGAATGTACGGAACTGGAAAGATTTAGAAAAGAAACCAATAAGGTAAATTTCAATGAAAGAATAGCTGAGCGGAAGCACATGTTTAAAGGCAGCTGCGGAAAATATACGGTCAAGAAGAAACTCAAACCAAGTAAACCTTGAATAACAACAGAAACCTTAAAATTAGCACAAGAACGTACTAAGTGAAGAAAAATTAAGAACGAAGAAGCATATAGTAAATATAAACAAATAAAAAATATGGCCAAACAAAAAGGTAAGAAAGCAAAAGAAATATGGATGCTAAGAAATAGCGAAGAACTCAAAAATTACACGATCAACAACAATAAGAAGACTACAATATAAACCAGGAACAAATATAAAATCATAAAGGACAACGATGAAAATTTGTTACTAGAAAAAGAAAACATTACTAAACACTGGAATGCCTATTTAGAAGAATTATACTACGGAAAGGAAATTAATTGTGAAGAAGAACGAATGTATACAGTAAATAAGCAAGATAAACCCAGATAATGTGGGCCCGTCCATTTTAAGAATTATAGAACTCGCTTAAAGAACTTAGTCAAGAAAAAACTTCTGGTGTAGCCGAATTAACAGCGGAACATAAAAAATTTCAGGTGAAAAATGTATGAATAACTTTTTTCAACTGATTGGTAAATGTTATAAATCGGGAGAACTGCCTAGTGAGTTTATGAAGAGGAAAAGTTATTTGGTGAAAATTGTGCTAATGATAGTAAAAACTATAAAAAGCCTGGACGCAGCAAGTGCGTTATGGTAGTGAATTTTCATAGAAGTGATCTGGCACAAAATATTTTATAACTTTTTTTTCTTGTAACATAGAAATCTAAATTTTGGTGTGTAGTTTACTTTTTATATCGTAAACCTACCTACCAAATTTGGTTATCATAGATTTTTTATTTTTTAAGATAAATTTTTTTTTCAAATGAAAACTCAAAATTTTCCCGGAAAACCTCGTCAGATTTTTTTGATTAACGAACTTGTCAAAGCCATTTACAAAAGGAAGGTATGTGCCAAATTTTATCAAAATCGGCCAATTATTCTTTGAGATAAAAATTTTTTTCGAATGAAAACTCAAAATTTTCCCGGAAAACCTTGTTTGATTTTCCTGACTAACGAACTTATCCAAGCTATTTACAAAAGAAAAGTACATGCCAAATTTTATCAAAATCGGCCCATTATTTTTTGAGTTATCGGTGTGATACATATATATATATATATATATATATATATATATATATATATATATATATATATATATATATATATATATATATATATATATAAAAATTGAAACTGACCCCAGATATGGGTTCTAGGGGTCCTAGATCGCGCTCATTTGAAGAAATTTTTTCAAAATTCAAAAGTCGAGATCTCCTCATTAGTGAATTTTTTCTAAGAAAATTCACTAATAGGAAGCAAAATTGAGAGGTGCCTGGATGAACATCACTTTGGATTTAGAACTGGCCAAGGAACTAGAGAAGCAGTGCTGACACAAAAGAATAGAAGAAGAGTACCTTGATAAACACACACACGTTTATTGCTTTTGTAGATCTGGGAAAAGCATTCAATAATCTGGGAAAAGCATTCAATAATATTATTGTTTTATATGAAATGAATTATTTTAGAGATCACTCTTAAAAATGTAATAACCAGCGCCAGTCTCTTACATGTTAAAAGGCCTAAACACTACGGAATACCCGTTAACAATTAATAACTCTGTTAAGGCGTCTCGTCTGGAGGATTAGACCTCTCAAATTTATATATTTCTTAGTAGCCTTCTTTGTTATAATATTTACCATCTGTACAATGCAATTTTTAAGGTGATTAGGAATAACCCAACAAGGGTCATTTCTTGTTTATAATTGACCATAAGTCTGCTAACCTATCTCAGGTAGACAGCGTAGGAAAATTCGATATTTATTCATGTCAGTTCTTCTATAGACTCGAAACAAGCAACACGCTTGTGCTAGCATAATCACTACTCATTTCGTAGAATTCTCATGGACTCTAAAGCATACCATAATATAAGTAATTTTGTATAAGTTAACAGTTGTTATTAAACGTTAAGTGTTACTAAAATCAGCGTTTAATTTAACAAAACATAATCAGGTGCTTCGAGTTAATCAAGAAAAAAAAACAAATAAAATGTGGTACATCAATACAAAACGTAATTAAACAAACCCCAACGATTATTACTCGATACCTAATAAACACCAAACAATTAATAACAAAACAGGGTAAAATCATATCTACTTTCTCTTGGAGTATTGGGTTCCTTCCAGATTAATATTATATGAACAATAACTATTTATAAGAATAAGGGTAAGCAGTGTGTCGATATATTCCTAATTACCAAAAATAAATCTTGACTACTAACTAAATATCAAGCTCTCGTTACGTGAAGCAATAGAAATACAAAAATGTTAATGAACCAGTTTTTCTCACCATATGGCTCCGTTTTCCTCTGTGGCCCTAATACTTCTCACACAAAGACACTCGTAAACCTTTTCCCTTAGGTTGGTATGAATACCGCGCCCCGGAACTTTACAACTATTCAGAACAGTTTCCTCTTTACTCGCGAAGCCTGTTCCCGAAACTTATTCTTT
Organism: Tillus elongatus; assembly: GCA_964006375.1. Classification (NCBI taxonomy): domain Eukaryota; kingdom Metazoa; phylum Arthropoda; class Insecta; order Coleoptera; family Cleridae; genus Tillus; species Tillus elongatus. Next base: position 109,805,092 of record OZ023263.1, on the reverse strand, counting down.
AAGAAAAACTACCACTTTAACGGTGTCCCCGATCACCGTAAATTCTCCGTACTCTGTTTGTTTTCCCCGACTTTACTCTGTTGCGGGTACTGGCCGAATGCACTTTTTTCCTTCTTGACTAATGACTACTCTACAATAGTTTAAAAAAATTATTAACGACTTTTCGTAAAGAAAATTTTTCCTTATTTGTATTAATTTGATTTATCTAGAGGGACATTTACGTAAATGAAGCCTATTTAAATCGGCCACTGGACCAACTGATTTATATCCAAAGCGAAAAATCTCACAAAGTGTCAAAAGAACGGCAACATCCATAAGTTATATCGACACACGCTTATCCTTATTCTTATAAATAGTGATTGTTCATATAATATCCATCTGGAATCTGGAAGGAACCCAATACCGCAAGAGAAAGTAGATAGGATTTTATCCTGTCTTGTTAGCTATTAATTGTTTGGTGTTTCATTAGGTATCGAGTACATTTTATTTTTATTAAGAAAGTTGTTTATTTTTCACTGTGTTAAGTAAGGGTTTCAGATAAAGGTGACTTCGGGTAAAAATATAGTTGAAAGAAAATATTGTAACGAATATATAACCCTTAACATAGAGAACCTGTTGCATTTTGGTGTACAGTGGTGAGATTTGGATAAAATGAGGTATTGGTATAATCGGTGGAGTTAATCGTTAACGATTATTCCGTAATGTTTGGCCCTTTTAACATATAAGATACTGGCGCTGGTTATCACATTTTTAAGGGTGAGTTCCCAAATACGCCATTACATTAAGCGACTAGCTCTGCGTTAGTCATATTTTTTAAGGGCGACTTTCCAGGCTGACTGTTATATAAGGAAGAGAGCTAAATTTGATTGAAGAGGTAGGTATATGCAAAAATAAAAGTACCATAGATAGGAGTATTAATAAAGCCAAAATAAGAGAAGGTGTAGGGCAAAGGTAGCCATTGTCGAAGATGCAATAAATAAGTTGAAAGAAAAAACAGCTGGAATTAAAATAAATGAACAGCGGTTGCATTGCGTAAGTTATGCAGATGACATAGCGCTAATAGGAGAAACGAAAAAATAATTACAAATTATCCTGAGTGTGTTAAAAGTAATCAAACTAAAAATAAACATAATAAAAACCAGAGTAAAGAAGGAATAAAAGAAAATGGATGTAAAGCTAAACCAACAACACACGCTTTTGGAATACCAGTATTATGAATAGTGGTAGGTAGATGTAGCGACAACTAAGAAGGAAAATCGCTATTGCAAGGCAAGCATTTAATAGACAACGTATTTGCCTCTCTTGATGCCAATGGAGTCTATCATGGTAACATTTTCTTGATATACAAGGTGGGTCACTAATTTCGTAAGTATATAAAAAGCGAAGACACAAATGACACCTTACTGCACAGACTTGTGTTCATGTTTGTATATTTAATAATTTTTTCAAGTTTAAGTAAAACTTGCTGTATATCCTTGATAATGGAATAGGTCATTCCGAAAGCTCGGCAATTTAATAAAGAGTTTATATTTTGCAACTGACGGCTATCCCACGATTTAATACTTATATATATATATATATATATATATATATATATATATATATATATATATATATATATATATATATATATATAAGGAAATGCTAAGGGCAACTCCGCAAGGAGACAACCGCATACACGTGTTTTGAGCTTATTAGCTCTCATCAGTGCGGTATAGCCAAGTGAAGATTGAAACACGCTGGAAAAAGGAACAAAAACACAGGGAGTCACAACAGGCAACCTGTGCACATTTGTAACTTCATTTTGAAGACCTTCAATTCCAGGGCAACAATCAAAATCGCCACGGAGGTAACAGAATGCACCTGCGTGGCATCCGGAGCCCAGAAGTTATAGTAACATGATTTTTTAATTTTTATTGAAAGTAATTTTTGTGTCATTTCGTGACCTTTTTGCGTCAAAAAAGTTAATCTTTGTCTGTAATATACAATAAATTTTGTTATCTATGCAAAATATTTTGGTTTTGTGCGTTTCTCTGGTTATCAATGGCACCCAACATTTTTTAAAAGCGTATAACTTTTTTTAGCCTAGAGATCTACATTTTGGTCTTGTCTAATTTTTATAATATAAAACTGCGTACCAAATTTGGTTCCCATGGCTTTGTTATTTTGGAAAATACAATAATTTTTCGAAAGAAAGCACAAAATTTTCCCGAAAAGGCTAGTTTGATTTTCCTGACTAACGAACTCATCCAAGCCACTTGCAAAAGGAAGGGACTCAACAAATTTGATCTAAGTCGTTTATTATTTTTTGTGTATGTTGTTCATTATTTCGGTGTGACACACACACATACACACACACAAACACACACACACGCATGCAGGCACACACGCACGCGCTCCCACACACTCCCATATAAAAATTGAACTGTCCTGGATATGTGTTCTAGGGGGCCTAGTTCGCGCTTATTTGAAGAAACTTTTTCAAAATTCAACAGTTGCAATCTCCTGATTAATGAATTCTTCTTCGAAAATTCACTAATAGACTTGTATAAAACTACAAAAAACTAACATTTTACGGCATTTTTATGTGGGTCAATAATAACTTTTTATCCGATGCTCGTGTCTTACCACAGATAAATGCTCACATCGTCTGCTAGCCCACTTAACCATTTTAGCTAAACCTAACAACATACTTTTGCTTCATACTCCAATTAATTAAGAAGCGTTTAGATATAACAATTATTCACTTACGGCAATTTACACTATTTATATTATAAAGTCTTATAAGAGTAACTCTATCTAACTCTCATAGTTGCATAACAACAATCTAGGAGATCAAAGCAGTTCCATTCATAGTCAGTTAAATACCAGAACAATACTATAAAATATTCAACGTAGCAATTACAATGTAAAAGCATCACATGGAAAGGTCGTTCAAATTTACAACAATATTTTGAAAATATTTAGCAATGAAATGGTTGGTTTTTTGGCCAGATAATATTCATAAACGCCTTTTTGCACAAGTTTGTTTAGGCTTTTATAGTTCATCACAAAATGACTAAACTTCAACTACCGGACGCAGGAAGGATCTCGATGCGACTGTTCTAATTATTGGCATCGCTAGCGCCTACATACAGCAACTTTTTTAAATAAAATAGATCATATTATAATAATGACAAAGTCTATATGTGTCTCAAAGACATCACAAATTTGGTTGTTGTATATAATATGGGTGTTTACTCGCTTCGTGAATACCTGAATATTGTCTTCGGAAATTTGGCTGTTGGGAGGTTGTTTAAAAGTTTAGACGCTCTAGAACTCCAGGAAATAAAATGATTCGTACAAACTATTCGACAACTGTGTAATTTTTACTTAAAGCGCTCGCGTTTGGATTAAACGAGTTTGCCGATTAAACGTCGCAAGTAGAGGTACCAACGAACCAATGTCTGAGGAGCAATTTTAATGATAGTGTCAACAGAAGACACATAGATCTCCAGATTTGCTCCTATGATCTAGATAAATAACATTCAGCGTAACATAGCAATCTTCTATAAAACGAACAGGCCCTTTCTGAATGGAATATAATAGGGATAACGTTGTCTTTGCGGAAATATCCCCGATATTAGTAAAAACTGGTGATTTTAGACTTTCACGGCTGGTGTTGCTTGGAATGCTAACTGATTTGCGGGCTGTTTTGCATACCCACTTAGTGGGTTGATAGACGTTTCGCCAACCATAGCTGTTGGCTTCTTTTAGACTTTCATGGCTGGTGTTGCTTGAAATGCTAAATGATTTGCGGGTTGTTTTGCCGCGGTCAAACTCACCTAGTGGGTTGTTACCCAGACGGCACAGGCACATTCTGAGAATATACCAGGAATGTTTCGAAATAATATTCAAACATCCCCAGAACATTCTCACAAGGTACAATATATATTCATGGAACATTCTATGAACATGAGAATGGGACAGATTCTGTCATACTAATAAGGTTTCTAGAATGTTATTTATAATATTCTTAGGAGCCCCCAGTATCTTCTGAAAATGTTCCACGAACATTCAATGAATCTCTTCAAAATGTTTATACATATACTCATGGGAACATTGCGTTTTTTAAAAAGATATACAAGATGTTTCGCATAAGAAACGACAGAAAGCAGGGGCATGCAGGGGAACCTAAAATATGGTGATTTAGCGCAACTTACCCCTATACTAGGGTGCATCCTTGAGAAGTTATAGACCTTCAAGTGGGGTTTTAAATTTCGAAAAAAAAAATCAATATCTCAGTAATCCTTCAACTTAGAAGAAACAAATTTGGTACCTACACGTTTTGGGTGTAGCAAGGGCATTAATCGTTAATGAGTAGAGTTCAATTGAAGCATTTCAAAGGGTTGAATAGTAGTGATGCACCCATAAAATATGACAGAATTTTTAACCCATTGGCGGATCTAAAAAATTATTACTTCATTTTATGGGGAAGTAAATTATAAAACTTTTTTACTCTTGTTATTTTTCAATTTCAAGAAAAACCCGATTAACTAAAGTCACATATATTATCAATGTTACCTAAAATCATCAAAAATTCAATAGATGCCTGTGAAATTATCATGAAGAATTTCTATAACTTATCGATAGCAATTTTTTTATTTCTGTTGTTTGAATTGTCTGTTTTCTAATAAATTATACTTATTCACACTTTTGTCCTGATTGTCAATATTGACCTATACATAAGTTTATTGGCAAATATTTAATTTTCTATGATTTTTAGTAAGATAGATAAAATTTTTTTTCTTACTTATTCGTGTTTTTCTTGAAAACAACAAAGTTTTTTGAAAATAACAGGAGTAACAAAGTTTTAGAGTTTAATTCCTCATAAAATAAAATAGTTTCTTAAATCCACCAATCTGTTAAGAAATTGTGACATTTTAAGGGTGCATCGCCCCTAATCACCCCTTTCAAATGCCTTAATTGAACTCTACTTACCATTCATGTATGCTGGTACACTCAAAACGGTACTAAATTTGGTTTTTCTAAGTTAAATTATTACAGAGATATTGATTTTTTTCGAATTTTGAAACGCCAGTTTGAAGGCCTATAACTTCTCAAGGGTGCAACCTAATATAGGGGTAAGTTGCGTTAAATCACCATATTTTACGTTTATCTACATGCCCCTGCCCTGTGTCGGTTCTTATGCGAAACACCCTGTATACATTTTTGGAATGATACGGAAATTAAGAAAATGCAAAGATGTGAAATATTGGATTTATCTTCAAAATGTACTGATTTTTCAACATTTAACTGGCCTTTTATATATTTTCGTATAAGCAAGCCCAACAGGCTAGAATTTGAACTTCAATCACCCACCCTTGTGTAGGTTACCATATTGTTCCAGTGGCTACACACACACACACCTGTAAACTCAAGTTCAGATACGTAACAAGTCAACAATTCAAGTATTGCACATTTATTCAGATTAAGTATGTAGGTACTTTTAACGAATACAAAGCAATGTCTGAATAAAATATTAATAAAACAATTAAAATTTCAATAACATAAAAATCAAACAAATAAAGATACAGTTCTTGAAGTTGTCGGAAAATTTAATAGCCAAATACAAAGTTTCCGAGATGGATAATTGCGGTTATCCCATTGAAGTAACTTGAAATTTGGTTAGACTATTGATCCTACAGGCTTTCAGTGTGGTATTAAAGGAATTGCATTACAAAATAGTATTTACACCTTTATAGAATACAACTAACTTGGACCGAACATGCCACAAAATCACACTCACTTGCACTTACACCAAACTACAACTGAAAGTCATCGATCAGACCTTTTGACCCTTTCCTTGTATTGTTGCTTTCTGCTCTGTGCCAGAGGACTTGATTTTAACTTCTATAGCTATTTCCATATCCCAATGCTTGTCACCAACAGCTTGGATTTGGATATTCTGGTTGTAAAGGCATACTTTGGCAAAGTGATTCCGTATCTGATAAATTGCAAGTTTTATTGTACATTCCTCTTCCCTCCATATATTTAGGTCCACATTTTCTGCACTTCATATTGATACTTCTCACAGCATTAACTTCTTCCACAGGAGTAAAAAGCCCGAGATGTTGCTTAGACAATTCTATAGATTTGCAGTATTCTTGCACTTTTCCAGTCCATCCACATAAAACGGTGGTGGTGGTTTATATTGCATGACTTAGGTACTATTGAACATAACACAATTTTTAATTATATATTATACAATGTAGATGTACCCAATTCGTAAGATGATCCAGTCTCTGGCAAAATTAGCGAACACATCGTCAGTGTCAACTACAGGTGATGCTTTAAAACTTGTTTCTTTAATGGGTGCGTTTTAGTTAACCTGACACCATATTTTAGTTGCTTCTGTACTCTGGATCTATGTTTGCAATTACACACTGTTCCCCGTGTTCACGTCACATTATTATTTTTAATTAGTTATGTTAGAATAAGCCTTATTTTTAAATGTATAATTATGCATTGTTGAGTATCCGCTGGACTTATGTATATGAAACATCTTCTACTCTTCTGATAGACCCTTGAGTATCTGCATTGGAATACTCCAAAACGTTAATTTTATTTTCTTCATTATCAGTCACCGGTTTCTGTCTGTTTCTCTCAACTTTACTTTGCCGTGATTAATAAATTCTTTCTCTATCTTTCGAAATTTGAGTTTGGTGAGAGGAGCTAAATGAGGATACATCTCATTAAAAGTTCTCACACTTCTTTCCAACATTTTTTTACACTCGCCATATGTATAAAGTATAAAACATTAAGAATATCACGATTAGTGTAGGTAGTATTATCAGCCATGATAAGACAATTAACAATCTGTCAGTTTATATTTACCGTTTTTGTCTAATATAAAATTTAAAACCATGGCATATTAATAATATCACGATTAATGTGCGTATTATTATCAGCCATGTTAAGACAATTAACTATCTGTCAATTCACGTTTGCAGTATTTGTCAAATATGAAATTTAAAACTATTCAAAGCGCAGTTGCGACAATACACACTAGTCGAATAACAGTTTTTTCACAATTTTTGTAATATCTCTCTAAATATTCATTTTAGCTATATATATATATATATATATATATATATATATATATATATATATATATATATATATATATATATATATATATATGTGTGTGTGTGTATGTCACACAGATAACTGAAAAAATAATGGGCCAATTTTAATGAAATTTGGCAGATATCTTTCGTTTGTAAGCGGAGTTTCCTTTCGAAAAAATTTTATCTCCAAAACTAACGAAGCTATGGCCAACAAATTTGGTAGGTAGGTTCACATTGTAAAAAGTAACCTATGTGCCAACATTTAGATCTCTTTGGTAGAAGAAAAGGAAGTTATGGGCATTTAATGAAAAAAAATATATCAGTGCCACTAAAAGTTAGAGAAGATTCAATACCAAAAATGTCTGGACGCAACAAGTGCGTTATGGTAGTGAATTTTCATCAAAATGTTTTAATACTAAATTTGCCTTTTTTAATTTTCAAATTTGGTTATCTGTATAAAAGAAACAATGTACCATATTTCATCAAATATGCTTTTAGACGAAACTCCCAAAATATTTTTTGCATGAATATTTACAAACAATTTTTTCCCGAAAATCCGAACACTTTTTTTTTTCTAAATAACTTATTAAACATATATTATTATGCCCTTCACTTCTGAAACACAAAAGCGCCTGTACTATACGGCATCTCGATTTTGTCATATAATGATATAAATGAAAACCTCTCTGAATGCGTCATTTGCATGGGACTCCGATTTCTATTGTTAAAAATGCCATATCACAATTTTTTATACGTGCCAAAAATGTGAAAAGTTGCAAAACAATTGAAAGAGCTCGAAAACAAGCTTGCATTACAATTCGATCGAAAAAGTAAAAATACAAATATAGGAGGTGTTCGATTTAAAAAAAGAAAATCGTCAACGACTTATGGGCCAGCCTGTGATTATCAAAATAGGTTTATAAGTACAGCTCGAGACACGCTATAATTAACGTATATACTTTTTTCTCGTATCTTGTATAATAGTCGTAATATTGAGCTTTAACGTAAAAATGCGTCACCCTGTATATATGTAAACAGACAAAAACTAAAACTAACCCCGGATATGGGTCCTTAGGGGACCTAGTTCGCGCTTATTTGAAAAATCTTTTTTAAATTCAAAAGTCGCGGTCTCCTCATTAGCGAATTTATTCTCCGAAAATTTGCTAAAAATTATGGACAATTAAACAATAAATTTTATAACTAAAACTACTGCTAAAGCACCAGAGAAAGGGTCTATTTGAAATGAATTTTCTGCAAGGCTTTTAGTAAAACAAAGAACAATGACGGTTGAAGCTGAAACTTAACGACTGTTAAAACACATTCCGTTTAGGTTCTTTGCCTAAAAGCTGCCAATTTTAACGTTTCAAATCGTAACCTTTACGACGTTTTAAGAGAAAAAGTTATCAAATTTTCAACATAATTTCTTTGCCATTTCTTAACCTTTTTACGCCAAAAACTTAGTCTTTGTAACATTCACTAGATTTTATTATCCACACAAAATATTTTGCTTTTGTGCGTTTATCTGGTCATCAGTGGAACCCAAAACTTTTTTCTTTAAATGCCTATAATTTTTTTTTCAACCGAGAGATCTCAATTTTGGTACATAGTTTAGTTTTTGTGACATAAACACGCGTGGTTGCCCTAACTTTATTATTTTTTAAAACTGGGCCGAAATTCCTGGCTAACGAACTTATCCAAGTCATTTACAAAAAATAAACCTTACATATTACAAGTAAATAACCGAAGACCATTCTCGGTTATCCACATTTTATTACAGTATGACTTCCGTAGCATAATACCCAGGATGTTTCGATAGCAGACTCGTGAAGCAATGCTGGGGATTTGGGTTCAAATCTTAGGGGTGACTTAATATTCTTTATTTTTTTTTGTCTGTGACAATGTTAGCCTTTTTTGATCAGATTATGTAATCTTAATAACTTTTATAGCCACTATTTGTTGAAAAAATCAATAATGAGGGGATAAGGACTTTTAAGACTTTAAGTTCGATTTTAAAAGCAGTTGTTGTTGCCCTTAGTTGATAAAGCCGATCCATAGTTAACACAAACGTAGACGTTTTTTCTGGACTTCAAAAATGTTTGCTTTCTTCTCTGCAACCGGTTTCATTCTTTATAGCATCGCCAGGCAAACTAATTTTCTCTGTAGAAAAAATATATATTTCTGTATTCAGATCAGATTTTGAATATATTAAAATTCATTTAATTTATTTTTATTAGCTAATATTCTTGTACAAAATGTTCTTTTAACAGCGAATTTTCTTAAAAATAAATTCAATTAATTTTATTTAAAGAAACATTAGTTAGGAATTTTGGTGTGAAAAATTAATCAACGAAGTTTTGATGGAACATCTTTTAAAGGAAATTCGTCGAAAAAAAAAAGGTTTTATTGGATTTTCGTGCAAAAAAATTATTTTATTTTCAATTTTAATTATAGATTAGGCATATAATTTGAATTTTATGTATTCTTTTGGCAAATTTTTATCTAGAAAATATTTAGTCAGTTTTCGCAAAAATTTGTTTGTGTTGCCGTAGAAATCTTTTTTTTTAAGATGTTTAATAAATTTGATAATTAATAATAAATGTTTAATAAGTTATTGTAAAAAAATGTTGTCGTCTGTTCGTAAAAAAATTGTTTTCAAATTTTCATGCAAATTTTTTTTTTGAAGTTTCCTCTAAAAGCTTTTAATTAGGTTCGTTTGGCCAGAAAAATGGGACCAGTTTTTTTCAAGAACATTTAAAGTTTATTTTAGGAACATTCTTGTACTTTTTTAAACAATAAAGTTATTTGATGAAATATGGTACATTATTTCTACTATTATACTGCTAATAACCAATTTGATGTGTGTTTTCTTAAAGAACACATATTTGCAGTTAAAACATTTTTATGAAAATTCACTACCATAACCCACTTACTGCATTCAGACTTGTTAAGTTTGATTAAACACAGATTATGTATCAATTTTATTAAAATTGATTAACTCTTACTGGGTATTCAGACTTTTTTAAAAGTCAGTATATTTGCGTTACTATTGGTGAACTCTATTCGCTTTTATTTTCAGGTATTTATAACTTTTAAATTATCTGTAATTATCTATTGCGTTTTGTTCATTAGTAATTAATTTGTGTGTGTATGCTTGTTTAACAAACCTTTTTATAGCTCCATCCTTTTATTGATTTTCAGTATGAAAAAGACGGCTTTGTCGTTCTGGATGACTTCCTTGAAGACCAAGAAATAGAAGCATTGAAGAATGAGTGCTCAAATTTAATTAAGAATATGCCTGGAGAATCTAAAAGAACTGTGTTTAGTGCAACCGACTCAGAGTCCCAACAGGTGAGCTATATATTGGGAAAGTGATCTCTTTAATTTTAGCACATAGTTTGTATTAATTTATGAAACCTTTGCAAGATCTCTTATCATTTCTAGAATATGGATAAATATTTCTTAGAAAGTGGAGATAAAATAAGTTACTTTTATGAAAAGGAAGCACTTGGACCTGATGGAAACTTATTAGTAGAGCCTGAACAATCTTTGAATAAAATTGGCCATGCTATCCATGTATTGAATCCAGTCTTTAGAAAAATAACTTTAGATGAACGAGTAAAAGAAGCATGTTTTCAGTTAGGATATGAAGAACCAGCTATTGTCCAAAGCATGTATATCTTTAAGAATCCAAAAATAGGCGGTGAAGGTAACTACATTTTTTCCCTGTAAGGTTCCTGATTATTGTTACTATTTTTGTGTTTGCAAATAACGAGGAAATATTTTTAATGAATGTACGTTTGTAGCGTGTTTGTAAACATTAATAATAAATTGTCATAATAGTGTAAGAACGCTGCATTCGTTTTCCAGCAGCGTTTATATACAGTATTGTGCAAATTAGTGTGAATACAGGCTGATTTACGTTAAAAGATCGTTTAGTGAAAGAAAGAATTGTAAGTATTATTTAATAGGGTATATGTTCCCATTTGGCTTAAATTACAGCCTCAACCGTTTTGTCAACGAATCAATTAATTTTTTGTAATTCTCCTAGATTTTGTCACCACGAAACCACATCTAAATAAAAGCCTCAGCCATCTTGTTTTTTTTTTGCGTGCAATCCATTTTTAGCAATTTGGCCTTGCATAGACCATAAGTTCTCAATCGGATTAATGTCCGGTGAGTTTACACGCCAGTCTGAAAGGGTAATCTTTTTGTCCGCCAAATATTTCACCATCTTCTTGGAAATATGAGACGGCGCCGAATCTTGCTGGAAGATTAGTTTTCTAACTGCCTGAACTTTTTTCAGTTCGCTGGACAAACACGTTTTTAACATCTCTTTATATTTTTCACTGTTCATCAGGTCTTCGATATGTATAAATTTCGCATATATAAAAAATAGCCCCAAAACATTTTTTGGCTGGATGTTTCACTATCTCGAACAAGTGAGCTGCAGTTAACTTTTCATTTACACCTTTTCGCCGGAATTTGTGTCGATACCCTTGCACCAAAAACTGTGTCTCATCTGAGAACAAGACATTTCTCCAGTGATCTTCTGTCTAATGAGCATATTTTTTGCCCAAATCCGTCTTTTTTTCCATCATAGCTGTTTCTTTCGAGGTCTTACAGCTTTTCTTCCTCCCTCCAAAAGACGGTTGCGAATTGTAGAGTTATGAATTTTCACTCCAGCCTTTTCTTGTCTTGCTGAAAGTCATAACTTGGCTTTCTGGGGTTCAGCTTGCCATTTCTCAAAAGAAACGATGCATCTCGGTAAGTTGCTTTCCTTTTTGTCTCATATTTCCCCTTCCGCTAAATCTCAACTGATCCAGTCTTCCTTTTTAGTTTAGTTATTTTTAAGCTCACGGAACACTCGCTAGCAATGTCTGTTTGTGTCAGGGATGTGTGCTCACTAAGTGTAATTATCTTTTTCTTGGCGTAATCTCCATGATGCCACCAACAGAAGCAAAGCGTAAGTGTGCAATAAAGTTTTAAAAAATGAATCGCTACGAAATAGTGAAAATCGAAAAGCTGGACTATCGAGGCATCATTATGTATGTGTATTGGAAAGGATTTGGAGGTCAACAGATATACAAGTAAATCCTTAATACCATTAGGAAATACTGTACATCGTATACGATCGTAAACATTGGACTGCGCGCTCCAAAGAGGCAAATTTTTATTCAGTACGAAGAACGACCGTCTCTGTCCCCGAAAACATTGTTAGAGCTAGTATATATGGCATATGCAATAAGTTGAATTTTGTCAAAACAAAATATCTAAGGTATTCAAATACTTCATATAGATGAGTACACGTCGATTTGGACATGATAAAATTTCCTAAAAACTGGAGCTTCAAATATCTGAGCGCTGATCAGAAGCAAGCGAGCTCTTGCTTTACATGACTGAACTGACCGCCATACGAGAAAACGTTGTGAAAAAGAGAGGAAAGATTCGCAAAGGTGTTTTGTTTTAATAAGGTAATATCTCTGCACACTATTTGCATCATGTTTTCGTGGAAACAATAATTGGTGATTTAGGGTTCGAAGGATTGGAAAACCCTCCAGTAAGTATGTCCCTAACATATCTTTCCCAGCATCAACTAAAAAAGTTTGAAAGATCTCAAACTTTCTTCACACGGGGTGTATAGGCTATGGAGACCCGCAGGGTTTCAGGGTTAGACGGGCTTTTTAAAGGTGTAGAGGAGCTGCAAGTTTGCTTTGTTAAATATATTGGGCTAAGAGGAGATTATGTTAAATAATAAAACATCTTGAATTTCAAAGCCAACATAACATCGAAATAAAAAATTTCAAATCTCGTTTGTTTCTATATAGTAGACTAAAAGCTTCTCGATATGCCCTCGCGTATACCATTCGTAGCATGACGGTTGGGGTGTCTGACTACCACTGTTCGAGGCACTGGAACTTGACAATAGACTCATTCGATTACAGACCCTGCAAATCTTTTTTTCAAATTACAACGAATTTATTTTGCAAAGTAATTTGCAAAATATCAAAGCATAATTAATTGCCTAGTTTCCTTAATTTCTTGATTCGAAGCCTACTGTCAAATGGTAGACTGTTTTGTACCTGTGTATCACTGTAAAACACTGGTAAAAGAACAAGTGCATAATCGTCAAGGCCTAGGGCCTAGGCTTATTATACAGCATTTGACACAAAAAAAAACGAAAAAGACACACATACCTACGCAGACTCAAGACTCTGAAAATATAAATATTTAAGAATTAAATTGGTTTTGAAGGCGTAAATGTTTTTAGAAAACTGAAACACACTGTTTCTATATCTAGCGTTGTTGATTTTTTATTGACGGATCAAGCCTTTACAAAAACTAAAATATCCTGTAATATTATTTTTCTGTTTTTGATGTCACACTCATGTCCGAAAAATCGATATTTTAAGCATTTTTATTGTAAGCCAAATAGACAAATTATAAAATCTACGTTTTCGAACTAAGGGCAAAAGTTAGTGTTTTTGTGTGTGCTTTTCTACATAGCGATAAAACTGTCGGCGTGCTTTGACATTTATAGAGTGTCGGTAGGTTTTTTATAAATACTTATAGGTACAAAGTTATTTGTTGTGTAATATAGTAACAAGTTTAAAATAAATATCTCTAGAAATAGTAACTTGCCATATAACACTGGCTAAAATCTCCTAATGCAAATACTTTGAACACATCTAATGTGTCGAGTATAATTTGAGCTGCCAACTTGTGATTCATTCAGCTTATTAAGCTCATGACTTAATAGGTATATATACTTATACTTTATACTCATGTAAACTTATGTAGTAGATACGTATTGCAAAAGTTTTGTTGGCCAGAGCCAAAGTGTCTCGACGGTAAGGATCATTAACACAGATGAAATCAACACATGATAGATATATCTATGCTGTGCAATCAACATACAAGTACCTAAGATTAATATTGTATTGCATAAATAGCAGGGCTACGAGGGAAGATAGAAATGTAATCTACTTAGCCATGAAACAAATGCCTGTCATGACAATTGTTTACTGTCACGTTACTGCAACTTTTTAAATAGTCCGTATACGAGAATCGATCAATAAGTACCCATGTTTAAAGACCGGTGTCGTTGCTAGGGAGGTTGGCATTAACGTCATCTAGTTATCTGTTAAACGACACCATACTAAATTTCAGACTAATTGGTTAGTTTTTATTTGGCAGACAGTTGTATCACACATTTTTCGTGTCTCTCGCTAAAACGGAAAAAGTGCAGTACGGATTTGTAATTCAGTTTTTCTTTTTGGATGAAAAAAACTGTCCATAGGAACCCTTCACCATCTATGACAACCGTGAGATATTGGTTCAATGGCTTAAAACGTGATGGTACATCTGTTTTTGGTGAGTTGCCTCCATGCCGCCCGGTAGACGTGGTTAACTAGGAAATCGTTGAAAAGGCCACGACATGATTCTCACTAATTGCCGAATTAAACTGGGAGAAGTAACGGATGCCGCAGGTGTGTCGCACGGAACGGCAATCAATATCTTACATGATAAGTAAGGTATGAGAACGGTGTCGGCCCGATGGGTGCCGCGATTTCTCTCGGTGGACAACAAGCGGATATATTTGTCAATGACGAAGCAGTGTTTGGACCTTTTAAAGTGAAATTCGCAGGAGTTTTTGCGCAGAGTCGTCACCGTTCACAAAACCTGGATACAATGGATTTTTTTGGGTGAATCTACTCCGAAGAAGGCCAGAAAGGCCATTGCCACAATTTTTTAGGATTACAAGGGAATAACCCTCATGTACTTTTTGCAGAAATAAGAAAAGATCGCGGGGCAGTGCTACAGTGAATTATTGAACCCATTCAATAAGGAATTGAAGGAGACACGGCCCCATTTGGTTAAGAGAAAAATGCTGTTTCACCACGATAATCCACCAGCACATTTATCCGAAATTGTCGTAGCCAAATTGCATGAACTGTGCTACGAATTGCTGCCGCACCCACCGTACTTGTCCAACCTGACTTCCTGCGACTTCTTTCAGTTCTCCAACATAAAAGCATGGCTCGAGGGAAAAAATAAGCTAAAACGGGGAAGTCATCGCCGAGACAGAAGCGTATTTTAAAGAGTTTGACAAATCACATTTTTGGAGAGGTTAAAAGATGGCAAAAATGTTGGAAAAGTGTATAGACCTAAAAGAAGATGAGATAATCTCATATACTTTTAACCCCTTGCGGCATGACTTTTTTCTCTTGGACGAAAAAAATATGAAGTAAAATCAAGTAATGGAGTAACATAAAAAATATTAACAAGAATCTTGGGTTAATACTTTCCTCAGAAATTTTAAAAAATGAAATTTTTCCGTATATGGTACAATGCGCAACGAAGACAAAATTTTACAAAAAATCACTTTTATTTTATAAAACGTAAACTTATATTTTGTTAACAATTATATACCATTCGTATACATGTAAAAATAGTTTTAAGTAGTGTGAAACAGATAGAAACCATTTCTATTGTCAGTCAAGCAAGGGAAAGTTTTACATTTTTTCACAGTGTATGTAAGTCTTGGCACGACAGGCATACTTTCAACGTTGTCTCTCTTTGCACCATACAGGAAGATGATTGTAACCATCCATTCTAACTTCTTCAATGGGGAATTCACATGACTGTCCTCTTTTCAGTCTTTTTCGAATATTTTCCAGATGCTCCAGGACGGCCCTTCATTATGGGTACTGATTTGTGCATTGCAGAGACATTCTGTAACAGTCATTTTGAAACCTGCCAAAGCTAAGTTATGTTCAGAGTCACTTCTTCTCCAGAGGATCGATGCGTTGACCACCATGAGATCCACCAGGTGGAAAAAAGTGTGTATACCTTTTTTTTAATGAAATATAATTCTGTAATATCCCAGCATGGAGTCTAGCAAATCTACCCCACCCATATTGCGATCGTAGACTGTAATAGCTCTCGGACATGGGACTATTACATGAGTGTTATCTTTCTTAAAAATCGTTTGACCAACAAGCTTCCAATATATGTGGACATGATATTTACTGCCTTGTTATCACACCAGGAAGTTAAGAGAAATTTTAGTGCCATCAATCTAAGACACTTTCCAACATAGACCCTCGACCATTTTTCTTCAATTCTGACTCCTTCGGCATATTGACATTGGGTACCTGATTTAGTCTGACGATACCCAATAGGATTAAGCCCTGTTTTGTTAAAAAAATACAACGTACACTATTGAACCAATTATCGAAAAATATTTTGTGATTTATATGTCTAGGTACTGTTTGGGATAATTGCAAAACTACGTTTGAGCTCACGCCTAAATCTGGATAATCATCGGGGATTACACTATTTTGCCATTATGCAAAAATTTCGTAGTCATATGAAAATCCATTTAGGACAATTGCTTTATAGCCCTATTTATGAGGTTATATTGTTTTATGGATGAACGGGCTTTGGTTGGAATAATTTGCTCATCGATGGCCAGATATTTATCTTTTGGTGGTTTGAGTAATCGCTCTCGCAGTTTGTTGAGTAATGGTCTGATTTTGAGCAGTTTGTCATCTCCAGGATTTCCATGCATTAGCATCATTGTTATTGGAAAAATGTAAATAACGTTTTATCTCCTCCCACCTATTGCATGACATAATATCATAAACTAATCGGTGGTTTAGATGATAACTCCAATAATGTCTGGCATTAGGCAATTGTAAAATGGACATATAAATGCATGTTCTAATAAATTGTTCAAACTCGTTTTTAGTAATTTCCCTTGGTATTTCCGGCCACATAGTAAAAATACTTTGGTAAATAATCTCACTTACCATTTTTTCAATAAACAAAATCTAAAAATGCTTATGGAGAATTTATGCCCTTTAGTTCAGGTGGAACATCTTGAGACTCAAGAAATTTTATATCTTTTTCTGGTAACTAAGTTGTCTTGTTTCCAGATGTGGCTATTTTTTAACCCCTTTTCTTATTTTTAGTTTTTAGCTTTGTGCGCAGCATATTTACGGGCATATTTTCATCACTCTCGCACATGTTTTCTTCATCCGTATCAGGAGTAATACCTGGTTGTCGGTAATTTTCAATTGATGCTTCATTATCTGATTCGAAGGTCAATACTACAGGTTCGTTTTCATCATCTGAAAGGTTTTCATCCTCGCATTCCTCTGGTATATTAAAACGTGTCACATTTTGAAGACCATTTAATTTTTCTGGATACATAATGTTGGTCTAAAACAAACAAAAATAAGGAGTATGAAATAAAATGATACCCGAAGTGCATATTGTGCCATATATGTCCAGTGACGTTTTAACAGGTGGTGTCACATATATGGCACAAAAACGTTTTCGGTCAAAATACAATGAATTTCGAAAAAACTAGTTGTTAACCTGTCTAAGCAACTTCTCACGCTGTTACCCTTCACACTGATATTTTTCAGAGTTAAAATCGCTCTAAAACTTGTTTGAAACACTTCACAATTATCTCATCACTTAACACAATCTAATTGAATGCGCTCATGACATAATTTTTTAATGGAACTTCACAATATTATGGCTCTGCAGTTCAAGAAATGACAACGTTGTGCCATATATGATCCAGTGTGCCCTAAAAAGTCAATTTTTAATTCACACTTAATGGAAAAATGTGAAAATTGAAATTGTACCATATATGGCCCATTATGCAGTAAGCGGTTAAAATGCCTTTAATTTAACTTTCTACTAAGCTTGAAATTCAGTGCGTATCTCTATAAAGAAAATATATGCACCAAATTACATAAAGTAACAGTGTTATTTTTGAAGATACAGACATTTCACAGAAGAAAATTTATATCCTTACAGCTTGATATTCGCTAAAGATAAAAACTTTAAACTTGCTACGCAGTACAGTCACAGAATAGTCTTATTATGCTGTGATACAGTATCTATAAAAGCAACGTGTGTACTTACCAAATTTCATTAAAATAAACTCAGCTCCATAATAAGTGAAGACCTAATTTTGCTTGAAACTGACACCAGCAGAAATGCACACTTACCTTTCGTGTGTCCTCTCAAGTAAATTAGCTAATAGGTCTAGCCCTTTGCTATACACTCGCCCTCACCGGAAAACTGAGTGCCTCACATTTTGCCCATTAAAAATACAATGTAGGAAACAAATAATCTGTCGTTTCAATGAGAAAATAAGCTTTATAAAAATTCGCTGCATTAACACGCTTGCTAAGTTGAGGCTTTATATATTTTCTTTCATCAGAAAAATCAAACAATTAACAACTATGTTTGGTGTCTGGTGACAATTGTAATAAACAGCAATGGTTTAAAACAGCCACAATTACAGCGCCTTGCTATTTGCAGTTTCTGAGGCTTCAAAAAATGTATTAACAGAATGATTACCAGTGTTATAATTGGGAAATCTATGTATATGTCAAATGGCATTATCATAAAAATAGTTTACATAAATACTAAAGGCATAATCTATATGTATACCTATCTAATTGATTTTTATTTCCCCTTTACAGTACAAGCTCATCAAGATGCCACATATCTCTATACAGACCCAATGAAGGTAACTGGTTTCTGGATAGCACTTGAAGATGCAACACTTGAAAATGGCTGTCTCTGGTTTGCTAAAGGTTCTCATAAAAGTGGTGTGCACAGAAGATATATAAGAAACCCAGACAAAAATTCAAATGAACTTTTAATATATACTTCACCAGCACCTTTTTACCAAAAAAGTAACTTCACACCCGTGCCAGTCAAAAAAGGTTTGTGGGTATAATATTTGAAACTTTTGTTTTAGCCTTTGAACTGTGAAAAATAATGTGGTTTTTTTTCTGATGTTTGACATGTAAAATATTTTATAAAGTAAGATAGGTACCTATATGAGTGTCATAAAGTTTTTTCAAAAAACATCATTTCTCTTTTTGCATGAAAAGAAAACGTATATCGTATATATATATATATATATATATATATATATATATATATATATATATATATATATATATATATATATATATATAATGTGTGTGTATACGGTTTATGTAAGTATTGAAGTTAGCTCACTGTCATATTTTGAGGCCTCTTGTTCATTTGATTAATATGATATTGGAAACTGGTATTGTTCCAAATCAATTTAGAGAGTCAGTAGTAACTCTTCCAGTCTATAAAACAGGTGGTAAAATAAACCTCAATAACTATATAGATCTATAGGTTTGATTAGCAACCTGGCGAAGATTTTTGAGGGGTGGTTAAAAGAAAGGCTAGTATATAGTAATATTTTCGGATAAAAATAACAACATTTTTAAAATGGCATTTAATGAACTTTATCCAACAATAATTTTGATCAAAATAAGAAAACATTCGCCATTTTTCTTGACTTCCAGAAAACGTTTGACACAGTAAACCACCAACTCATTTTTATGAAATTAGAGGCTTATGTGATAAAGGGTATAGGTTTAAAACTATTTGAAAATTATTTGAAGGAAAGAGAGCAGAGTTCAAGTCGGCTCTGTGTTTAGCAATAAAAATTAATGTACAACGTGGCGTCCCACGGGGTACAGTTATTGGTCCTATTTTGTTTTTAATGTTATATGCTAACGATATCTTGGTTGGAACGAAAGGTAAATTCAGGATCATATCATACGCCGATGACACAGTATTAGTAACAGACGACACAAAATGGGAAGGAGCTTTTTCAAAATCTGAGAAAGCAATGTGCGAATTTCAAAATTATTTGGAAAGTGATTATTTAAGTATAAATAACAAAAAGACTAAATACGTATGCTTTTCGCCAACAACTCTGGCGCTACCAGTTGAAAAACGGGACATTAGGGTTGAAGATGAATGTGTTGCTGCAGAGAATTCTTTCAAATATCTGGGTCTATACGTTGATCAGCATTTTAAATTGCCAAGTTAAGTTGAATACATAAATAACAGAATGAGAAAGATGATACATTAGGTATTTAATAAACTTAGAAACAAAATGGATAAACAACATTTGATGATGGTTTACCACTCTTTAGTAGATTCTGTGCTTAGATATTGCATTGTCTCCTGGGGATCTGCATGCGATAGTGTTATGTTACAATTACAAACGACACAGAATTGTATTATAAAAACACTGTTTAAATCAAAAATGTATTATAAAACTGATTTGCGCTACAATCAGCTCGATTCTAAAATACTGTGTCAGTAATGCAGTTTCTACACAAAAAAAAGTAAACACGAGATCATTCGTCACGCCTACCATACTCGCAAAAACATGGAGCAATGTCTTAGCATCCCTCAGACAAAGAAGACTGTTAATATGAGGACCACTTCTTTTTTTTTGGACCTAAATTCTATAACGAAATACCTCTGGAAATAAGATGTATAGAATATAATTATAAGTTTAAGAGAAAGCTTAAAGATTATATAATGCAAAACTTTCACAAAATGAAAAAAAAATGTATATGTCTAACGTGAACAGCACCAAAGGCAGTGTATATAATGCAGATTTAGGTCGTGTGATAAATTGCGTATCCAATCGCCTCAAAATGTGTTTGCTTCACCCACCTTGACTAGTTTCATATATGCTTGTAGAAAAATTCGAGGAAAATCTGTGAATAAGTGCGTGAGCGAGCAGTTGTGCGTGCGTGTGCATGGGGTTGCGTGTATGAATGTGTGGGTATTTAGGGGTGTGTATTATGGAAGTTAATTGCACTTGTTGATATTAAATCCATACATAAACATTTAATATACTTTATTATTTCACTAATTGAATAAACTATATGATACATTTAACTATAACAATTACAACAGTACATGAGTACATAACAGATAACTGACCGAGCGTGGAGGACGTGTGTTCACTGTAGCGGTTGGTAGCGAGGAGAGAGAGAGAGATCGCCTGGTGTCTCTTATATGCCGTAGTTCTTGACAGCTGGCTGTCGCATAACGTAACGCAACGTTTAACTGTCAAGAGTATTTATGCAGAAACATAGAGTAGTGTTGACGGAAACACTACGGTCGAAACCACCGCCACATACTCCCCTCTCAGTGGCAACGCTATTAGTTCAAGTATCTTCGTGGAAATCGAACTCTACGTCCATGGCGTGTAGTTTGAACGGGAACGGGAACTTCACTGTCACTTTCAGTTTGACTAGGTGTTGGACTTTCACTGCCACTTTCAGTTTCACTAGGTGTTGGACTTTCACTGCCACTTTCAGTTTCACTAGGATGTCTCTGAGGCTGAAAAGTTGTCTGTTCGTTATCACAAAGAATGAATGCGGGTTTAAGACGGTCAACAGAAATTGTCTCTTCTCCGTGTGATTTCTTGATTTTGAAGACTTTGTCAGTTCGGGATAACACTTCAAAGGGGCCGTCATAAACTGGTTCGAGGGTTTTTCGCGGAATATCAATGGGAACAAAAACAAAAGGTGCTTCCATAAGATTAGGATGGACAAATACCTTTTTTGCAGTATGATGTTTAAAAGGTACTGGTCGAAGTTTCCTTATGTCTTCTTTCAGCTGAGATATAAGTGGTGGAACATCATGAGCTTGTGTGCTGTTGAAAAAGTCGGTGGGAAGTTTGATTGATTGTCCGTAGACTATTTCAGCGAGTGTTGAGCGATATTCTGGAATTAGGTACGATCTGAGTCCTAGTAACACAATTGGCAATTTAGCGACCTAGTTTTAGTCCATATGAGCTTTCAACGCCTGTTTCAGAACTCTATGCCATCTCTCGATTACACCATTTGCTGCTGGGTGGTAAGCTGTGGTCTTGATGTGGTCTGCACCTAGTGTTTTAGTGAGGTGTGTGAAAAGGTGGCAATCGAATTGTTTACCTCTGTCTGTGGTGATGTATTGCGGAACACCGAAACGAGAGATCCAGCATGATAAAATAGTGTTCGCTACTGTTTCTGCTGTAATATCTGACAATGGAATTGCTTCGGGCCATCGAGAAAATCTGTCTATTATTGTTAACAGATAGCGTTGACCTTGTGATGCTGGTAATGGTCCCACAATGTCAACATTTATATGCGAGAATCTTCTCATGGCTGGGGTGTATTGTCCAATGGCACTGGAAGTGTGTCTCCATATCTTGACTTTCTGGCAGGGAATGCAAGTTTTAGACCAAAGAGATACATCGCGTTTCAATTTGGGCCAACAAAATCTATCCTGGACCAGATCGACTGAAGCTGATATGCCTGGGTGAGATAAATTGTGGATAGAATCGGAAATCTTTCGGCGAAATTTGAGCGGAATGAATGGGCAAAGTTTCTTTGAAGAAGAATCGCAAATAAGATTCAATCCGTTGTCAAGAGGCATGTTTTGAAATTTGTATGAGGAAGATTTAGACTGCAGAAGGTGTTTGAGTTCCTCACAAGATGACTGAGCTTGCGCAATTTCTTGGAGTGACACAGTGGAAGAAAGTGAAATTGTTTCAATGCGAGAACAATAGTCTGCGGGAATGTTTGTAGGACCTGGTATGTAGCGAATGTCTGTGGTAAATTGACCTAGGAAGTCTAAATGTCGTAGTTGCCTTGGAGATGCTTTATCGACGCGTTGTTCAAAAGCGTATTTGTGGTCCGTATAAATGGTGAAATGGCGACCTTCTAGGGTATATCTAAAGTATTTAACTGCCTGATAAGCAGCTAGAAGTTCGCGATCGTAGGTGCTGTAAGATTTTTGGCCTGAAGTAAGCTTTTTAGAGTAGAAACCTAGGGGTTCTAGTGTTTGATCACGTAGTTGTTGGAGGGAAGCACCTACGGCATAATCAGAAGCATCGACATGGAGAATCAGTGGTAGCGAAGAAGACGGTTGAGCTATTAGTGTAGCGTTTTTGGTGCCTCTTTCAAACGTTCGAATACTTCTCGAGTCTGAGGAGTCCACTCGATTTTACGTTTGTCGCGTTTTTTGGGATTCTGGCAGAGGTCGAATAGTGGTTGCTGAATTTCCGCAGCACGTGGAAGAGAACGACGGTAGAAATTTATGAGACCTAGAAATCTTCTGAGTTTTTCAATGGTATCGGGAAGAGGTAGGTCGGTAATAGCTTTGATGCGTTCAGGAAGTGGAAATAATCCAGATTTATTTACACGAAAACCTAAACATGAAATTTCGGCCACTCCGAATTCACATTTAGATGAATTGATACGGATGCCGTTGTCTTGAAGTATCTGTAAAAGTTTTGCTAGATGCTCTTGATGTTCTTTTTCAGAGGCTGATGCGTGTTAGGTGGCTCTCGTCTCCTGCCGCGTGTAGGGAGTGCCTTATTAGTTTTCCGACACATGTTTTGCTTTAAAATTGCAACGTTGGATGCAACATTTGGCCTTGTTGCCAAATCGTTCATGATACCAACACGTGGAGGTTGAGGAATTTGTGTTTCTGGAATTTCGAGAAAGCTTGGGTCTTTCTCGGGAGGTAGATCGGGAACGCGTTCGCAATTCTTTGACTGATGCTGTTAGCTTCTCTAATTGCGCTTCTAACTTGGCTAGCTTGTCGGGCTCGCGTCACTGAATTCCAGCCACGTTGTATTTATCTCCGGAAAATTCCACGATTTTGTCTGCTGTAACCGACAAATTTTCTAGAGAATCGTTGCTCAAAGCCAAAATTGAACGAACGTTGACTGGTAAACGTTGTAGAAATAAAGTTTTAAGGAAATCCTCTTTAATCTGACTACCGGCTAAAAACTTCATTTCGCGTAAAAGTTGCGATGGTTTTCTGTCGCCTAATTCTAATTCTGTTAAAACTTTATTTATTTTGCGACTTTCGGACTCTTCAAATTCTAATAAAATACGTTTCCTTGATGATAACGGTTGGGTTAAAAAATCTGAAATTGATTCTGCGACATCAGGATCGAGTATAGCGAGTACATGACTGAATTTTGTCTTTTCAGAACTGATCTGCGATATATCGAACTGGGCGTGAACCTGCATTTGCCAGATTTTCACGTTACGTCTCCATATAGGAGGTAATTTTATTGCAACCCTTGCCATGATATTGCTGCTTGAAGAATCTTCGGCCATTGTGAAAAAAATCAGATAATTTTTAAATTAGAAAGGACTGACCTGTTTAGATATTCGTTTTCTGTAGGCATGGGCACGTGCGTGGAAGTTAGGCGACGTCGTCTGGAACATCAGGCTCGGCATCTTCGGCTTGCGGCACGGGGTCACCAATATGGAAGTTAATTGCACTTGTTGATATTAAATCCATACGTAAACATTTAATATACTTTATTATTTCACTAACTGAATAAACTATATGATACATTTAACTATAACAATTACAACAGTACATGAGTACATAACAGATAACTGACCGAACGTGGAGGACGTGTGTTCACTGTAGCGGTTGGTAGCGAGGAGAGAGAGAGAGATCGCCTGGTGTCTCTTATATGCCGTAGTTCTTGACAGCTGGCTGTCGCATAACGTAACGCAACGTTTAACTGTCAAGAGTATTTATGCAGAAACATAGAGTAGTGTTGACGGAAACACTGCGGTCGGAACCACCACCACTTGTATAAAAATAAGTATGGTGTCTGTTTCAGCCTTTGAATAATGTTTTGTGTTCAAAAATTTCACCTACCTTGACTACTTTAATATGCTTGTAGAAAAATTCGAGGAAAATGCGTGTGAATAAGTGTGTGAGCGTACAGTTGTGCGTGCGTGTGTATGGGGTTGCGTGAATGCATGTGTGCGTCTTTCTGGGTATGTTCAAAAAGATAGTGTCGTAACAAGAGAAACTACTGTCCCGAGTTTGATCGCCCAGAATTTGAATTTTAAAGTCAAACATACTTGTATCGTATATAGGCAGATTACTGTTTATAACAAATCTAATTTTACAATTAGATGATTGATGCCCATATACCTATTTATATTTTGGTTAATATGTGGCACACACAAGCTAGGCTTAAGTGCCACATGTAGGCCATTATTGTTGATTTCTGTAAATATATTTGTGCTTATAATTGTGTGAACTACTATATAATTGTGTGAACTACTATAATGAAATATAACAATAAAGTTATTCCATTCTATATATATTAATAATCCAGCCAACGAGTATGTATTATCGTAGAGAATATCATTATCATCACCATAACAGTCCAAAGGCGTGTTGCCTTATTGTTGTAATCCAGGCTCTTTCTCTCCAGTGGTTTTTTTATTTCATTTCATTCTGGCTTTTATGCTCCATCAATTGGCCCAGGTCTTTCAAGAAGTTTTCCTCGCCTTTTTTGTAGGAATGTGTCCTCCAATTGTTGTTATTAGAAAGTTATTGTGTCCCAAAATATTCAACAATATTTGTTTTCCTTCTTTCAATGGTTTTCAGTAAGCAACCTTCTTATTCTCGCACCTTTTTTGTCTTTCTGCTGGCATACATTGTCTTTGACAATTTTATTCACTATATCCACATTTCAAAAATTTCTATTCTCCTTATGTCCTGCTTCCTTAAATTCCGGCTTTTTAACCCATTATTCCCCATATCCACAAGTGCAGCTGCCGATGTAGATAATCGGTTCTGAGAATATTCCAGCTAGACTAAAATTATGCCATTCATTCAGAAACAAACAGAATGTAGATCCACTGTTTGTAAATGAAATACTATTTACAGACTAAGCTACCTTTACTTGCTGGGGTGTATTCAACGTCAAAAACAAATCAATGTAAAAATTAAAGATCCTTATGTGGTAGCAGTAGAATGTTATGATGAAATGAGTGATGTTTGTGTGGAATAACCGGCAATCATGTAATTTACCAAATCTGAATTGAACTTCTGCCTAAATTTTCTACAAAATGGGTTATGATCTCACTCATGATTTAGCTTCATATTTAAGGCGGAATATGTATTGTATGCACGACGGTGCACCGGCACACTTCTCCGTGTCACTGAAATCACATACATGAAAGATACCCCCAAAAGATCGATTGACCATGGCCAGATAAGTATAAGTACACTTGGGGAACCCAAATCACCACAACACATTTTAAAAGACCTGACGATCGTTTCACTAACCAAGTTAGCGTCATCAGAGGATGAAACATTATAAATAGTTAAAAAATTAACATCAACTTATATACCGGATCTCAGGTAAAGAGATCGAACCGAGATGAGAACTAGTCGTAGGCAAATTACAAAGTGTATTGTATTTTTATCGCCGGACAGGGTCTTTGCGCTATCCCTACTGCTTTATCTAAAAGTGTCCATCTGTAATAGTCTTGAGAAAGTTCAACGACAGCTAAATTAACAACGATTCCTTTGGCGGCAATAACTGTATACTTATGTTATCGGTAAAACGTGCCGAAAACGTGGGAATTTTATTTAGCAAAGCAATCGATCAAGTGACTCGTAATTGGCACTGGTGAAGTGTTCATACATTTTTTGTTGTAACATATTTCGCAATATATACGCTCTCGAAGCCATTTAGCTTTCCTGGTTTTCTAACATTTTTTATTAATTTCAGATTATCTTTATCAACGTGATGATTATTATCCCAAATATTTCGGGCGACGGCAGACTTATCTACAGTACCGTAACGTAATTGGGATATGTGTTCTTTGAATCTGATTCCAATCGATCTTTTTGTTTGTCCAACGTATTTAAGATTACAATCTTTACAACTTATTTTTTAAATTCCCGACATTTTTTTCCGCGCTATCCTTGTCTTTTGGGTTACCTAGCAAGTTTTTTTAAGGTATTTGTTGTTGTCGACTTTAAAAAAAATTCTGTCTAGGCCCCTCGTGATTCTAGGTTCAAATGGTAAGCAAACAAAGTTTTTTCCGATTTTTCTCTTCTGAACGTCGTTGATTCCGTCAACATTTTCTTTGTTTTCTGTTTGTTGGTTAATTTTTCCACTAGGCAAGCAGTGTATCCGTTATATTCGGCCACGTTCTTAATATAATTTAATCCTTTGGTATATCTACTTTTGTTCAAAGGAAAATTAATTAACCGATTTACTAAAAAATTCAGACTGGCCATTTTTGTGCGTACGTATGATGTGACCCGCTCGGGATGTAGCTTAAGGTAATGGTTTCTTTTCTATAGACATCGAATTCTAAAGTGTCTTTATTCTTGATAATTAGTACATCTAGAAAGGGTAGTTTATTATTAATTTCTAATTCGTGGGTAAATTTTATAGAATCAAATTTATTGTTTAATTTGAGAATAAAATCTTCTATTCTGCAAATGTTTGTGTTAAACACCACGAAAATATCATCCACGTAACGACACCACACTCTAGGAAAATAACCACTTTCACTTTCAAGATCTGTTTCAAATCTGCTCATGAAAAGGTCTGCAATAAATGGCGATAGCGGATTGCCCATTGCCGTGCCTTGTGTTTGTTGAAAAAATTCATTGTTGAATCGAAAAATATTTTGTTTGATGCAAAGGTTTGTTAGAGTTAAATACTCTTTGCGGACATTTTCATTTATGTTATTCATTTTTAGCAACTGCTCTAAATATGTTAAAGTTTGCTCCGTGGGAATGCTAGGAAACAATGAGGTTACATCGAACGAAATTAAAACCTGGCCTTCGGTCAATTTAACCTCTTTGATCTTATGAATAAATTCAAGAGAATTTTTTACTGAAAAACTTTTCTGTTTTACAGGCAAGCCTTTAAACTCATCTGTCAACCACTTAGCTAAATTATAAGTCGGGGAATCTATAGCCGAAACAATAGGTCTAATTGAATTTCCCGGTTTATGAATTTTTGGGAGACCGTACTTCTTGGGAACTTTCGGATTAGAAACTTGTAACTTTCTTCCTAAGTCTTTTGATATGAGATTGTTACAACTTTTTAGACTATTTTTGACGTCCGAAATCATTTATGGTAGCGGGTTTTTATTTAGTTTTTTATACGGTCCTGTCGCTATGGCGTTATACATTCTATCTTTATAATCGTTTTTGTCCAAAATCACTACCTTATTGCCTTTATCTGCTTTAACATAGAAACAATCTTTCTCTCGCAATCGTTTAACTATTTTCATTTGATTACAATTTAGTTTTTTTGTGGACTTATTTTCTTTCAAGTTTTTTGAAATTTTACTTTTACACGCTTCTCTAATAAAAATTTTTGACGGTTCTGAAAGTTTTCTAATTCCCGTTTCAATACCAGCAACTATTTCTACAATATCATCTCTTTGTGACTCTATACCGAATTTTAACCCTTTGTTTAGGAGGTCCATCTCCTCTTTATTAAATGATTGTGAAGAAATATTTTCTATGGCCAGCTCGTAGCTGCGATTTTAACCAACTAGACTTTTCTTTGGGATAATCTTAAGTTTGTTTTTGTACAAAACCTTATGGATTGTGTATTTAGAGGTGATAATCTCACATGCTTCATTTAGGTAACTTTAGTTAAAAAAGCTTAATTCGGGGAGGTTCTAGACGCCTTAATTATTTCTAAATCTTTGATCATATCTATATGATATGCACCACCTATTTATAAACTGCTAACCTATGAATTGCCTCTTAAATTTTGCATATGGTATATATGTGTATTTTGATGTTGTCAGAAAGATCCACAGAAATTGATTTTCGCACCTATATACTGTTGTCTATAAATGCTTTGCAACTAAACTGAAAATCTAGTCTATAGTTTTACCCATGATATCACACTAGTGTACTGTGATCAAATAGTCCAAAATCTGGGTCTGAACGTTTAATTGATAAGGGAAAAATTGAGAAGCTCACAAAACTTTCGGGTTAGACTAAACATAACAGCCGATGCGAGTTTAAAATAATTATAGGATGAGTACCATAAATCGGCGAGACCCATGTTCCCCGCATATATAATCTATCAAAAAGAATCTACTCCCGATGGCCAGTGACCGATCGCCCTGAATACTTTCCACGAATAGAAACCCGAATGAATCTCTTTTTAAGAATGTTCCCAGACGTCTCGCGAGAAACCTGTTCACCGAATATAGTCCATAAAAAATACATTCTGCTGACGCAAGAAGACCATTGCACCACGAATTTAATCTCTTTTAAAACATATACTGATGGCGGTCAAACGTCACGGCGTCCGGGATACCGGCGAATTAATATATTGAATAATATTTTTTTTAATCTTCCTTGACACGATCCGACATTACGGTGTCGTGGGCAGCTGCGAGTTAATTAATGCATGAATCAATAAAAACACTCTTTCATTAAACCATCGATCCCACTTCTCCTCCTTGGTTACTCTGCAATATCAAAGAGAATCATCGTATGTTCCATGATCGATGGACCCCATACACATGTATTCTTTTTTAATGCAACGTTAGAGAAGATGTTCCATTTCAATGTGGAAACTGGCCTAAATGCAGAATACTACCTCCGATTTAAATACGTTATTTGATGAAAATTACAAGATAAGAAGTTAGCATAATTCATTATGAGATATAATTCTCATAAATGATGCCCATTTACATGCAATGCCAATATACAGAATATGCCAAACATTATTTTCTCATTTGAAGTTAGGGGAAAAATGATTGCCAGAATCTGTTTTAGAGATACTTAAAATTATTTTGACTTATCGAGGTTGTTACATTATTGTCATACAGTACCAACTTAGTTGAATGTTGGATATAGGACACTCTACATACATTAATTATTTTTGGATTTCAAGCTCAATTGTAAGTAACCAGATGATAACAGGTGCGTTAAGCACTGCTCCATTATAAGCCGCTCTGGAAGTCCTCCTAAACATTCCAACTCTTCACATATGGCTGGAGAAGAGGCTAGGTGGACAACCTACAGACTAAAACAAACGGCAGACAGCATACCGAAGGCTATCAGTATGGGAAAAACTAGACTCCTCGATGACATTGAAAGTCACGAGGTTCTGGGAATGATCTCAGATCTGATACCTACAAAGATCAGCAGAGACCTGCCTTTCGAGACTGTTCTTCTAGAAAGGCAAGACTAATGGAAACGAAATAAAATGTACCCATTGAAGGCAGGTCTCTGCTGGTACACGGACGTCTTCAACACCAAGTCAGGGACAGGAGCAGGCGCATAGCATATGGGAGCAACACCGATGCAAGAATACAATTTAGCCTCGGAAAGTATGCGATCATATATCAGGCAAAAGTATATGCCATCAAGATGTGTGCAAGGTAGAGTAAACAAAACCGTTGCACACACAAATCGATAAAAGTATTTTCAGAGAGCCAAGCTGCTATAAAGGTTGCAATTCAAAAACTGATGGAATGGCAAGACTGCCCTCATTGAACCGGGCAGCTACAATGAGGTGTCGCTGGTCTGGACACGGGGGAACTCTGACCTTGATGGCAATGTAGCCAATGTGCCGAGGAGAATTATATCGAACCAGAACTTGCGCTGGGGATATACTCATGCACAGCAAAACACACCTTAAAGACCTGGACAAGTGGAGAGACAATCCAACAATGGGAAAATTTTTCAAGGATTAGCACACTCTAAGGCCTCCATAAAAATGGTCTTTTAGAGTTAAGGGCTAAAAAACTTCTAAGGTTAAACAGGCAACAATTGAGAACTCTGGTCAGCCTCTATTCCGGACACTGCCACTTGCGTCATCACCTGCACAGAATTGGGCTTGGACAAAAACCGAGTACCGGTTGTGAATGAAGAGTGGCGCAACTGGATACCATGTGCTATGTAAGAACATAGCACATGCTATGCAGGAGTCCGGCCGTACACAGGATAAGACACCTGCTCTTCGGCAAGACCCAACCTGGGTCTGGATCTGATGCGGGACTTGATGGGTGAAAAATAAAACAATTAGGCGTAAGCCAACAATAGACCTTAAGGTCGCAGTGGAGGTACTGTAATGGCCCAGTCAGAATATAACCTAATCTAACCTAGGGGTGCTACTGATCTATTTTGATTTGTTATTGAAATAATTACACATGTCTGGAATATTTAATTATTGCATGTTTTGTTTTTTTAAAGTCGCCCCGTTTCCGCGACTATGGCCAATCATGAACGCCTGGGAGCAGTTTCACCTCACTATTAACCTACAAATAAATAAAACTATTGTATTTTGTAAGAAGGATTACAACCTTTACTTACACTTGTACAGCATCACACAGTACACGTGACCGATGCCTTAACGCTCCCTTTGCAATTGTTTATAGAATTCAAAAATGAAACATACAGGTATTCCATTTAAAATAAGAAATTTTTTTTTGTAAAATATAGAATACCTACTTTCATTTCCGCCATCAGTAGTGTCCATTTTAGGTGAAAAATTTCTGCACATCTTTCTAGTTGGTCTGTGATGATTGGAACCCGTGATGAGCATTGATAAGTACACTTGGAGAACCCAAATCACCACACACATCTTTTTAAAGACCTGACGATCATTTCACTAACAAAGTTAGCGTCATCAGAGGATGAAAAATTCTTCATCCTCTAACTTTGTTAGTGAATCGATCGTCAGGTCATTAAAAATATGTGTTGTGGTGATTTTGGTTCTCCAAGAATACATTCTAGTTGGTCATTATGTGTGAATATATCCTTAATTTTATTTTGTTGCAGGTACATGTATTTTAATTCACGGGCA
The DNA here is from genome assembly GCA_964006375.1 of Tillus elongatus. Classification (NCBI taxonomy): domain Eukaryota; kingdom Metazoa; phylum Arthropoda; class Insecta; order Coleoptera; family Cleridae; genus Tillus; species Tillus elongatus. The sequence goes on along the minus strand of OZ023263.1, from coordinate 109,773,478 downwards.
AGTGGTGCATTTTAGTGAACCAAATAGATCAGAAAAATCAAGGCATGCTTACACATTTCATGTTATTGAACAGAAGAACACTAAATATTCAAAGGACAATTGGTTGCAATCATCAGAAGAAAAGTCTTTCCTAAATTTATACAAACATCTAGTTTAAAGAAATCAATGTACCTATTATAATTTAATTTAGTTCTATTTTTATAGACTGACATTAAGATAATCCTGTCATTGTGTATTATAAATAAATCCATTTTTTAATAGTACTTTGGTTATCGAATTATTTTTGCAATGATACTTTTAATATAAAAAGAAAACAGCCCGTGAGTTATATATTGATCCACAGAACGTGTTGGTTAAAGGTTTTCGTGCTTACAGCTAAAGTTTTTCTCTGAAAATTTGGAATTGGCCATTACGGCTGAAGACCTATCCAAATTAAGTAGCTTCAAAATAACTGCTCTTCCAGTTAAACTGGAAGTTGCCATCAACTCTGTTATTTTAAATGGAACACCTATATATATATATATATATATATATATATATATATATATATATATATATATATATATATATATATATATATATATATATATATTTCGTTTTGGGATGATTTAAGGACTATTTTCACTACATCGGGATGTATTGCGAACACTCACGCTGTTTGCGGACTCTTTTTAATGTTTTGCAGTCCGGCTGCAAACCAAATTGTGTAACTAAATAGGATGCATTGCAGTCTACAGCAGTTATTTTTGGTAGAAAGGGTAACAAGTTTCTGGCATAAAGAGGGAAAGTTGCGTTGTTGCCATCGTCGTATCCTTAATTAATTTGTAAGAATAAATATGTTGCTTTTCAAGTTAGTGGCGGTCTCTATGCTGACAGCCGCCTTTTCCAAAATAGTTTATTAGATACTTTTCACTGAATTACTTATGTGTTTTTTGTGCTTTTGTTTATTTTCAAAACTTTTTGATTAAGGAACCATAAGTAAATTTTACCAACTATAATTAGTGAATGGAAACAATAATATGGGCAATTTTATAAAGATGAATAACTACATAGTAACGATGATAAATGGGTTATGTTGATAACAAAAATGTCCTAGTCTATTGAGAGCGTAATATTGTCCTAATTGTAAGTTTCTTTAAAGTCCGTTAAGACAAATTTAAAGGTTTAGATTAGTTACATAGAAGTTTTGAGCCAAACTGGGTTAATGCTGATACCTGAAAGCCTCTGTGATTCTTGTTATCTTTCTTATTATGGTTTGTTGGTATATTTGATGGGTTAAAAATAATAGCGAATAGTTAACAAAACCACTGTATTTCAATGCATACAAAAACTACAGAGATATCAAAGCATATAATGTAGTACCACGCTACCACCCACCACGCGCTTACTTCGACATAATTAAGTACATGTGGAGAACCCAAATCACAGCACATCTTTTTAAAGACCTGACGATCGTTTCACTAAGAAATCTGGCGTCATCAGAGGATGAAAAAACTCTAAAGTCTAGAATTTTTCATCCTCTGATGCCGCTAATTCTGTTAGTGAAACGATCGTCAGGTTTTGAAAAAAAAAGATGTGTTGTGGTGATTTGGGTTCTCCAAGTGTACTTACCAGTGCTCATCACAAATTCCAATCTTCACTTAGTTTGAAATTATTACTATTATTAGTAATATTATTATCACAATGCTATCGGGGCGGCAAAGCCGCTGACGAGCCCTAAGGGAGGAAAAAAATATTATTATAATTATTCTTATTACTATTAATACTATTAGTGACAAAACAGTTACATGTATCTTGCAAACTATTGTACCAACTTTTTTTTTTACTTCAACAACACACCATGAGGGCTTACAGCCTAAATACTATCGTACCGTGGGTGTCAACAAGGAGGAAAGAGGCAACTTGTTAATTCTGGACTTGAAGGTTTGGAGGTTCGGGGGAGAAGGAAAACATGTGCCGGCAAGGAATTACACAACTTGGAAGTCCTCGGGACAAAAGAGCGGGCATAACAAGATGTTCTATGTCTGGTGACCTGAGCAGTAAAAGGGTGCATTCGCTCTGTTCCCCTGGTAGATCTGTTGGGGGCAGCAGGTGGAGGAACTATGAAAGAAAGCTCCTCTGAGCAGTGCCCGTGCAGATATCTATAAAAGAGAGAGAGAGAGGTCACCACTTGGTGGACAAGGGATGGCAGCCTTTTGGGTGAGGGTAGGGTCACTGATGAGACTTCTGAATGAAGTCCAGGATAGCGAGTGTAGGAGCGGCAACAGCACCCCAGATGTGGGAGCAGTATTCGAGGTTTGGTCTTATTTGTGAGATATATAAGGTATAGATATTAGCTGGTGAAAAGTATTTGCGAGGCCTGAAGAGGTAACCTAATTTCTTAGCAGCCGCTTCTGCAATTGATGTGACATGTTGGTGCCAATTGAGATTTCAATCCACAGAAATGCCAACAAGTGAAAAGGACTCATTACTTTCAATAACTTGGTTGTTCATTGTGATGGGTCTAGGGCTGGTGTATCTCTTATGAGAAAGAAAGCAAGACTGTGATTTGCTGGGGTTGAATTGGACAAGATTTCTACTTCCCCAGTATAATATTTTTTGGAGATCCACGGAGACAGAACCCTCCATGAGTCTGCGATCCTCATCTAATTGGGCTAAAGAGACAGGCTTAGAATATTGTATATTTGAGTGAAGGGTGCTGTCGTCCGCATAACTGTGAACTGGGTTGGATGTGCTAGAGAGGAAGTCATTCATGTGGAGAAGAAACAAAGTAGGAGCTAAAGCTGAACCTTGAGGAACTCCTGCATTAATTGGATACAGTTTAGAGGAATGGCCATCCATGACAACAGTCATGCTCCGGTTGGAGAGGAAATTTGCTATCCAGGTACAGAGTTTTGGTGGTAGGCCATAGGCCGGAAGTTTATTAAACAGCGCTGCGTGCCAGACCTGGTCGAATGCTTTGGATATGTCTAGAGCGACAATCTGAGATTCACAGTGTAGTTCCATAGACTTGTTCCAAGAATGGGTGACAAAGGAAAGGAGGTCAGCAGTTGATCTGTGCTGACGGCATCCATAATGGTGTTTATATACTTTTCCATCACTTTAGAGACGACTGAAAGGAGAGAAAGAGGCCTGTAGTTGCTAGGAAGCGCTTTGGATCCTTTCTTGGGGACGGGTTGTACTCGAGCAGTTTTCCAGTTACTAGGGAATATGCCTCTATTATAAGATGTCTGAAACACACGAGTCAGGACAGGAGCAAGTTCTGGTGTGAATTTCTTGAGAATAATTGCTGGGATCTCGTCAAGGCCAGAGGCTTTCCTGGTATTGAGAGAAGAGAGCATCTTTTGTACCTTTTTAGTTTTGAAAATGATATCCGCCATTTTATGCGCGACATTGGGGACTGTTGGTGGTTGAACATTTGGAGGTGGGTTGAGAGTAGAATTGCCGGCGAACAACGAGGCACAAAGTTCAGCCTTACCCAGGGCGGTAGAAGCAATTTCATCCCCTGAGACAAGAGGTGGGAACGTGCTCTTGCAGAAATTATTCCCAATAGATTTAGCAAGTGTCCAGAAGGGTTTGCTGCCGCTGGAGCTTAAAAGGACTTTGTTTTTCATGTGGTTATTAAACGAGTTTTTTGCCTCATAAAGAATGCGGACGTTTCTTGCGTCGTTAAATGCTTGACGCTTTTCTTGACTGGGATTGTGTAGAAGCGTTTTGTGAGCTTTGACCTTTTCAAGTCTGGCCTTGTCACAGGATTTAGAGAACCAGGGCATGGAATAAATAATTCCATACCAGCTTGGATAATTTCGGTGACGTTTTGTGAGATATAAGAGGGGTCAGGATGAGAGAAGCAGACAGACGCCCATGGAAATCAGGAAAAGTAATCTCGCATTTCGTCCCAGTTCGTGGAGTTGTAGTGCCAAACGATACGTGGGTGTGATGACTGTGTGACCTTGGGTTGCATTGCGCAGGAAGCAGTGACCATGCCGTGGTCTGAGCGACCAAGGGGGGGCGGTGACTGATATCTTATAGCAGTCAGGATTTGTAGTAAGAAGGAGATCCAAGGGATTTGAGCTGTGTGTTGGGATACGAGGAAAGTAAGTAGGTGGCTGAACCATATTGGCTAAAGAATTGCTGACTGCAAAGGCCTCTGCTGCTCTCCCTTGTGGATCGGTTTTTGAAGATCCTAGCCATTCCTTATTATGGACGTTGAAGTCACCAAGAATAGTGACCTCGGAGGAACGATATTCAGAAATCAGATGGTCGGTTTTTCAGAAAGGTAGTCAAAGAGCGGACAAAGTTGTTGTCAGAAGGTGACCGGTAAATGCAACAGATGAATTTAGTTGCAGCCCTGAGAGTTTTATCCATGGTATGTCTTTCCTTCCAGCTTCTAAATTGGGGAGTCTGGTGCAGGGTAGATTGCTACGGACGTACACGCACACACCTCCATGCAATCTAAAGGAAGTAAGGAGCTGATACCCCGGGAAATTAAGGTGGCTGTTTTGGCACTGATTTGAGTTTCGGTGAGGAAGAGTAGTTGCAGCCTATTAGCCTGGAGGAAATGGTGGACGGAGTTCAGGTTAGAATTTAGGCCACATATATATATATTCGAGAAGGATATGTTAAATCTTGATGCTGGCGCCCTCCTGTACACCCCTCTCCTCTCCTGGAGATCCGAATGGAGGGGTATTTTACCTCCGGAATCTTTTGTACAAGGAGGAGCCATCATCATTTTTGCTTATAGGGAAACCGACTCATACACCTGAACCGGAAACGTCCGTTGGGACTTCACCGACCCCTTGATGTAACGGGTGGTACCTCCTCAGGCGTGAGAACTTAACATTTAAATATTATGTTTACACTGAATTATTTATCTCCACTCATTAGCTATTTCTACAACCTGGTAAACTAAGATTCAACAACATAAAGATCGCCACGATTAATTAACAAAAGAACTTTATTTAAACTCAGAACAGGTAACAAGACACTACAGAGATATCATTGTATGTACCGCGCCATTACTTTGACATAATTATTATTGATTTAAATAGTATTAGTGACAAAACAGTTACATTTGTCTTGCCAATTACTGTACAAACTTAACATTTGAATATTATATTTAAACTGAATTGTTGATCTCCCCTCTCTACTTATTAGATACTTCTACAACCTTGGTAAACGAAGATTCACCATTTTACTAACAGTCTGGACTTTAGATCACTTAATAACATTATTGGCTGATAACAGAAGTACCTGTTCATTCTATTTATGTTCAAATGGTAGTTGCATAAATATTGCAGCCACATAACACTAACTTGCATACTTGATGATTTAGCATTTATTACATTAGGTAGATTTTTTTTGTACTGCGTTTGAAAGACTGCAGGACTATTTAGTTTACTATAAATAAATGCATTGTGGTCATAGGTATTTAGTATGGAACGGTTTCACTAAGTAAGAACAACTACTTTTTTATTCTAATTAAAAATTCAGATATGTGATGTTCACTGAATTTAAGAATACTGTAAACGTAATTGTAATTTACGGTATAATATGAAAATACTTATTTTTCAAACCTGTTTCTGTGTTTACGAATAAACTTAAATGAACGTTCCTCAAAAATACAAATCTAACTTTTTGGATGATCGCTTTTTCACTCCTAGTGAGTCATTAGAGCAAATTAATATAAAGATAATACATAACAAATCTCAGTTGGTACCTACTCAAATCATTGTAACAGAACCAGCTTTATGAGGTCGACAAAATAGAGCCTCGATTTTTTAATTTATTTTTTCCTTAGGTAGAGCCCCAATGGTTCAGTGGTAAGAAAGTGTACTGGGTACTGGGTTCGATGACAGGGTTCTCCTTTTACTTTTTCAGTACATACTGTAACATTAACATCAATTGAGGTGGTGGCATTTTATTTGAGCAGGTTGATGGTCTACACGTTCTGCCCTTCGGAGGGGGCGTAAAGTCGTTGGTCTCGTGTCCATGCAATATTGTGCAGAAGTCGACAATTTTTGAGGGCGATGGTCCAGATATCCTTACCAAGGAGTAGGTGCCTTGTTCTGTCCGCTGCCGGTCAGAAAAATAGCACGTGCTCCACTGTTTCGTCACTTTCCATATACAGTCGGTACTCGGTTTTCATTTCCAAGTCTAATTCTGTGCCAGTGCAGATGGTGATGCAGGCGATGGCCTATTTACAAGCCAATCAGAGCAACTGTTAGATTCAAATGGTGGAAGTATTGCGTTGTTGATTCCAAATAACAAATTACATAGATAACATATTTATATGATGGTACAGAGGAAGAGGATTTAACCTCGTTGTTCGTGATATTTTAACATTGGCATTTTTCCATATGGTGTGAAGGAAATTGTATAAGTTTCGATGGTCGACGTATCAACGAAATGAATACATCGTAGAGAAATATATGGATAACTCGGCACGTATATACTTGGCGTGAGAACAGCTAAGTTTTGTGTTTATTTAAATAAATATATTTTTTTAACATTGGCATTTTTCCATATGGTGTGAAGGAAATTGTATAAGTTTCGATGGTCGAAGTATCAATGAAATGAATACATCATAGAGAAATATATGGATAAGTCGGCACGTATATACTTGGCGTGGGAACAGCTAAGTTTTGTGTTTATTTAAATAAATAAAAAGACAATGACCTATGTTAACTGTATGTTGTTTGCATGCAGTTTTTATAGCAGCTCTTTTTCTTATCCTTTGTCTCCTTAGATTCTTAGCCACGATTGTTTTCTAAGTACACTTGGAGAACCCTAATCTCCACAACACATCTTTTTAAAGCGACCTCTTTAAAAATATGTGTTGTGGTGATTTGGGATATCCAAGTGTACTTATCGGTGCTCATCACAAGTTACAATCTTCACTTAGCCTGATTAGTAAGGACCAAGTAATATTTAAGATGGTCAAAAAAGCTTACATACTTTTGATTAATGTCTTTATCAGAATATGCCAGTTGATTTCAAACAGTCCCTATGAAATCTGAGATAATTTTGTCTAGTATAACTTCTCCGCATGACATAGCAGGATGTGTGTTGTAGCACAAGAGGCTTAAGGACTTGTGGTCAGGTCAGGTTATTATTATAATTAGTGTTGATGGCGCTGCAAAGACCCTAGATGACTGTTTGATAGAATGTCTTAAATTAGAGGCTGAACAATATCTAGAAAATGTGAAGTACTCCCACCACAAGTTGATAAATCTATGTTGAAGTCTCCACACAGAAAACATACTTATATTATCTCTTGCCAGACCTCTCCAGTAGTAAATATAATTTATCAGTACCAGTACCAGTAGGTGCCCTATACAGTGAAATTAACATTTTAAACCCAATCATATTTATCCTTACAAGTATTTTCAAAAGTTCTTTCTATATCATCGATATCAATCACCAGAGGCTGATTTCTAAAATCTGTACATGCAAGCAAAGCCACTCCTCTGGCACGGAAACAACTAAACGAATTTACTACAAAATATGAGTCAAGACCAATAAACTGTATTTTCTCACTGATAAACCAGGTCTCACAAACACTCTATATATGTGGCCTGTTATAGTCCAAAAACAGTTCTATATCTGTCATTTTATATTTAGCACATACAGGGTCGTTGAACGAAAATTTAACACTAATTTCAAAAACTAGTGAAAAGAGTTTTAAATACAGTAGAACTTTTTTAACTCAAACATTTTTCTCATTAGAGTTGGAAATAATAATTAAGATAAAATTCCACTTGCTCAACTAACAGAAAGTCTAGAGAATTCAGAAGACCATGAATTACTTCTTGAGATATGCAAAGGTTTTTTGAAAACAATATTGTTTCTCCGGATACACAATTTAACAAAATTAATTTACTTTTGTATCTGAAGAAGCAAAATTTCTAGCGAAACAGTTCTCATATAATCTAACAAATATTAGAAAAATTTAAAAGACAAAAATGGTTATAATAGCTGAATAAAATAAATAAAGCATACTACAAAAAAAGATGTATTTATTAAATATATTACAATGGTATTAAGATTTTTTATTTTTTTTATTATCAAATTTATCAGAATTACTTATCGAGGTTCGACAGCAATTGCCGTTTTATATCCAGCGGCTCTACCCTGTTGTCAATTTCCCTAAAATAAAATAAGAGGTAAGTCAACCAATAATTTTATTTCAAAGAAAATAAAATTAACATGAATAATATAAATATCCCTATGAAAGATAAAGTGCCCCACACATCTGTAAAGTAAATGATTACAAACCTCAGTCACCACTTATCGGCATGCTCTATGAGAGGTTATTTAGTAGATCATTCACTCACAGATATAATGATCACTTTCTTTAATTCTTTGGCCCCTGTACAAATACTTGTAACATAAAATCCACATGTTTAATTACAACAGAAAGTAAAATTTTCTGCATATTGATTGCAGTAGGTACGGTATTAAATTCTTTTTTTAATATTTAAACCCATTTTACTTTTTTGGACTAACAGTGAAACAGCAAATTGATTGTTGCAGTGATTATGGTACCTTAATCGAAGATGCTGTAGCATAGAAAACAATGACATCAGTCTGAAGTATTAATCTGGAAAAATGTCTGACTATCACATTATCTAGGATTCAGTCTATATAGCATGTACACTATTTGTTTCTCTAAGTTAGAAATACACAATGTCTGGGAGAAGACTCCTCAATGCTCACATAGAGTACGCAATTTTAAAAAGAAAAAATAGATAATGAGTTTTGCAATTTTCTCATACTGTTTGTTTCATTTTCTTCACAGACTTATGCCATTTATGTCTAAAACAAAAGTATAAAAAATATAAAATATACTACCAGGCTATACAAAGTCCCATTTAGCAAATAGCCCATAATAGAGTTATGGCCTATTTGCTAAATGGGACTTTTTATAGCCCGATTGGATATTTTAATGATAGTCAGTGTTCTTAAGTTTATTTTCCTGTATCATTGTGTTTCTACTTTTGGTTTGCAATGTTTGAATATTTTATACATTTGTGTGTATTTTATGTAATTGTATTTAACGTGTGTGAGTTTGTACACATTAGATTTAATTGTTAGGGTTTTATATGTTTGTTTTGTTCAAAATATTGATTTTATTTTGTTTGACTGACCATTTAATTTTGATGGTGAATAAATATATGATATGATATGATATGATATTCAACTTACTTGCCTTTGCATAAAAACCTTCATTGTGTTTCTGGTAGATTCAGGAATATAGTTTTTCGTTACGATATTCAGCAAAGATAATAAACATGCTTCAATATTCCAGGTAGGTTTCTTTTTGTCTTCATTCTACAAGATGCAAACAAAGAAAAAATTAATTAACTGACAAATTTACATACAGAATGTCCATTGTAAAAGGTTGCACCAGGGTTTTCCTGAGAACTGCTGAGAATTTCAAAAAACCCTAAAGCACGTTGATTTTGCTAGCGAGGGGAACACTACTTGGAACTCTTAACAAAATTTGTAGCATTAGTTTGAATAAGGAAAGTATGTAGAGTGGTACATCTTTGGAAATGTCTTTTTATTCTTTATTCAAAGTGCAATTTTAAAATCTACGCTTTTTTTTTTAAATATTTGCTCTCAAAACTTCCAAATAAAACTTATAAAACATTAGTATCAACTTTGTGTTTAAGGCTACAATTACAATTAGAACATTTTAAACAACTAAATCTTTGTTCAGGATGTATGGCTCCACTGATATTGAATTCCAGTTCTCACTATGAAAAAAGAGATTTGGGTGTTTTGGAAAAAAGAAATCAGCAACTGTATTTTTAATTTAATAATTGCTCGAAATAACTATTGTTGGCTTTCAAATAATAATACAGTGTGTGATCAAATCCTCTTGAAACATTTTCCCGCATCTCTGGGGTTATGCTGTGAAATTCAGTAGTAATTATCTCCCTCAGTTCATCCAGATATTGTGACCGAGCCTCAAAAACCTTGCTTTTTAAATATCTCCATAGAAATAAAGGACTTTCAGTTCTGGAGATCTAGCTGGCCACGCAATAGGACGTCTTCTTCATATGCACTGACTTTAAACAAAAAATTCGACAAACCTGAATTACAAACTAGCTTAAATCTCGGAATATGCTTTATAGATATTGCATCCCCTTTAAATGAGCTGTTACGCTAAAATCAAATAACAACCTACCTGGGTAATTATTATCAAAAAATTTCCTAACCATAGGTGCATAATGACAAGGGGCACCATCTTGCTGAAAATGTAGGTTATTGATGTTATGATTCTCGTCATTTTCCAATATTTCGGTTATCAAAACATCTATTTCATTTTTCAGGAATTTAAGTTACATCTTTCCATGAAAATGGAACCAACAATTCGATTTTCTATAATCCCTGCCCAAAGATTTAAATTTTCGTGATTTTGGGTAAGAGATTTTCTGTACACGTGAGGATTTGTGTCACTTCAATAGCGGGAGTTATGTCTGTTGATAGCCCCTTTTAGTGAAAACGTGCATTCGTCAGAAAAGCAATTGTTATAGAGCAGCTTCCGATTATTCATAATTCTTCCACACGTCTTCACAAAATTGCTTATCGTCATTATCATCTTCAATCAACTCATGCAGCAACTTTATGTTAGAGCCTCAGTTATTCAGTGGTAAGAACGTTTACCTATGAACTGAAGGGTACTGGGTTCGATTACAGGGTTCTCCTTTCACTTTTTCAGTACATACTATAATATTAACATCAACTGAGGTTGTGGCATTGTATTTGAGTAACTTGAATGTCTGCACAATGCGCCTTTCAGAGTGGGAGTAAAAACGTCGGTCTCGTGTCCATGTGATGTAGGGCACGTTAAAGATCCCTACCCTCCTTACAGAAAGGCAGGGGTTCGGCAAAATTTCCAGGATAGTGAGGTGAAACTGAAAAAAAACTTCATTTTGTAGAGATGGTATTTGTAGGTCTGCAAAATTTTGTGGATACTGGATCGAGCTATACCTGTTGCTGCAGGTAATTCACGAATGCTCTGATTTTTATTTTGCTCAAGTTATCCTGTTACACCCACTTTCATTGCTTGGTCCCTTACACTACGCACTCGCTCATGCTTCCTATTGCAAATCGAACTAGTTTATTAAAATTTTCGCAATATTCTCGAAACATGAACAACACTTACATTTTTGCCTGCATGGTTTTCATTAAAAATAGGAACAGTTGCGTTACTACATCGATCATTTTCATAATAAATTGAGACAATTTCAACGTACTGTGGAATAGTGTAAGTAATTTTAGTATTAAATTAATTTGAAATGAACAATACTTTAGTAAAAAAGTTATTGTAATAATCCACGTTGGAATTTAAAGTAAAGGAAAACAAGACAAAAAATTTTCAAAAACCTACCTACAGTTTATCTTCATTTTTACTTCTTTCTACAAACTCTTACACTTTATCAGCGAAAATACAACAAGACTAAAAAGACGTTTTTTCCAATATCCAGTGACCACCAAAGAGTTTGTAATTTTTCCAAAACTGATTGATGGCTTACACACGAAATTAAAAATAAATAAATACATTTAAAATTTTTTATTTTGAAGTTTTGAAAGCAAATATCTAAAGGCTAATTGGTATATTTGCAGCTTTATATAGAGACTAAAGAACTTTCCAAAAAGCTGCTAGCTGACCCACATTCCCTATTCAATTAAGGGGGTAAATGGTACAAATTCTGTTAGGGTTCAAAAAAATGCCCCCCCTCGCAAGCAAAATCAACGTTTTAGGGATTTTCAAAATTCTCAGCAGTTCTTTGGAAAACCCTGGTGCAACCTTTCACAATGGACACAATGTAAAATATTATACCTAAATAAAAAATAAAGTGTATATTGATGAGGTGTTAAAAGTTTTATTTAAAGGATGGATCTCTAAAAGATTACATCAAGCATTATAAAAAATAACCATCAAAATACTCTGTATATTAAATAAATACAAATAGCAGTGAGTTTGCGGTAAATATTATTCAACATTGTAAAAAATATTATCGATACAAATAAAACAAATTTCTATTCAACTGGGACAAAATATTCGCCTTTGCTTTTTTTCAACAAAATTAATTGGAATTAAATAGTGCATATAATATAGTTCATTATCTAGCTTTACTTGTGTCACTGTTTGGCGTCTAAAGATATTTTAAATGGCTGTTGCATCTCAATATATTACGACAAGTTTCCAATCTGGTTATTCAGGTTGTCAAATACTAACAGGTTAAGGTTAATAAGGCACTAGCCTGCAAGTGGAAAGTTCTAGGTTTTATTCTTTTGTGTGGAAACAAGTGACCTGGCCAGGAAAAATTAACCAGCTTGTTAATTTTTCATGACCAGGTCACTTGTTTCCACACAAAGGAATCAAACCTAGAACTTTCCACTTACAGGCTAGTGCCTTATTTACCTTATCCTGTTAGTATTTGACAACCCGACTAAACAATGTGGAAGTTCAAAACTTTGAATCAAACTATCGGTTCACAAAACCCTATGTACCACACCATATTAAAATAGTTCTAATTTTGAAATATGCTACTCTCGAAAATAGTTCGTGGTTAAACATATTTTGTTTTGCATAGCACTAAAGAAATGAATACCTGAAAACTAATCAAACATTTACAAGCAGAAAACACTTCTAATTTGACATCTTCAAGGCCAGCTTTGATTGGAATCCTGAATTGCTTACAGGCTGTTATGCCATGTTGCTAGCCGTTTCGCCAATCATAGCTGTTGGCATCTTCAGTAGCTGGACTATAACTGAACAGGCATTGCTCTTTGCTCTGGTAACTCCTTTTATACGTGTGAATAAAATTGCTGATGCAATCGCTATTGATGGTGACCATAGATGAAGCACGCATTACATGCAGTGATGTCTTTGTAGATGACGTAAGCATTACTGATACATGCAACGATATATCTGGTCTCCTGTTGTGGGAGCCTGTGGAATACTCTTCTTCCTCAGGTTCTCTAGTCGCTTTTACGATTTCATCCCCATATAATTTGGTCACTGCTGATTTTAGAGAATTCGATAGGCCTTCGCAACAGGACACCAGATATGTCGTTTGCATGCATAAAAAGGGTTACCAAAGCGATGTCAGCTCAGTTTCAGTTCAGCTACTAAAAAAGGCAACACCTGTGGTTGGTAAAACATCCAGCAACAACTAAGCGAGTTCGAACATGACATAACAGTACAATAGCCATTCAGGATTACAATCAGGAGACAGTTGAAAACTGTTATTAAATGCCTCTTGTGCTTATACATATGCAAGTTCTTTTATCTACTATCAGGCGGTCAACTTTATAAAAAGTCAATGCGGGACAGTCTTGTAAATAGGGTAGGGTGATAGGGGGTTTGATTGTGTCAGTGCACTTCAATTTGGCATCAAACAAATGCAAGTTGTTATTCAGATCCACTATTTATGAAATGTGCAAAGTGGTGAGCCTTTCGTTTGATGTTCCCAATAATGGAAGCATCAAACCAAGCTGGGTACTTACAGCTCTTGGGCTTGAATAAGGGAACATGTTTGTCAAAACAGGTGTACAGTTGATGATAAAAGATGGAGCATGCCTGATTTGTGTCCATGCATATTTCAAGACAGTCCCAAGAAATGCCCAAAAGCGAGCTATAGAGTGCTTCAAAGTCAGAGTACTCACTGAATGAAACCGCCGAATAGAAATCATCTACTTTGGTTCTAAGACAACACACATTCTGGTAGTATAATGATAGAGAAGGAATCATGGTTATTTGACAGCAGGAATAGTGAAGATCGGAGTCAGAGTCATCACTGTGATTTCTGGTGCTGAGGGAAGCGAAACCTCCTCCCAGTGACTTCCTCAGGCCAAGCTGATAACACGAGCAATTTTTCCAAGAAAGGTGCATCAAGCTTTAGCCGAAAACAATTATAAGTTCCCGACCTCACAGTCTGCTTCTCAACCATCACATTACTCGGACCTACTTCACATACAAGGTCACAACATATTTAGCCAAGTCTTCTTCAGATACTTCCAATGCAAGTCTGCTGACACACAGTGAGGATTTAGGTCATCTAACAACAGCTTTAGCCTTATTTGATGGATCATGGTGAATTCCCACTATCCTATTGACAGATCCAACCCTCGTCGGGTTCCCCCGATTGAACACTGGTTGAATTTCTCGGACCATACACTACTGTAGGGCTGCCCGATGGAGATCTTAAGGCAGATATTACATTATGCTTATCTGCAACAGAAGATGCCGCACTGGCATCCACCAATCCTGTAGCTACAGGGACACTGTTCATGACTGATGACATGGTTGGCAGAGCTCCCGACACAGTAGCTTTGTTAGTAATTTCTCTGCTTATGCCCTGGTTTGTTACCCCCTTTCTAGAAGTGGACGAATCCTTTTCTGCATAGGTGCTTCAGAGGAACCCCCAGAAAGTAAACGGGCCATGTCAATATTGCTACACTTCAGGGTATTTCTGTCAGAAAGCACTTCACTGTGAATAGCTTCCATTTCACTGTGTAGTTGGTTGCATCTGGGAAGAATCTCTCCCAAGATGCCATCCCTAAGATCCCTGAGAGCTGATGCAAGGTCCTCCCTGAAGACGTGAGCCAGAATTGCGTTACCAGCGGAACTCGAACAATCAGGGAAGTGGAAAATAAATTGTCGCTTCTGCAGAACCACTGGTCTCATTTCAGTGGTTGATAAGTCAGACCAGGCCTGATGAAGAATAGCCATGAAAACATCACAAACTGCCAGTTCCCTAACAGATTAAGTTTTATTACATCTATTGCAAGATGAACTGGGTGTAGAAATTCTGCCAGAGTTGCTAACACTTTTGGAACACTGTACGTCAGCAGATGATATTGTCCTTCCCTAACACTGGATATTAAAAAACCAACAATGTGGATGATAATGAAATTTAAAAATAAAAAGCCCACAGATAATTTTCATGTTCCAGTTTTTATTATTAAGCTAAACATATTTTTTTACGTGCCGGCAGTCATTTCGCAAAAATGTTGCAGAAGGGCTCAGAAAAAAGTGTATCATCAAGGCAATGCGTCTAGTCTTATATTAAATGTAAAAAAAGACTGACAGTTTTTTTCTTATAGGTTTACCCAAAATATATATATATATATATATATATATATATATATATATATATATATATATATATATATATATATGATCAGGGGCGGATTTGCCCTAAGGCACAGTAGGCCCGGGCCTAGGGCGGCCAATAAAGTAAATTCATTATGTAGTCTATATGATGGGTGCTGAGAAAGGGGCGGCTGGTAGTTACTACATGGCCTACGGCCTAGGGCGGCCAAGACTGCAAATCCACCACTGTATATGATACTATAAACATGATTTTGACACAAAGTTACTTACCTTAATAAGTCCCATGTTAACCAATAAATTGTTATTCACTATAGAAATGTTGTCTGTTTTTGAGGCCCACGTGAACAACTCTCTGTAAAGAAGTTCAGAACATTTTAGAGCAGCTTTCTTAACATCACTGTTTGCACTGCTACAGAGCGATCCCACCTTCATCAGTATTGGTATATAATGTTCCATGGCAAAATCACCATTTTTCTAAAAGATAATAAAAACTCATCAACAACATAAATTACAAACATGTAATCCGGCCCATTACCTTCTTTTGTTAACAATATAAAGCTATTGTAAGCATTTCCTCAATATTCTAAAATTATTAAGAACAATCTAATTGAAAGAATAGTTTTTCCTTAGCATAAATAATCTTAGTTTACTATTCGACTTAAAAATACACACACTGTAAACATCTTGGAATATTTTTGATTTGTGTGTAAAACAAAAACTTCTAGTGGGATAATTGAACCATATTTTTTTCAAAACGAAAAAAAAAAGAAGAAAAGGAACTGAAGATGTAATATTTTAATTAAAAATAGTGCTGCAAATTGAATCAAAACTTCCACACAGCTGTAATAATTTATTCTCTTCAGAAAGACATTCTCATGGAATGAATTTAGGGCCCATGACAAAAAGAAAATATTTCTATTCCTTTACCCATAAACTTTTGGAACATTATATTACTCGAGTTACACAAACAAACAAAGAAACAAAGAAACAAACAAACAAACAAACAAACAAACAAACAAACAAACAAACAGACAGACAAGCAAGCAAGCAAGCAAGCAAGCAAGCAAGCAAGCAAGCAAGCAAGCAAGCAAGCAAGCAAGCAAGCAAACAAACAAACAAACAAACAAACAAACAAACAAACAAACAAACAAACAAACAAACAAACAAACAAACAAACAAACAAACAAACAAACAAACAAACAAACAAACAAACAAACAAACAAACAAACAAACAAACAAACAAACAAACAAACAAACAAACAAACAATACACTAGATAAAGAATCAGTCACCTTTCTTTATCCACAACATCTACTAATAGAAAGAGACAGATTAAATTATCTTATTGCCTAAACAACGAGAAATGAAGATTATTTAGTGGATGTAATATTAAATTACACTCCAAATGGTTTAGAATGTCTCTAACAATTTTCCACAAATTGAGAATCACGACGAATAACCATGGGTAATAGACAAATTCAGAACAGTGGGTGGCTACTTAAGTACGCATGTCCCAGAATATAATCTTAGTCGCTGAAAATACTTTTATTATGAATATTATTACGATAAAGTATTTCGATCTCATCTTTTTCTCCAATGTTTATTATTAATGGGATTAAATACCGTACTTTTAAAGAATTTGAACCCTTGTTGCAAAATATTTACTGTGTTGAAAACAAGTGCTGAGTATTTAGTGCATAATTCATCTGAATTCTTATGTTGCATATTCTATATGTTTATGAAATTTGTCTTTTTCAAATTTAACTCTATAATGATGAAATTAAACATACATTACCTGATGAAGAATAAATACTGCTGTTACCTACCTTAGCTGCTTTTAATATTAAATCATCTCTATTGTCTCCTAATCCCAAAAAATAGTCACTAGTGGGTGATTCAATGAATTTTTCAATAGTAACATGTAAAGGTATCTTAACTTCAGTTTCAGTCTCTGTAGATTCATCACTAGAAGCATCATCACCTTCCTCATCGCTATCATCACTGTTTTCAGATTCATCATCGCTTAGACTACCTAATGCTGTATATTTTCCTGCAAATACAAGATTATCTTATAAGAAAAAGTCTGGATGCAGCAAGTGCGTTATGGAAGTGAATTTTTATAAAAATGTTTTTAATAGCAAATGCAAGCAGGCATCAATCTGATTACCGATATAGCCTATGTAGTAGAAACAATGTACCATATTTGATCAAAATTACTTATTGTTTGAAAATGTGCAAAAATTTTCCGAAAATAAACTTAAAATATTGATTTCCTAGCCAAGAAACCTTAGGTTAATAGCAAATTGGGTTATTGAAATTTGAAGGATTTAATGTAAATTCGCTACCAAAACGCACTTACTGCGCCGCGATTTTTTCCTTACAAACATGCATCATATTTCGATAAAAAATGCAAAAATGCATTAACGAATTTGTTCTACGAATATTAGCTAAAAATTATAGACCGTTAAACCATAAACGTAACTAAACCTACAGTCAAAGCATCAACTTAACTAAACCTACAGCCAAAGCATCAGAGAAACGGTGTGTTTGAAATTAATTTTCTGTGAATATTTTAGTAAAATGAAGGCCAATGACGGTTGAAGCTGAAACTTAAGGGTTCGCAAAACACTCTTCTTGCAACATTTTCTTTTCATAATCCGTATTTGTTTCACGTTCTTTGCCTAAACATTGCCAATTTTGAAGTTTCAAATCACGAGTTTGACGTTTTGAGGAAAACTCCAAATTTGTTTTTTAACTGCCTATATTTTTTTGTCTTTAAAATTAGAGACCTAAATTTTGGTACATGGTTCACTCTTTATAATACAAACACGTGTACCAAATTTGGATGCCCTTACTTTGTTATTTCCGGAGATATAAATTTTTTTCAGAAAGAAAACTTGAAACTGACCCCGGATATGTGTTCTAGGGGGGCTAATTAGCGCTCATTTAAAGAAAATTGTTTTAAATTCAAAAGTCGGGATTGCCTCATAAGTGTTTTTTTTTCCATAAAATTCACTAAAAACAATTTATGAGCCTAGAAATCTATTAAAAAAAACTAATATATATATATATATATATATATATATATATATATATATATATATATATATATATATATATATATATATATATATATATATATATATATATATATATATATATATATATATATATATATATATATATATATATATATATATATATACATCCTGTGGTGGATATGGCATCAGTACGAAGACAAGCTATATGGCGTCCACCAATTAACGCAAATATATAAACATTTCTTCTTGTATATTAATTTTTTAGTAATGTAAATTAGAAAACCAAATTTTAATTAGCAAACTTTTTTTTTTGTCAACATCCATTCACCAGTGTTTATGAACTCCTTTTAAAAACAGGGCGTATGAACTCCTGTCCGTATATTGATAATTCAGACAACAGCGATATCAGCTCCTTATAGTATATATTTCCCAATCTACAGTGGATACAGCATCATACGTCATTGCCACTTCATATAGATATACGTACTAAATACCCACATTAATAGGATAAAAGAGTTAAGTTTAAAAGAGGGAATCGGGCATCTAAATAATTTAATTTTGGTATCAGAATCGCTATCAATTAAAATCGGGGTAATTATTTTATTGTTGAACCAGTTAGGTAATTCTATTTCATCGCTCTTACTAATACATTTGTAAATGTTTTAATCACTTCTTTACTTAAGTCTTCGGGGAATGATTTTATTAAATTTTAATTAAAATAGTTTTTTAATTTCTCTTTGCATTGTCACAGTTATTGCAAGTAGCATTTAACATATACATATAGTTATAAGAAGAGTCGACTATATTATTCTTACTGACTGCAAGACTGAAACATCAGTTAAGGCAAGTATTTATTTAGTTTTGTTTTTACTCAACTCAGTTAATCTAATTATGTTAAAATGTAAAATACTGTTTTATCAAAATAGCTATTACTTCCACATCGTTACAATGTGTGGAAGAATCGCATCGGCGACAAAAATGTCAAACATTTTTGTCCACATAACTGTGAAAAGCATCAAAACATATATAAGACATGATTTGAGAATGAACTTTTTTTTTTGTCTGTTGGTAGCCACAATAACTTTAGAACGAATTGAGATATCATCTTCAAACTTGGTATAGTTATCACTCGACAAACGAACGGTAAGGATTATTTTTGGGTTAAAACGCTTTAGGGGGTTGGGGATAAATGGGGGGTGATTTGGTGAAAATTGACAATTTTTCGTTAAAACTCGAGTAATATAACATTTTAAGGTTTATGTATTAGAAAACTTTCAATTTCATCAAACATCTGGTACTCTGTGCTGAAATTTAATTAGGGGTTGAATGTGTGGGGCTGGAATATTATTGACAAAAATTTCTTTTTTTTTCCTCTAAAACGGCGTAAAAAGTCTCAAAACATATAGAAAACTTGATTCTGGAACGAACATTTTTTTGTCTGTCAGTCTGTCGGCATGTGCATCCGTTTGTTAATTGGCACAATAACTTTCAAACGAATTGAGATATCTTCAAATTTGGTATCCAGTTAGCACCCGACAAAGGAACGCTTCGAATTGTTTTTGGGTAAGATCACTTCAGGGGGTAGTGGATAAATAAGTGGTAATTTGGTGAAAATTGACATTATTTCAATAAAATTCAAGTAATACAACGTTTCAGAAGTTTATGGGTACAGGAATACAAATATTTTCTTTGTGGTCAAGTCATGGGCCCCAAATTCATTTCATGAGAATGTCTTTCTGAAGAGAATAAATTATCACAGTTATGTGGAAGCTATGATTCAATTTGCAGCACTATTTTGTACGGTTCTAGGTGCTCCATCTAAGTCTTGAAAACGTTTTCCCAAACCACAGTTATTAAATATTACCTGTTTGCCATGCTTAATGTAAAACATGTCATTATAAACTCAGTCTATTTAGTCGCTGTAATTGTAGAGGAGTGACTATAATAATCCAGGTCCATGTATAACATGCACTGATATGCCTTAGAAAGTAAAATCCTTTTATGCTCCTCCCTTCAGAGGGGTGTAAAGCCGTTTGTGAATTATCATTTACTTATTACTCTTCCAAATGAAAGGACTTCTGTTAGTGATAACTGAACATAGTAGTGGAAACAGCAGCAAATAAAGCAGGATGTATGTGTGTTTCATTAAATAACCTTGAAAATTAAGGCTATTAGTGATAAATGAAAAATTATATGTATTTACAGATATATGTACAGAAATTATTTTATTATGCATAGAAACCTTTATTCCTCATTCACCAAAACATGTCGATTTGAAATCAAAAGAAAACTTGCCGAAAAGCAGTAGTTACTAAAAAATCTACCTACAAACTTTGACTCAAAAACTCTAGCGGCGAAACTCACTCCGCCTTTGCATCGTCAAAGAACCAAACAGACAATAGATCAAGCCAAAAATGATTTCCACCAATCAGTAAGGGACAAAATCATCTCTTGTCCAAACAATACCTGATGTTCCTGGTTTATAACAAAAATTATAGGTATAAGTTTTACCAGCAGTTTCTTTACTCCCCTGGTTTCAAATAACGGAGTATTCGCCGTATCTTCGGAAGAAAGGCTGGTCTATTCACCCGTGTATTTGCTTCTAATTCTACAATTGTTTTGCAGTAAACGAGCCCACCAACTATTCCAGCTGTAAAGTATAAATGGGAGACATATTATTCAGGCATCGTACTGTTAAGCACATATTTGAAAATTTAGACATCAAAAAGGCATCAGGACCCGATGGAATCTCAGCAATAGTTCTTAAAATGTGTGCTTCTGAATGTTTTATGTCGCCTCTTTTCAAA
Source organism: Tillus elongatus (assembly GCA_964006375.1). Classification (NCBI taxonomy): domain Eukaryota; kingdom Metazoa; phylum Arthropoda; class Insecta; order Coleoptera; family Cleridae; genus Tillus; species Tillus elongatus. The sequence goes on along the minus strand of OZ023263.1, from coordinate 109,752,495 downwards.
GTCCTATAAAATGGAGGAGATTCATTTTCCTGGAAACAAGCTGGAAACCAGTCGCCGATGTCATCACCCTGCAACTGCCATTGACTTGATGATCTTAGGCAACGACGGTAGGCCACACACAATACACTGTATACGGCTATATACAGGTGTTCCATAATAAGCAAACAGGTAACAAGTGAATAATTCCACAAACTAAATCGCAAACCAAGTCGAATAACGGCAGGTAAATCCATATAAAATTATTAAGGTGAGAAAGGGCTAGTTTAAATCAACCAAAGCTGCTGCAGATGTACTAAAAGCCAGAACTAACTCTTTTATATTACACAATGTATAAAAATACAAATGTATTTACCTTTTCAATTGGTTTTAAGTCATTCTCGTTTCGCTTTGTTAATATTTTTAAAATGTTAATACTATATATATATATATATATATATATATATATATATATATATATATATATATATATATATATATATATATATATATATATATAAGCATAAGCTTACATATATTTTATTTATCTCTATTTATTTTATTACTAACCGTTATTTAAGAAACACATTTTTATGAAAATTTACTACCATAATGCACTTGCCGTTTCAATACTTTTTTCTTCTGTGTGACTGACACCTACATTTGTTAGTCTCATATGTTGCTTTCTAATAAATATTACCTTGTATTTGTAAAATAAATGTCTAATAAGATCAGTGGAAATTGACATTTCATGTATTCTTTTAAACAACACTATATTGAATTTCTAGAAAGTGCTATAAAAATCTGAATATGGAAGATGACAGCAAAATATTTTTAAACATATATTGTATAAACCAAGTGTATTTGCAGCACCATATTATGCTGTTCATTTTAGTGAGAATGTTTTAAATTTTAAAAGATGTACTCCAAGTATCAAATGAACATATAATACTACATACAATGCACTCGGAACATCCTGAGCATCTAGCACCTAGCATCAGATCTAACAACTAAGTTGACAAAATTGCCTACTGAAAGTGATCATGACCAACTAAAAATATGTTTGTTTTCCTTACCAATCTCTTGTAGATGATGTTTCATTTTTGTTCTTCCATCTGTTCCGAACTGATTAGCATCCAAATTTAAGCTTTTTAATTTAACCTTATTTTCCATTGCATTCACCAAGTGTACTCCTCCTTCAGTTCGTATTTCATTTGAATCAAGTATAAGAGTTTCCAAGTTAACATGCCCCACTTTTAAAGCATTAGCTAACAAAATAGCACCACGGTTTTTTAACAGGCAGTCCCCAAAATTGATTTCAATAAGATTCTGTAAATCAGGTAATATTTTAGCAATAGCTTCTGAACCTTTTGGGCCAATCGTGTTGTCATTTAAATTTAATATTTTGAGATTTTTGTTGTGTGAAAAAGCTTCTGACAAGGCTGTAATTCCTGGATGGTATATGCCATTTTGTGGCATGGCGATTTCTTCCAAAGTTCCTATCATCTAAAAAGAAAAAACTTAATCATATTAAGATTTTAAAAAGTAAAAAATTAATTATGACATTCAAAAATAATCAGTTTACCAATAATTATAACTTATTCAGTTTATACCACAATTATTGCTATTTACTGATAATTACCGCAATACACTTGCTTAATCACTTTTGTCAGTAAAAAAAAATTAGGTATATATGTCTCTAAGCCCACCATTGAGATTCACTATACACAAATTTGCTGAATGTCTAACAATTTATTGGAACTTGGGGAAGAATGGTAGTAGTAGTAGTAATAATACTGTTGGATACATAGTTTTGAATGGTCATATTAATATCTTAAAAGTCTGGACACAGCAAGTAAATTATGGTAGCGAATTTTTATAGAAACGATATACACTTTTCTGTTACCAAAATTAGTATGTCCCTAGGCGGGGTTGCCAAGAGGTTAAACTTTCTTGTCTTTCATTTGATGAGAAAAATGTTCTAAAATGGCTGAATCAGTTCTGACCATTTCAAATTTCCTTTCTGTTCCAGAGGAACATCGAAAAATAGGTCGATTTTGTTGAAAGTGTGTTAAGTTTGTAACATGTTACACGTGATACCACCCTTTTCCAAACTATAAGGTTTATGAATACGTCTTGCAATATTTATTTAGTAAGAAACAGTTGCCAACATAATGATATCATAGCCATTGACGCGGCCCACCAGGCTCGTACTCAATTACTCAACTGTATTGTGACTCAATTGGAACTTCTGCAGACGTGACAGTTCGTTGATCGAATGTATTTCACGATAAGAAACCTTTAAAAACCTCTGCAACCACGAGAGATGTTCTCTTCTCACTTAAAATTCAATAAACATGTTACTAACCAGATAAATCATAAAAGAAGGCAGCATGGCTAAATAGGTAAGGGAAAGATGTAATGCTCGCTTATATTATAATTGCTTTTGTCAATTTATTTAATTATGATTTATATATGATTGCTTGCTTGTTTGACCGTAGTGAATTTACTTTTAACAATTGCTTTGTCTAATATATGATGCCTATATTGTTTTCATGGTGGCTTGTGGTAGCGTTCTTAATATTCAATATTAACAGTCAATTAATTTTTATTATTTATTAACATGCAGATAAATCTTGTACTTAAAACTGAACGCACTGCAAGCTACCTTATGTAAATGATAAAGAATTAAACCAACACTCGTACACCTGAATTGTTACAGCCACTCTGTCGTTTTATGTCGACGCAACATCCGTCGTTTTGTAGAAAACATCCATTGTTTTATATCATCATGAAGCTGTTCCTGTAGGAAGACGCAACATCCGTCGTTTTATAAGAAACATCCATTGTTCTATATCATCACGAAGCTGCTCCCGGAGAAAGGAGACATATTATACCTAACAGTGGGGCCCCCGCAGCATTCTGACAAAGGTGTATGCAGGCTTGACCCGCCTCCTCGATGGCAGAAGTCTGGATGACGTCAAACAAATAATGAAATCATCAGCTGAGTACTCTATTTATCTGTATCAATTTATTTTCAATGCATCAATAATTTAACCACAATTCATCAGAACACATATAATTAATTATTTCATATAATTTTATTCAATTTGGTAAATTTACTACAATCAGCATTATATAAACTCAATAATTTTGAATAAACCGATTTTTACCGCATTTTTTTTTATTTGTACATTTTACATCCTACCAAATGTAAGTGCAAAAGCCCATGCCCTGTGTTTAATTTACATTAAAGCTTATGCCTTTGACTGCGCAGCCAAGTTAAATTTTATTTTTTATATAAATTTTATTTCTTCATTAAATTAAAATCAAGGAATGAATATTAATTAAGCTATGCTGGCACTTACAACGTGAGTCCGAAGCCTAGAAAGGCATCTGGAACTTTCATTTGGTGGTGTTAGGTGTGCAAATATCGGTTTTTACGTTGAAATTTTTGATTGCAGCAATGTGATGTATTTTTGCTACTAGGAAACGACGGAGTGGCCTATGTGGCGATTCTGACCTTTTTTTGAAGCTTAATAAAACAGTTATTATTTAATATCCAAGTTATATTTTAATTTGCCTTGTATTACAGACATTTTTCAGCCTGTATATATTTTTATGATACCTTACCTCAAGGCTGATATTATAAATAATTTATTTTATTTTATTTCAGAAAAGAGCACAAAGTTTTATGAATTATTGTTATTAGTTTTCAATAATTATTATATATTTATTGAATTTTTACTGAATTATTAAATTAGTACAGGTTTATTTTAAGAGGAATATTTTTCTGAATCTTTATTATTCATTGGGTCATTATCAGTTCATTTTATGGTAGAAGAAATTTTTAATTCATTGATGAATTTATGCAGATTTATTTTTAGCTGAAATAAATTGCTTATCATTTCTATATTTTGATAATTTACTATTCGATTTGAGTGCTGGAAGCCTTTAATGGTTTCTTATATTTTTGCGTTGCTATTAAAAACGCAGTACCTCATTTACAATTTGTCTTAATAAATTACAGTTTGCATTTTATCTGAACTCAGTATGGAACGTTTATTCTGATAATGTTTGAAATTTCCTTTTGCAGTTTCGTAATTAATATCTAGGTATGCTGTGTGTAGTTACAACGTTTGATTGATTTCGGATGAAATTTGATTTGAATTCGCTTTCACGTAACTGACCAAGAAGTCTTTTGTACTTATTTTTTTCTTTTCTATTTCACTATTAACATTTCAAGTTAAGCATGAATGTCAATGACCTTTTCATCACATGATGTAGGCGATTTTTAATTAGAATTGCTATTGGTCAAGATGCTCTGTCCATTTCACGTATAGCTTTTATTTCTTTCTCCCTCTCTTCAACTACCTAGGTATTTACTTAACAGATGGACCTGAGCAAGTCGGTAAACTGTATCTCAACCACTATTTTCATTTTTATTTAACATCGCGACCTGTGGTACGTCGTTAAACTGCGTCCAAATTGTATTAGATGACAATAGTAATAGTCATCTAATTGGCATACCAACCTGCCATTGACCTGAGCAAGTCGTAAAACTGATACTCAATCACTATCCTATTTTCATTTTTATTTAACATCTCGACCTGTGGTACGTCACTAAACTACGTCCAAACGACATTAGATGCATAACAACCTATTTCATCTAATCTGGTCAGACCCTCTCGTCTAGACGGCCTATTCTTCAAATAGGTCATCCATTTAAAAATTTGCATCTTTCTATCTGCTGTTGACTTCTATTTATTTCTTTTCTATTATGTTGAGGGACAGATTTATATCACTTATTGTCTACATAAATTTTAAACCTTCACAATATTTTGTCTAAGGTAATAATATTACAAATCATGTTTCAGACCAGCTAATTTGTTATTATTGTTAGTTTATTGAACCTCAGCGTATAGTAAATACTGTCGATGGTAATTTGCTCCGGATGCTGCAGTTTGCATTCGTATTTTTAGTTGTCCCGGGGTGTTTTGCTGCAGGCAGCACTTTATAGAGTTTGTTTTGTCTTGGGACACATTATTTAGCAGTCATCCGGGAGCTCTTGAAATCAGGTTAAGGGCATGAGGTGGTGTGCGTTTCGTTCCTGGAACTCTCATTAGTGCTGTTATATGAAGGTTGCGCTTTGAGCAGGATTTCAGAGAGGTCTCCTCTGCCTTTGACATAATATTTGTGTGTATATATGTTTCTATACATACATGAATATATATATATATATATATATATATATATATATATATATATATATATATATATATATATATATATATATATATATATATATATATATATATATATATATATATATATTGTCTTCATTATCCTTCCTGCTGAGGAATTAGGAGTGCTTGGTTCTGAAACGTGTGTAAATTAGTCTTTGATTCCATTTGAATGACTTCCCAAGAGAGTAGAATTTACTTTTCATCTTCGATTAGTAGCAATGATATCTAAAATTTTCTAATTAAGTTTATTTATAATCTTTACATATATACATTAGCTTTTTAATTTGATTTCCATAGCAAGTAAATCTTGTATTCATATTGTCAGTTTTACTGATATCTTAATTATTAACAATGTGATGATGACAGGTTTGTCGAGTAATAACAGTAAAGGTATGTCATGTCAACAAAGCAACAGCAGGTGGTCATAAAGTAGTGGGCCATATTACCATCTCTTATTATTTATATTGTGAAGCATCAGTTTTCACTGGCGCCCTTATTATTATTTTCTTTGAATCTGCAATACTTGCTTGTTTTTCTGAATTTAATTTCGGTTTTCAGTAATTTATTAATTAACTCAAGTTCCTCAAACGAGCTTGCAGACTTGTCGTTCATGTCCACAAATGTTCATTAAGACGGTGTTTGAAAATTAAGTCATATAAATTTTTATTTTTATTAAGATGTCCTTCAGACCTCCTTTTTTTGGTTATTCAATTTTTCTTTGCTCTAGCTCACCATTTCGACTGGTAGCTTTTCAATATTTTCTTCGAGATGATTTTTAAAAAAAATTAGTCATCAAAATTTTTTATTTTTATTAAAGTGTCCCTCAGACTTCATTTTCTTTGATTACTCACTTATTCCACTTTCACCTCCATTCGTCAAGCAATTGCAGGTGTTGTCGACTTCAAGTTTTAGTGTCGATTTTTAGGGAAAATTTAACTTCAGTAACATGCAGAACAATCGTGTTTTTGATCTTTTATTTCGCTTTCAAGCAGCGCTCTCTTTCCTTGATCCACATTTCATCTTTGGTTACCTTTTTGTTGAAAGAAGAACTTCTCACATTCGTTTCCAACTTTGGTGTTCTCTTCTAATGGCTTTTTTTTTTCAATTTTGTTCCACATTTTTCACCCCGGCCATCGGGATGTGTAACATGTTACACGTGTTACCACCCTTTTCCAAACTATAAGGTTTATGAATACGTCTTGCAATATTTATTCAGTAAGAAACAGTTGCCAACATAATGACGTCATAGCCATTGACGCGTCCCACCAGGCTCGTAGTCAATTACTCCACCGAATTCTGAGTTAATGGGAACTGCTCTGCAGACGTGACAGTTCGTTGATCGAATGTATTTCAAGATAAGAAACCTTTTAAAACCCCTGCAACCACGAGAGACGTTCTCTTCTCACTTAAAATTGAATAAACATGTTACTAACCAGATAAATAATAAAATAAGGCTAAATAGGTAAGGGAAAGATGTAATGCTCGCTTATATTATACTTGCTTTTGTCAATTTAATTAATTATGATTGCTTGCTTGTTTGACCGTACTGAATTTACTTTTAACAATTGCTTTGTCTAATATATGATGCTTATATTGTTTTCATGGTGGCTTGTGGTAGCGTTCTTAATATTCAATATTCACAGTCAATTAATTTTTATTATTTATTAACATGCAGATAAGTCTTGTACTTAAACTGAACACACTGCAGGCTACCTTATGTAAATGATAAAGAACTAAACTGACACCCATACACCTGAATTGTTACAGCCACTCCATCATTTTGTCGACGTAACATCCGTCGTTTTGCAGGAAACATCCATTGTTTTATATCATCAAGAAGCTGTTCCTGTAGGAAGACGCAACATCCATCGTTTTGTAAGAAACATCCATTGTTTGATATCATCATGAAATTGTTCCTGTAGGAAAACGCAACATCTGTCGTTTTATAAGAAACATACATTGTTCTATATCATCACGAAGCTGCTCCCGGAGAAAGGAGACGTATTATACCTAACAGTGGGGCCCCCCGCAGCATTCTGACAAAGGTATAGGCAGCCTTGACCCGCCTCCTCGATGGCAGAAGTCTGGATGACGTCAAACAAATAATGAAATCAACAGCTGAGTACTCTATTTATCTGTATCAATTTCTTTTCACGGCATCAATAATTTAACCACAATTCATCAGAACACATATAATTAATTATTTTATATAATTTTATTCAATGGCAAATTCATTACAATCAGCATTATATACACTCAATAATTTTGATTAAACCGATTTTTGCCACATTTTTGATTTTTATTTGTACATTTACACCCTACCAAATGTAAGTGCAAAAGCCCATGCCCTGTGTTTAATTTACTTATGCTTATGCCTTTGACTGAGAAGCCAAGAAGCATTTTATTTTTTATATAAATTTTATACCTTCATTGAATTAAAATCAAGGAATGAATATTAATTATGTTATCATTACAATTCAACAAGCAAAATGAAACTACCAATAACAATTTCACTTGATCCATTCAACACCTTCTTGAACGCACAGCTAAGTCTTCAACGCAGTTCCCTATAATTTTTTTGAATCTCTTCTAGCGGTAAAGACGCCACAGGATCTCTGATTCTCTCTTTGAAACGTTCTGCAATCGGAGGAAGATCATTCGCATACACTATTTGTTTCAAATCAGGACTCCTCTGTGGCCCTAAAACAGGACTATTTTGACCGATCCAGTTCTCTCCTAATTGCTGATTCAACCATTCTACAAATATTCGAGGATAATGGGCAGGACAACCATATGTTGAAAGTAATACCTAGCACGATATTAATCAGTAGCTTGTCCAACCTTTCATTTAGAAAATGTTGTAACATATCTAAACACATATGCTGAATAACTGTATTTTCAAAAAAATATAGTCCAATTATATGATGATAAGATTACACACCATACGGTAACTGTAGCCGAATATTCTCGATCACGAGTAACACGGAAATGCAGGTGAAATTGTACGATTACCTTGACATCAGATGAGTTTTTATGGGTCTTAGTTCACACTCATCTGAAGTAATTTCTCAAAAGTGTCAAAATCATGATGTCATCATCAGCGAATGTTTTCTATGCAAGTTTACTTAAAAAAATATCCACAATTAGCTAAACCTTTTTTGTAAGAAACTTGGCTATTACAAAAACATTTTGTACATAAAAATTGACAAATAAAATAAATTCAAAAGTACAAAATCTGATCTAAACACAGACAGAGTAACTTTTATTGTGGCTTCACATTTCACAGAGAATATTTTCTTATACCTGGCGATGACATAAAAAGTGTGATCGCTTGCAAAGAAAGAAACAAGCACTTGTGACGCTACAGTAAGTCTTTGCAGCTGTATAAAGTAGGGAACAATTTCACCAAGTTAGGGAAACAACAAACAAGCTAATCTGCTATTAAAATTGAATTAAAGCTACTAAAAGTTTGCATCTCCACATTTAAGCATTTTTTCTGCAAAAATTCGCTTAAAAATTCACTAGAATTATGTAATCTGATCAGATAATGTTAAAATTGAATAAAAGACTAATAAAATATTTTTCTAATTCAGTCACCACTAGGATTTGGACCTACGTTATAAAATTATATCCTGATCTAGCAGTCGTCCTTACAAATTGATTTTTTTTACAAATATTTTAATCAATTGAAGGAAACTTTAAGTTGTAATATAAACCTATGCCCTTGTTAAATATATTTCATGCAACATTTGCCACTCACAAACTGCATCGGTGGCAGAATCTTGGTTTGGAAATTCCTAATTTTGACGTTTAAAACAGTCACTTTGACATTTTCAGAAGTAAAACTATAAAATTTTTAAAAGTAATTTTTTCCATACTTAAACTTTTTACACCAAGCAAATTTGATCCTGTGCCAGGATATCACGTTGTGGCGTGCGCTAACGCAGCAAGTGCAGTGTGGATTTGGAGGACTTTTTATATGCTCTGGCCATGGTAAAGGACTAGCCACAGAGCACTGGGCGGCGATGAGACAGGGATGAGATGAGAGAGCGGCACACATGCAATGTTTACATCCTGGACGAACATGGATAATGGTTGGAGATTAATAGAGTGTTAACTAGGATAGGGGTGAACAACAAATATCTAGAGGTCTCTGGACAACAGTACAAAAAGTGCTTACTGACAAGGGACAACTGTGGACGGTCTTCATAAACAAAACTCCAAAAAGAATCTAGGGAAGATACAATGATGTCCCTTAATCAATTTCGGAAAACTACAAGAAAGATCTTCTGTCTACTCTATGGACTATAATAAAATTTAAAAAGCTGGACAAAGAACCCAAGAGATTTACATGGGAGCAACACAATAAAACCTAAAGGTTGCACTGACAGAGGCTAAATATCCAAGCAACTTATATTGTGTTTCCTTAAAAAACAGTCACAATATGTCAAATATAGTTAAATTAACAACAAAAACCTTTAAAATATGTATTTTTAAAATACACTGAAAAGCACATACGTACTTTAAAAACTGCTGCAAGGGCCATAGCACCCTCATTTTCCAATCTGTTACGTCCAGCAATAAAGACTTTTAGGGCTAATGGTTTTCCTTCTTTTTTACTATGTACATAACAATCAGTAAGGGCTTCTGCAAGTAATTTCCCTCCAGTAATACCAAGACCATTATTATTTAACCGTAATTCTTCAAGGGCGTAACATGATGAACTACGTAATAAAGATGCCAAACCCTGGACACCAATTGGTCCAAAAGCATTGTCACTCAAATCAAGTTCGGTTAAACGAGCCTGAGCCGTTACTAGACCATCACCAAGAAACTCCTGCAATTTTCGACAATAATTTGTAGGAAATGTGTTGTGAAAAGGCAATTGTACTTACTAATGCTTTTGGGATTTCAGTTTTCATTCTACCAGTAAACATATCTTTCCATAAAGCTCTTTTAAATTCAGCATGTTTTTCTAAGGCTTTGGCAATACCTTTGGAAGCTTCTACTCCCAAAGTATTGCCTTCAAGATTCAAATAGTTTAAGTCTTTGCATTTATCAATTTCGTCAATCACCTGTTGGGCTAAAATTATATCATTAACAGTTGTCTGAAACTTTTTTATGCGACTTACCATCTTTTTCCGAATCAAGTTTTAGTGATTTTCCTGCAAAACTGACGCCGGTTGGACTGACACGCGCATTTTCAAGAGCTGCACTCAGTTCCTCCACGTTATCTAAAGACATCGTTGCTTAATTATCTTTACATATAAAAGTTAAAAGCTGTAAATGCTAAATATAATTAAATAAAATTTAAGCAAAACGTAAGAGGTTATGTTTGGTATCATGTATCGGTAAAAAAAACCGTTGCTGATAGAGTTGAAGTTGACGTTAGTTGTTAGTTGACAATTGATATTTGACAAGACTTTTGCTTTCGCACCTCAGACTATGAAGAATACAGGACAGAACATAAAGCGACGATCATGAAAACGGGATGGTTGACTAAAAACTTAAGACGACATTGTGCACCAGGCTCAGCAGCTAAATTGTTATGTCAAAAAAAAAACGAGATTTGTCAACATTTTTTGACATAATAATTCAGCTGCTGGCGCCTGGTAAACACAACCATTGTCTTTTATAACTAACGTTCACACTTTTTTTTGTACTATGTACACTAAAATGATGTGAAACGTCTTAAATAGACACTAAAACGAAACTCTACTTTAGTTAATCTATGAACATTTACTTCAGTTAACCGGTACGGTATGCTTTAACTCGAAATCGACAACTATCAAGGAGTCATTCGTGGTTGACTGACGTCATCAAATAGTCCCCTAATTCTTCATACATAAATCATAAAGCATGGCACACTCCGTCCTGTATCTTTATAGTTATTATTTTGTGCCCAATTGGTTCATGTTCATATGTTTTGTGCCGTTTTATTAAATCGTTCTAAAAATACCTGGGTAAAGCTGCAATTTAAGCAGAACCCTCCACCTCAACCTCCAGACCTGCCCTGACCATCAGTTTTCCTAATTTAGAGATGAGAAATTAGGATCTTTTCGAAGAGTCGGATCACCGGCTCCGGATATTTTTGAAGATCCGAATCCTTGAACCGGTTCTTGAATCTCAATGAATCTCTATCTCGCGTGACTGTGACTTGATACATACTGCATTCAGTAAGATCGACCAAAACAAAAGAGCTGATCAAGAGCGAGAACCTATTATACGGACTGAAAATATATCCAAGATTATATGAATGTTAAAAAAAGATTATGTCTTATGGCTACTTCAGTGCTATGTACAAGAATTTTTAGTAAAAGTGGTCAAATTGTAACGGAAAAAAGAAGTCAATTAAGAAATAAAAAATTAAATGAAATTATATTTTTACATGTTAGGTAATGTGTAATAAATGCTCAAAAAAATTAAATGTATAATTATAGTTTTATTGTTGCTATTATTACCTACTACTGTATAAATAAGTAATTTACGCAATATGTAGGTAGAAGAAAAATTGATTCTACAAACGATATAATATATATACACAATACAAAAATTATGAAACGCTCAATAATATAAATATTTAAATTGCAATACGCAGGCTGAGCGTTCTAAGTTGAATGCTGAATATTTCAGGATTCGAATCTTGGACCGTGTTGTTTAGCTGTGCCTTATTCAACCCGAATCTTTTAAAAGAAGCGATAGCCGTGACCAAAACTTTATTTACCCTATCAGTATGGTTGATTTGTGGGTGGTAAAAAGCATTATACAAAGTCGATTGAACCTTGTAAGACGACCTATGGATTATTATATGAAGATGGAGCCTCTAAAATACTAGCAACATTTTTAGGATCTGTTCTGAGACCTTGTTTGTCAATTACATAACCGAGAACGGAAAGGGACGATAAACAGAACTCACACTTATCCCAGTTTTTAGTCAAACCAGCCGCAGAAAGTCTTCGATAAACTTCCAAGAGAATATCGACATGTTAATGAAAAGAATTCGTTGCTATGATGATATCATCCAGCGATAGACAAAGACGTGTGGTTCTAATTCAGGTCCAAGGATGGAGTCCATAAAACGTTGCATTGTCTGGGAAGCATTGCTTAGTCCCAACGGCATAGAATAAAATTGATACAACGCCCTGTCATGTACCTGAAATGCTGTCTTAGTTTTGGAAGATTCATCCAACGGAATGGAAGCTAGATAACGAGAATAAGTAAGTTTATTAAAAACAGAATCGATAAGAGGCAAAGGGTAGGCATCCTTGACAGTAACCTCGTTAAGTTTACGACCATCAAAACTCATCATGTAATTGTTGTCTTTCTTCTTATCTAGAAGTACAGAACTGGCACAAGGAGAATTAGAAGGTTCGATAACGCGCAAAGATAACATGTTTTCAATCTCCTTCTTCAAATGTTTCTGTAAGGCACGCGACAAAGGATATTGACGCTGCTTGATTTGCTTTGCTGAACCAGTGTCGATATTGTGAAACGCCAAAGTACGTCCCAGATTCTCAGAAGTCAAAGAGTCAATTTTTTTATTATATTCTTCAAAGTCAATTTCTCCTCAACAGACAGAGAATTCTTGTCTAAAATAGTGTTAACGATACATAAAGTTTCATTGCGTTGATGTCAAAGCACTGTGCGTTAAAGTCCAAAGATAATGAAAAAGTTTCACAAAAGCTTATTCCCAATATAAAAGCGAAGGTAATATCCGGCGCAACTATAAAATTCACGACCTTAGTAACGTTGTTTAGTGTTACCGGAACGTCAGCATAACACAAAATAGCTTTACGAGAAACATCAGCAATGTTTATGATTGCTGGACATGTCGGATTAGTTGTCGAAATATTCAAAGATTTCCAGATGTTAAGTCCTTGAGCACCAACTACAGAAATATTAGCCCCCGTACCCAATAGAGCTTTAATACGATAACGCCTAACACCTATATCTATATAAGGTCGATTATCACCCGATATACCGCTCAACATGGGCCCCACATTAGCAGACGTCACTTCCCGAGGTTGAGAACAAAACTCATTTACCACGTGAAGCCACTTAGTCCATTCTGTAGCAGAAGGTGCGAAACTACCATTTATCAAGGGAGGATCCTTCGAGATATGTATAATTGACGTCATCGGCGTAGAAGAGACTGGATTTGTGCGTTTAAAGGAATCAGATACAACAGAACTAACATCTTGAACATTTAGCGAGAATCTTACTTTCTTTTTGGAACTGTTCCTGTGTTCTCATAAGCTGAGGGTGTCGGAGTCTGATCTGCGGAAGAACTTGCCCTCTGCGAACTTCCGGTCGTCAAGTTTTTTGTACAATTCGGTCATTTATCTTTACAGGTATTCCTTTTACCGCATCCAAAACAAAATCTTTTCCTAGGCAAGGTACAAGTAGAATATAAATGGCCAGTAGTCCTACAATTCTAACAGACGTTATCAGAGACAACGCTAAGCTGATTTGCTTTACCGCTGTAGCATTTATGTTTAGATAAGATAAGTCAGGTTGCAACAAGGAAACTTTTTTTTATTCGGAGGTGGGTTGTATTTTTCATTGCGGATTTTTGTTTCTTCAATTTTTCTACAAAAGTTCTTTAATTCGGACAATGAAGATATTTCGATTAAAGATGAAAGAGAAAAGAAAGGGTTCAGGTTTTTCAGGACTTGCTTTATTATTTCGTTTTCATCAGGAATGTTAAGCAAACGTTTAAAGATCGCCTCAATAGCCATAATATAGAACAAAACATTCTCATTCGGACTTTGTGTTCGAGAACGAATTTCAGCCAACAAATCATATTCATAGCAGACAGGTAGGATATCTCGTTTCAATACCACAGCATAATCAACAGTATTATACTGTGTCAATACTATCACCAATTCAAACCAAGAAGAAATATTCTTTCTTATATTTATAAACTAAAGAAGTGCTGGACCTGTAGACAACTCAATTGTGGCGGCAAATAACTGTTAATCAGAAAATTTTTGAGATTCGGTAAATTCCTGAACTTTCTCTAGAAAAAACATGAGGCTTTCTTTATTAGTTTGCCGCGAACATTTTATACCCCATTTGTATAAAGGTATAGGTTTAGGAGTGTTCAAGCGTAGCGATAGTTCTTGAATCTCTGATCTACGCAACATGGTTGATGAAATGGGTGGTACGAATTCTTGTTGACAATTGTCCTTTCGTTCTAATAACAAACCTGTAATAACGATTAGTTGACCCTCAATTTCAGATAGTTGAATTTCTTATTCTGGAGTTTTTTGTTTTAGTACAGAAAATCTGCGTTCGACATGACACAGATGTGACCCAATACGACAGATTTCAACCTTAGAAAGTGTTTCAGAAGAGCCAGTGAAGTTCGACCTTAACTTTTCAAGATTACCGCGACCTGACTTACGTCATCGTCAAATTTGAGAGGTGACCTAATTTCATACTTGAAACGTGCCTTTTCTCTGGCCAAGACTATGCGAAAATGCGCCCTGCGAAGTGTTTGGTTACTTTGGGGTTGTATCCCATGAGAAAGTAACTCATATTGTAATTCTGCGGCAAGTAAATCATTTGGTTCAATTTAAAACAAGCTAGCCATTGTTCTTACGTTATATAGACGGTAGGAATCGAGAGATAGGAATTGTTTGCGATAAGACGGTAAAATAAATTCGTTACCTGAAGATGGTTGGAGAAACCTGTCCGAAACGTTGAACCCCAGACAGCACTGAGTACCTACGATATTTATAGATAACGATAGTTAAATAAGGTTAAACAATCTATCTGATACAAAAACGTTTGGACAGTGTTTTTCTCCTTAAGAAATTCGCATACGAGTGCAAATACATGTTTAATTTGGAAAGAAAACATTTCGTTAGTGACGTTGCTTTACAGTTTATGTTATTCAAAACAGGATAAGACAGTTACACAATTTACAATACGATATATCAAAGATACAGTCGTACTTACGCTAAAAAATACACATTCCTGCAAGAAAAAACATACATATAGCACAGTTACAAACCTTTTAGTTCTCCTTCCAAACTTAACAACACAAAAATTCGGTTTCAAATTTCTACTTAAATGCCCGTCAATTTTAGAGATCCCGGTTTCGTATTTACCCACAGTACGAGCTAGTAAAAATTCCCAGGCCCAGAAATATCAGTAATTTTCTCTCTGGCCAAAAAGATGCCAGTGTGCCAATTCCACCCGATTTCCTTACTTAGAGTAATTAATAATCCTAATTGACGCAAAGAAAGTTAGCTAGTTATTATTGATTTAAGAACTTACAATATAACGTTAGAATTGTGGAAGAATTGTGGAATTTTGAATGAGATTATCGCAAGTCACTTTTTATGGCGTTTAAATTCAAATCAGGAGGTGAAACACAATAACGCTGTTACTGTTAACGTACTAACGGTTAATTAAGAATAATACTTACTCTCTTTGTGAAATAATTTTGACTACGAGCTCATATATTCTTCAGACTTCCAGTGAAAAATTTTGGTTGGCAGCTAACGATAATTGTTAATTTAGATATCTAGATAACGATCGAGTTTTGTTTGCTGTATAAGATGGCAGGAAAAAGGGGTTTGTGTAACTGTTTTAAAAGATAATCATATATTAAAACACAACAATAGTCTTTATTAATCATATGTAACACAAGCAGAAATAATTAAAATATCATTCAAGTTTTAAATGATTTAAGCAATTATGTAGTCAGTCTCAGAAATATCTTAAAAAGTAAGAGCAAAAATTATTAAAGTAAGCTTTCGATCTGGCCAGATAGTTTCATATATTTTCAAATACAGGCCCAGCTGTAAACATAATCAGATTTTTGAGCTGAGGGCTCCTTACTTTACTGTTACACTGTTAATTAAATATTAAAAAGGCTACAAAAATATTATCTTGAAATTTCTATAGTAAATTGAAGCAATAATAACAAATCTTTCAGTGTTGAAGTGCAGGTAAAATTTTGCAAACAAAGTCACTAGTAAATATTGTCAATAAAGGAAATAGCAAAAACAGGGCTATAGTTTTAAATGGGCAGCATTCTTTGATAATAGTAGCCACAATTATTAACGCTAGTATAAACAGAAGTAGTCCTAGATTCAATTTAAGTTTTAATTTAAAAAAATTATAGTAAGGTCACCCGAAAAAGTCAGTAATTAAAACATGATTGATACAAAAAATCTGATACAACTTTCAACGAATGAAAGTGGCCTTGTTGCTTGACCCGTTTTTTTTTCTTTAGAGATTTTTCTACGTATGATTGGAGCTGTTCAAATTTCAGTTATTGTCAAAAAAAACTTACTTGTTTTGATTGCAACGAAAAACAGCGATTCTGCCACTAATTCAAACTGTAGAACATCCACCAATAGCCAGGGAATTTATTATATAGATAGCAAACACTGTCCAGCAAATTACCTATATTAGGGACCAGTACCAGGAAATAATATTTATATATGTCAGCCAGTAGCCAGGGAATTACATATATCGCACAGTACCCAGGGGTATGTAAATGGGCCTATAGCCAGGGGTATGTAGGTAGGCCTGTAGCCAGGGCATCTGCAATTTTAATAGAAAAAATTCCCTGTAAGTTATGAAACTTTAATAGAGAAAAAAATGTTTTACCCAAAATGCAAGATTATACTGGTTCATCATCAACACGCAGTTTATTTTCATGCACATACCTATAACATATAAGTAATTCTTGTGCTAAAACGTGTTATTTTCCTTCCCTTATTTTTTACCTACGTAAATAACGGTTTCTATAATTTTAATTTATCAATAATTGTATTTCCTGCTGGCGTAAACATACTAACGGAACATCAAAACTATGGATGTCGAGTGGACATCTAATGGATGTCTTTTGTATATCCATTGGATATCTAATGGACATCCATTGGATGTCTGATGGATATATACATACTTGAATAAAGTATATACACGCAGAAATTCGAATGCATTCTTGATTTGACTTTAATGAATAATAAATGCTCATATGTTCAGATTCTTTAAGTTTTATTAACATTTTTCTGCTCTAACAATATCCACTGGATGTCCACCTAATATCCATCATGGTTATGGGTGTAAAATGGATATTATGTATATCCAATGGATATCCATTGGATATGCTGTGCTGTGTGGGAAGGAGGCTTTTCACCAAAAAAACAAACAAACAATAGACTGGAGAGACTACTCTTTGCCACTTTTAATTAGGGGCACATAACGTGCGGTAATTTACCTAGGTAGTACTTCGAAACTTTCTCGGCACTCAGATAATGATTGTGTATCCCGCCACTTTACCCGCTTATGGGGGCCGCGAAACTCAACCGCCCGTTTCCCCTATTTGCCTGTACCGGTCGCCAACTGTATTCCCTTGTAGTCAGACGTGCATTTGCTTACATAGTGAATTTCGTTTGCGTTCTGCTTACCCAGCTGGTTCATTGAAGTGTATTCTGCCCGTCCCTAAAAATGTATAGCGTTCTTTGTGGTGAAGGCAGTACGCACTCATTTTTGGTCTCTTCAAGTGCTCGTCCGAGGGACTCGCTCGCAGGTTATCTGTCAAAGTTATTTATGAGGCCTTACTAACGGATTCGATTGTCGGTACTGCTATGATGTCATTCTGACTATTAAATTATCTGATTTATGCGCGTTTCTTTGTGTAGAAAATTCTCACTTGATAAATATTTTGTTTTAGTGAAAGGAATATATTCCTGCATTTTATGCTGCTAGATGTTATTGAAAATGTTTAGGCGAAGTGCATTACCAAAAGATATTATATATATATATATATATATATATATATATATATATATATATATATATATATATATATATATATATATATATATATATATATATATTTCATATTATTTTTATGTCGATAGCTTATTCACTATTTATTATTTAGAAAGATGCAACAGCCCTTGAAAATTCCTTAGACAGTTGGTAGAGCAAATACAATGGTACAACGGCTTAAAAAGTCGACCGTAACACTGTACCCAAACTTTTGAAACCTTATATTACTCGAGTTTTATTGAAAAAATGTCAATTTTTACGAAATCACTCCTTACTCCTTGCTCCCCTACCCACTGAAGCGATATTACCCAAAAACAATTCGAAGCGTTCCTTTGTCGGTTACTAACTGGATACCAAATTTGAAGATGAGATCTCAATTCGTTGTTATGGTGTCTATTAACTGACAGACGTACATGCCGACCGGCCGACAAAGTAATTTTCGTACCAGAATGAAGTTTTCTATATGTTTTGAGACTTTTTACGCAGTTTTAGCAAAAAAAAATCGAAATTTTTGTCAACAATATTCCACCCCCACACATTCAACCCCTAATTTAGTTTCAGCACAGAATACCAGATGTCTGATGGAAGTAAACGTTTTCTAATAAATAAACCCTAAAACGTTATATCACTCGAGTTTTAACAAAAAAATGTCAATTTTCACCAAATCACCCCTCCCCCGATTCATCTCCTACCCCCTAAAGCGATTTTACCCAAAAACAATCCGAAAAATTCATTTGTCGAGTGCTAACTGTATACCAAATTTGAAGACGATACCTCAATTTGTTCTAAAGTTATCGTGGCTACAAACAGGCGGACATACAGACCGACAGACCAAAAAAATTTCTTTGTCAAATCATGTTTTCTATATGGTTTGATACCTTTTACGACGTTTAAGCGAAAAAAAAAGTTAAAATTGATCCTTTGTAAAGTCTTTTGAATACGAAACAAAATTGTCTTTATAAATCGAAAAATTTTAATTCAAATCCGATTCTTCAAATTTTATTCGCAATTGATTAATTATTGTGTCTAAAATTTCATTAAAAATTTGTTTATAATTCTGTTTTAAATTTCGAATACTTAATGTTGTTTTTCTTTTCTTTGGTGCAAATCTTGCAATGTAGTAGTTAATACAATCAGACGTGGCCGTATGAGTGAATGCTCGAGGCCAAAAATGTAGTTAATTAAAAAAATACAATCAGACGTTTCTTAGCGTCAGAAATATCTGTGCTTTTATTTTGTAAAATTAAAAATACAACATCGGTATGTTTAAATATAAATTTAAAAGTGTGTAAAAGAAAAAGAAAATGGGGATCGTTAAGATGTCATTTTAGGCTCATAGATTTTCTCAGACTTTGTTGATCTTGTTTGAAATCATCGTGATTCAAAATATAATCAATAACTTCTATTAATTTGTTTCTGTTTGCCAACACTGTAGAAACTATCCTAGAAGTAAAATTCCCTCTTACTAATGCTCGCATTGCTAGCGGAGTCTGGCCTCCGAGCACATGCTTTTAAGTGCGGTTTTAATTGGTTTGCCATGGCTAATGGTTGTATGCATTCAAAGAAATGTGTAAAATATGGTCCAAAGTCCAAACCATCGGAACCGGGCCTCCGTGACGTCACACAAGTACACAAGAAGATTGCGCCGTGTTGGTAATATACTTCTCAGCAGCGTTGCCGGTTGTAATTATAATTGCAGATTTAGAGAATTTTTATATGAATATGGTTTGAATAATAATTAATAATATGAATAGGTATGACTTTGATATTGAATATTTGATATTGGATTAAAGTTATATGTAACTAACTGACTACTTGAATAGGGAGGATGTAACTAATTATGACTAGGGAGGCCCGGCCTCCTCTGCCTCGTTATAAAAACCGCCACTGCTAGATAATCAATGCTTTAGCACTTAAAAGAACAGGAGAAAGTAAGGCTTTCGAAAAGTTGAAATAGTTTCTTGCTTTTGTAGACCTGGAAATGGCATTCGATAATGTGGATTGGTAAATATTGTTTCATATAATGAAAAGAGCCGGACTGGATTGGGGGATAGACGCATTATTCTCAATATATACAAAACTCAAAATACTACTAATAGATATTGACGGATATGAAATTGAAACTAAAATAATGGAAGGTGTACGGCAACAATGACCATTATCGCCATGTTTGTTCAATTTGTTCATAAGAGATGAAATAAATAGGTTGAAGTAAAAAACAGCAGAATCAAAAAATTGACAACAGTTCACTTGCATAAAGTCGCAAATGACAAAGCGATGATAGAGAAACGATAAAAAAAAATTACAAAGCATGTTGACTGTACTGGATAGTATGTAACAAACTAAAAAACAATATGACAAACACAATAGTTATAAAGATATACCTATAAGGATAAGATTGCGAAAATGGATGCAAAGCTAAATGGCCAACAACTTTAGCAATTAGAAATGTTAACCTACCTTGGGAATATTATTATGGATGATGGTAAATGTAGCCAGAACTAAGAAGGTGGATCGCGATAGCAAAGCAAGCATTCAATACACAAAGTAATATTAGATAATAACCTTAATTGATCTATCACACATACATCGTTGAAATTTAGAACTATAAAACAATGTATAAAAATAAACAAAGAATCGTAATAATCTATCATTAAAGCCTAAGCGTGTAAGTGAGTAAGTTATCCAATATACAGTAATTCTCTAATAGAGAGAGAGAGAGAGAGAGACAAATCAGTCAACAACACCACACGGTCAGCGCCGTAATCCTAAAACACAATATATAAAACCGTATAGTTGGTCATTTATGGCACAATTCGTCTCTTAAAGGACGCCCCAACGTCAACACATAGACAGCCAACACCAAAACAGTCCATCACTTCATTTACACCAAGGGCACCAACACACAACCCACAAAGAGATTAGCAAAGCCGCGCACACAGCCTAGAGGGCCAAAGTACCAGAGCAAAACGAGCCAACCCCAGTAATAGAGGTATGGAGATCCTAGTCGTCCAACAATTACGCGGTTAATCATGACGTTTAACTCCCAACATTAACACGCAGCATTTTTCGCTCAAGCTCCATCTCTTCACAGATATCTTATACCTCCTTAATGGGAGATTTCTAATAACATTCAATAATTTACTATAAAATTTAGCTCCTGCGTACAAGCAATTTCTCATGCCCACTGTTTATAGATCTTACACCCGTAAAATAGTATCCTCTTCTATCATACCCGTGACTTAGACGACTCAATACTATCGAATCCATGTGTACATTTTTTGAAGTAAAGTTTCCTTATATGCATTACATGTGCTTCTCTAAATTATGCGTCCGGGGGGATACATTTGTTCTCTTCCGTAAATTGTTCTGAGCACCCACTTTTGTACAACATTTACTGCATGCAAATGACTGTTCAGTACACCTCCCGAATCAATAATTATCCCACAGCTCATTATTATACTCTCTCCAAGAGAAAAGTGCAAAACCCTCAGATACTTGTCATAAAAGAAACGCTCCAAATACTTGAACTTGTCTATCAAGTTTCTCATTTTTTACTAAGTTCGCAAGATGCAAATTCCATCTTACGTGTTGATCTATATTTATACCCACACAATACACCTAAGATACCATTGTGATTTTAATTGCGTCAGTTTGCACAGTCCTATATATTGACAAACCGTTTTCATATATAAAGCAAAAGGGAAAGCAACAAATCTTCATTTTTTTTGTAATCTATAATAAACGTTTTAACTTGGATCTGAGGACTAGATTCATCAAGTCATAGGTACATATGGAGTGTTGTAATGTATGGAGCGGGAAGTCAAATTTTGACAAAAGAGGAGTACATGAAAAGGTTAAAATCTTTTAAAATGTGGACATGGAGAAAAGTAACAAAGACAATTAAGGTTCACTAACGGAAAGGCGAATAAAAGTGTGCTAGAAGAGGTGAGAGGAGAAAGATTCTTGCCGAAACAAATTGGGAGGGGGGGGATGCAACATTTATTTACTATATATTTTGAGACATATGTACTAACTTTCTGGCAACATTATTTGAATGAAACATACCTATTTGGAAGAAAGGGAAAACCTGGAATAAGTGATGAAGTAGTGCAAAAGCTACATTGAAAAGAAAAGAGCTAGGTACTTGAAACAAAGAGTTATGGTTGCAACAATAAAGCGGCATTGCCTTGAGACTGTGGTGATTTATGATTATGCATTTTATAATTTGCAAGGATATTAGTAAATCAGACTAAGAAATCCCACAATAAAACACTTACTTAACTCTTAAGAAAATGTTTAATAATTGATAAGTCTTGTTCTAATCTGATAAGTTATCTTAAGTGTTTATCATATGTGACGGTTCCAGATATCTATTTACATACATACAAAACATATTTTAAAATTAATTATATGGGTACTGTTAGATGCGCAAAGGTCGACTATAACTATGCGAACATAAAAACGATAAAGCTTTCATCAAAAACGATGACTAGTGTATTTTTATTATATTAAACAGAACTTTTATTGCATGACAGTTGTTTCTTAACCGGTTTCCAACTGTGATAAACTACAAGATGGGCAGTTGTATTAAGTTAGTGCTGATATCTCTAGGGATAACTGGAATAATCGTTGGATATGTGTACCATCTTTTAACACAGATTCCCCCTACGCCTAAACTGGAAGACACTTGGTGGGGTCATGGAGATCCGGCCAAGGAAGACACTACTATCAAACCATTTAAAATCAATATTCCCGATGGGGTAAGAAAACAAACTTAGATTTTCTTTATTCTACGTGCACTATTGTTATTGTCTTTTATAACCACAAACACACATATAAATCAGCATAATTAATTATTCAGTCGGATAATTGTTTTGTTATGAAACACACAGCTGCGTAACAGTAAAACGAGGCCTGCACAGTTTAATTTGTTAATCCTGAGTAGCCGTGGAATACCTATACTTATACATAATATGTATACATATATAGATACTTTTCATAACAGCAGCAATTATTTATTGGGCTATCCCAGTATTAATACGCGTTATAAGAAGCCAAATTAACGGAATCATATTCTTCGAGGAGTATAAATTAAAAGTCATGACGCAGAAAGTGCGTTATGGTAGTAAATTTCAATAACATTTTTTTATGTTAACGTATGGGCTTTATGCAGGCAAGCAGTTTACCAAATGTCATCAAAATTAATTAGTTATATACAGGCTATGGTCCGGGTTTTTTTCTGGAAAACATCACGATAGCTTATGATATTAGATAAAATATAATTATATTTATTTAATAAGCTTATACGCGAATGACATTTTTTAAAGGATAGGATTTTCTGATATATTTATAATGGGTATTTGTCAAGTAAAATGTCAAAATTATCGTCCCTATTGATGAGAAAAAAACTTTTGCCGAAAAAATATAGAAATAGGCTTTTATAATTTTGATGTTTGGAATTAGTTCAAAAAGTAAAAGAGACTAAGTATATTAAATTTAAAAGTGGCGAGAAGGATATTAAGTGACAATTGTTTATGACATTTCCATGTTTCGACTGTTTATCTTCTAACTGTGTTATATATACATGGTGGCCACTTTTATCTGGCTCACTATTGAGATCTCCCAAACGATGCGAAATACAGGGTTGGTTAAATTACACAAAACGTGCACCATTTTATGCTTCTATTTAGTATCTGAAAACGAATTCTTGATATATTTTATAGTTACTGAAATATCCTGAAAAAAACTGAAAACCTACATATTCCGATTTCTTTGATATCTTTTTTATTATCAAATTTAACGTCGCTAGAATTGGTGAGTTTTTATAACTTGCTAGAAGTTATTAAACAAATATTCTAGAATTTATCTAGGTCTACTAGATTTTGAGTTTCCATGGCCAACTTTTGGTCTTCTTATGGACGCCATATTGAATTTCACACTATTAGACAGATTAAAAAAATTACGGATTTAACTATATGTTACACTTGACTTATCTGATTTTGTTAACTACCTTTAAGTGCTTCCAGCAAGACGGATCATCCCATATAATGCCCGAATTATCACCCAGACAGCACAGACACATTCTCAGAATATACTAGGAATGTAACAATATTCAAACATCCTCAGAACATTCTCACAAGGTACAATATATATATATATATATATATATATATATATATATATATATATATATATATATATATATATATATATATATATATATTTGAATGAATTAATGTTCTACAGAATTAACATAAATGCAAACGTCTGCATCAGCACTCTTAGGTTAGATGGTTAGATTGTGAGTGGTCCATATCGGTCCCTCCACCGCGACCATAAGGTCTATTGTCAGCACTCTTACACAGGTCACTAAACTGATGATGCATGGTTTCAGGATTTGTCGTATTTTGTATGATGTTGAGAATATACAGGGATGTAACTCCTCCACCCTTAAATCTTTAACACGTCCTCGTGTTCGGACACTTCTTCTGTTTGCGTTTGCTTGTTGGACTTGTATAGGATGCTCTGAATTTTTCTTCTTAAAAGAAACAGAAGTACAATGGTAACAGCGATGGATATACCAATGGTAATGCCTAAGTGGGAATACTGCATGGACGGTCGGAGATGAAATGGATGCTGTTGTATTTGAGACAATGCTTCTTTTATCCTTTTGTTTTCTTTTAGATGAATTGGCTTAAAATGGATATGATGTTGAGGTGTCGGTTGCAATTCTTCGACTTCTATGGGTTGTAGCGTCAAATTGGTAGCAACGTCTTCATACATTTCCTCATTGATCTTGACTTTGCAGGAATTGAGGGATGTTACTAGACCGTTTCCCTGGAAGATTTTTCGTTCTAACGATGTTTCGCAATTTTCGACAATAGTGGTTGCTGAGCTAGTGGATATTAAGATCTGACCATTCTGCAGCTGAGTTGACATTTCGTAGGGGTTCATTACTTTGGCAGAAGTGCAATTTTGTAAGGTGTCAAGCTGACAATGTTCTTCTCGTGGGCGATTATTGCATATAACCACGTCTTCTATAGAGGGGCACTTCTCTTGGGTCCATAAGTTTGAAGAGGGTGTTTCTAAATAGTATGAGCTGGGTGGTACCAGGAGAATATAATTTTGTGGTATAGGATAAACACGAAAATAAGAACCAGGATTGGGATGTAGGACAGGAACTTTTAAAAGGCATACAATCGTATCCTTAACCGATAATATATGAAATTTGGTAAATTCTACAACCTTAAAAACATGATTTTTGTCAAAGTCGATCAATTCATTTCTGTCATGACTTAACTTTAAGTGATCAATAATATTTAACAGATCACTAGTGGTAAAGAGCTCTATATTAGTAATTTCGTTAAAACTTAAGGAAATCGTTCTTTGAATTATCTCTATATTATGGAGTAATTTAACAGCTACGTGAATTTGGAAATGAATTTTACTCGACTCTCTTTCGCTATCTAAAGTGGAAAAAGTCTGATAAATATGATCTAGATTTTGATTAATAATTTTTTGGTCCTTTTCGTACCTTGGTGTGATTATATTAGCAAATGAATTTAAATTATCAATTTGGGTATTTATATCTTCTTGATTTTGGAAAAGGTTATCTAAATTTTTATTGATTTCTTTTAAGTCTTCTTGGTCGAGATTTCCTGTTATCATTTTAATTAAAGAGCCTGCTCCGTTTATTAATCCGCGTTTAGTTCTGTGCATTGATAGTTTTTGTAGTTCATTACTTAATCGTGACAAATGGTCATCTAAAATTAGTAAATATCGTTCGTTACTTGCAGACATTAGTCCAGTGTTTAAAAATTTAGAATTTTTTAATAATATGTTATAATTAATTCTATATCGGTAATATTAAAATAAAAATAAAATTTATGATAATGTTTGAGTATTTTTGCTATGCCTAAATACTCTTTAAAATATCCGTTAGTTTTTACCGGTGTTATTTGAAGTGGATGGACCAGGTTGAGGGTCATCGTTGTTTGTAGTAGTAGTAGTTTTGTCCTGTAGCGAAAAAGTCTTTCTTACTCTTTTTATGTTAGAAACGTGAGCTTTTGCTTTTGGTTTAGAAAATGTAACAATGTTTTCTTTTTGTTTAGGATGTGATCGTAATTTATAAAGAGGATTTGTTTTTCTTACTTTCGGTATTCTAATAGCTAGTTGTGTCGTTTCTTGTAAATCTGGTGTCGTTTGTCTGTCCGCATTTGCTTTAGGAATTCTTTTGTCTCCACTTACTTTTTGTTTCTGATATACACTGTCGAAGAAAGGCATTATTTCTTTGAGCCTATTGTTATTGTATTCTTCGTAAAGGGTAGTTTAAGGTGTGACTGTTGGTAAGTCGTCGTAGGAGCCGTATAGTAATGTAAAAGGTGAATACCCAGTTGTCGAATGAATAGATTGGTTGTAAATAAGGGTTGCTGTTATCATTAGGGTTGCAGGCCTCTCTTGTGGGTTTTGTAATTTAAGAATTCGCAATTTTTCTACAAGAGTTGAGTGCAGTCGCTCTACTGGTGAATTTGAATTAGGATTTTGGGGGGTTGTTAAGTGAAGATTAATATTAAATAGATTACAGTATTCTTTAAGGGTAGTATTCGAAAATTCTTTGCCAGCGTCAGCTACTATTTTTAGGGGATGATTATGATGGGAAAAATAGTGTCGAAGTTTATTTAACACGGTAATTGCGGATCCATCAGTTATATAATATGCTTGCGCATATTTGGAGAATAAATCTATGATGGTTAGGAATTTGCAATTATCGAAACTAAAGGTGTCAATGTGTATAACTTCAAAAGGGCGTTTAGCTAGAAGGGGACCTGAAAATGGTGGTTTGTACGGATTTCTTTCGTATTTGGTCTGAAGGCAAATTGAGCATTTATTAATAAAAGCGTTTATATAATTTTTCATATTAGGCCAAAAATATTTTTGTTTTAAATGTTGATAAGTCTCGTTAATGCCATTGTGGTTTCGTGTGTGATATTCGTCTAGAATTTGTTGTTGAGTTTCTTGTTTTTCAACGTCTTGTAAAAATTCGTTAGATTTTATTATTTTAACAGAACTATTAAATAATGTTGAAGAAACAGCAGTGAAATATTTGAATAGTCTATCATGCTTACAGAAAATTCCGTACGTGAATTTTGGATCAATAAATTGTTTCAATAAGAAGTCATTTATTTGTCTCAATTCGTAATTGAGTTGAACCTTTACATGTATTGTTTCAAACTTAAATATTTTTAATTTGCGTGTGTCATATTTTGGTCCGTAATCTAAAATTATTCGTCTGGAAAAATAATTGACTGGATTTTCTGATATAGGTATTTTGAAAATTAGATTTTCTGCAGACGAGTGTTGTGTCTGTGAGTCATTGCTTTCAGGTAGATTATTAGTCGTGCTAGTAGAGGCATTGTTTGCGTCGTTTTCTAGTTCGTTAATTATTTCTCTTTCTCTGTCTTCGTTAGGGTCTACGTTATTAATTATTGATTCCAGGTCAAAGTCGTCTTCAATCGCGTTAATTTCGATTCGCGATAAGGCATCAGCCACTACGTTATCTTTGCCTTTCTTGTATTTTATCTCGTAATTAAATTCCTCTAATCTTAGTCGCCATTTAACTAGCCGTGAGTTTGGTTTCTTAATTGAAAATAGCCAAACAAGCGGTTTGTGGTCAGTTTCTATAACAAATTTTTGTCCAAAGAGATATGGTCTAAAATGTTTTGTATTTTCTACTATGGATAATAACTCTTTTTCAATGGTCGAATAATTTCTCTCGGCTGAATTTAGTGTTCTTGAGTAAAACGCAATTGGTTTATTATTTTGTGACAATACTCCACCTATAGCTATATTGCTTGCGTCAGTGGTTAAATGAAATTGTTTAGAAAAATCTGGGTAGGTCAGGACAGGAGAATTTGTAATTAATTCTTTTATTTTTTGAAATGCGTCAACGTATTCCGGGTCGTGAATATTTATCTTGGTATCCTTTTTTAAATATTTATTGATGGGGAATACTACTTTAGCGTAATTTGGAATAAAGCGTCTATAATAGCCTGTTAATCCTAAAAATGCTCTTATTTCCTTACTTGTCTTTGGTATTGGATAATTCTGAATGGCAGTTATTTTTAATGGGTTCGGTTTGATCCCACGGACAGTGACCAGATGGCCTAAAAATTCGACCTCTTTACGCAAAAATTCTGACTTATCTAACTGAATTTTTAGATTACACTCTTTTAACTTATCAAATATATTTTTTACGTGACAAAGGTGTTCTTGAAGGGATTTCGAGAAGATAACAATATCATCCATATACACGAAACAAAACTTGTACAAATATGGCCTTAATACATTATCCATTAGGCGTGAAAAGGTACTGGGAGCCCCCTTCAACCCGAACGGCATTCGGATCCACTCGTAATGGCTATTATTTACGGAGAACGCTGTTTTTTCGATACTGCCAGGATCCATTTCAATTTGATGGAATCCTTGTGCTAGATCGAGAGTCGTGAAATAGGAGCAGCGTCCTAAATTATCTAAAATTTCTTCGATGCGAGGTAATGGGTACTTGTCATCGATCGTTTTCTCGTTAAGTTTACGATAATCGATCACTAAGCGCCATTTCTTTTTTCCAGAAGCGTCTTGACGCTTTGGGACAATCCATATCGGACTTGAGTAGGGTGATATTGAGGGTCTAATTATTTTGTTGTCTAAGAGTTTTTGAATTTGGTTTTGGACTTCTTCACGTAAATGAAAAGAGTGCCGGTATGATTTGGTGTGAACAACTTCATCGTCTTTAGTTCTTATTTTATGTTTAATTGCATTGGTGAAAGAGAGATCTGAGTCTTCATGATAAAAAATATCATTATACTTTCGACACAAATTAATAAGTTTTTTATATTCTTCTGTATTTAAATGATCTGTTCTTAAAACTTTTGTTACATCAAAATGTTTTGAAATTTTAGGTAGTTCGTCAGAGTAATTTTGTAATGGATCGACATCTATTTGTTCCTGAAAATGTATTTCTACAAATTTTGAATTTGGATTTTTCTTTATTATGGGCACTCTACAATATCCATCTTTTGCTTCAGCTATTGACTCGTGAATTAAAACATTTGTTTCTTCAATACGTGGTAAAACTACTGTGCCTTTTTCTATATTTACAGGGACTGATACATAGTTTTCACAAATTTGTTTGAAAGGTGTAAAATTCAGTGGATTAATTTCAAGGTAAAATGGTATTTTTTGGTTTCCTAGAGTTAAAATTTGTTTATTATAATCAATATTTCCCTTTAATTTTGTAAGATGAGCTGACCCTATAAGTGCGTCAAATCGATGGTGACATTGCATGACACGCATTGGAAATTGGTAATTAATATTAAATTCTTGTAAAATAGGATACCTTACGTTGTCTTCACCATGGGTTAGCTGGTTAACTGATTTCATTGAAAATGGTTCCTTATAAATAAATTTTTTAAATAACTCGTAAGCCGGTCCTGGATTTATGATACTATCTGACGCTCCGGAATCAATCAATACTTTTAAATTTAGACTTGGTATGACAAAAAACGGTAATTTAGGGGTATTAACAATATTATTTATATCTAAATAGATTAGTTTTCCGAGGCTGTTTCGTGAAAATCCCGATTTGGATTGGTGTTGTAATCTGTAAAAGTTTCAGTTGGTTCAGGAAATTCTTGTGGCTCTATATTTTCGTCAAAGGGTTGGTAATCATAAGGGCATTCGTCAGAATGATCTAGTGGTAGGTCCTCTTGGTTAAAGAGTTCTTGGTGTTGAAACGTGGGCCTAGATTGGGGTATAGTGGTTTCTTTGGGGCATTTGTCGTGTATTTCTTAAGGGAGTTTGGTTGCTTATTGACATGGGTGTCGTTCCTCTACTTAATTGAGTTGGAACGTGTTGTATATTTCTATTAAAATTTTGAACGGGTCTTATGTTAGAAATTGGTCGAGAAGGAAACGGTTGCATTTGTTGTGTGATTTGTTGTGGTTTGTTGTAAGTTTGGGGAAATGCTGGAAATATTGGTTTCTGGATATACGTCTGTCTATGTTGTACAGGTGTGTTATGATTTGTTTTCGTATTATTTTTGTTTCTCAGGCTATTAATGAAATTCGACTGTATAATCTCGTTATCTATCCTATTACATTCCAACATAAGTGAATCAAGAGTATTAACACTAACTAATCTAAGATGTGAGAAGTAAGGTTCTATTACACCCGCTTTAAATGCTGCCACTGCATTTTGTTGATAAAATTCTTTCTTGTACGTTTTTACATCGTTTACTAAATCTTGTATATCTACATGCTCAATTAAAATCTTTAGCTTTTCTTTAATTACATTGAAATATTCCTGAATAGTTTGTGATTTAGTCATAAAGCTATTATTTAAATCATTAAATAGAAGATTTTCTGAACGGGGGTCTGAAAACTGTTTTTTAAAGCAAATTTTATATTTTCCCATGTATGGTTTTCTAAACTAATTAACACGTCACGAGCGTTACCAGTGATTTTAGCTTTTATAAACTCTAGTAACATTCGATTTGCGTGTGTTTCGGCTTCTGGCCTTCTATAACTAGTAATATAAAGTTCGCATTGTTTAATAAAATAAGCAAGATGCTTCTGTCCACCGGAATATTCGGGGATCATGATAGCAGCTTGTGAAAATTCGGCAATGTGATTATTTGCCATTTCTAAATTATTTAAACTTAATTGATTAAAATTGTCTTCCTCTAATTCTAATATAGGTTCTCTTTTCCTAATAGGCGATCTATCTCTTATCATTACACAACATACATGAACAAGTAATGGTTGTTAAGTATTACAGGGTGAATTGAAAAATAGAGCGCGAATAGGAATTATTGAACAAAATTATATAAGGTATAAATGTAAAATAGATACGATATGAATGCACAGATAAAAATATTGGAGGAAACTTACAGGAAGCTCATTGGTACTTCTGCTATTGGTTTCTCGCTGATTTCCCTCTGGCAGTGTGGACTGACTTGCACCGGTGTGGATGTTCGATGTTGCACATAAACTTTTAGAAAAAAGACCGAAACTAATTTTACGAAGATTTGAAGCTTGCCAAAATCAGGTTTCGATGTGCAATACTGCAGTATAGAACATGTTCTATGCAGCGCCAATTAAGTTTTTTCGTAGCGATTGTCCGAAAAAAGTAATTTATTTATTTAAGTGGTACAATTATTACAGTCTTAAAATTTATTATAAAATATGTGATTCAAAACAACATGTGAACAACTAGAGTTACAGCGATTGAATGAATTAATGTTCTACAGAATTAACATAAATGCAAACGTCTGCATCAGCACTCTTACACAGGTCACTAAACTGATGATGCATGGTTTCAGGATTCGTCGTATTTTGTATGATGTTGAGAATATACAGGGATGTAACTATATATATATATATATATATATATATATATATATATATATATATATATATATATATATATATATATATATATATATATATATATATATTCATAGAGCATTCTATGAACATGACAATGGGACAGATTCCGTCATACTAATAAGGTTCTTAGAATGTTATTTATAATATTCTTGGGAACTACCAGTATGTTCTGAAAATGTTCCAGGAACATTCAATGAATCTTCTCAAAATGTTCATACATATATACATGGGAACATTGAGTTTAAAAAAAAGATATACAGGGTGCTTCGCGTAAGAACCGACACAGAGCAGGGGCATGTAGGGGAACCTAAAATTTGGTGATTTAACACAACTTACCCCTATGCTAAGGTGCATCTGTGAGAAGTTATGAGCCTTGAAAGTGGGGTTTTAAATTTCGAAAAAAATCAATATCTCAGTAATACTTCAAAAACCAGAATTGGTACACATTTTGGATGTACCAAGAGCATTAATCGTTGGTGAGTAGAGTTCAATTGAAGCATTTCAAAGGGTTGAATAGTGGTGATGCACCCATAAAATGTGACAGAATTTTTTAACCTCTTATTGACGGATATATAAAATTATTATTTCATTTTATGGGGAAGTAAACACAGTTTTTGAAAATAACAGGTGTAACAAAGTTTTAAAGTTAAATTTCTCATAAAATGAAATAATAATTTATTAAATCTACCAATATGTTAAAAAATTAAGACATTTTAAGGGTGCATCCCTCCTAATCAACCCTTTTAAATGCCTTAATTGAACTCTACTTACCATTGATTAATGCTCTTGGTACACTCAGAACGGGTACTAACTTTGGTTTTTCTAAGTTAAAGTATTACAGAGATATTATTTATTTCGAAATTTGAAACCCCACTTTGAAGGCCTATAACTTTTCAGGGGTGCAACTTAGCATAGGGGTAAGTTGCGTTAAATCACCATATTTTAGGTTTACACACGTGCACCTGTCCCTGTGTCGGTTCTTATGCGAAACACCCTGTATACATTTTTTGAATGCAATGATATGAAATATTTGATTTATCTTCAAAATTTACTGATTTTCCACCATTTAACTGGCCTTTTATATATTTTTGTATAAGCAACATGCCATATATGCTAGAATTTGAACTTCAATCACTCGCCCTTGTGTGGGTTACCATATTATACCAGTGGCTCCACACACCTGTAAAGTCACGTTCAGATACTGAATAAGTCAACATGCACATTTATTCAGAGTAAGTATGTACTTATAATGAATACAAATTAATCTCTGAATAAAATATTAATAAAACAATTAAAATTTCAATAACATAAAAATAAAATAAATTAAGATACAGTTCTTGGAGTTGCCAGAAAATTTCATAGCCAAATACAAAGTTTCCGATATGAATATTCGAGGTTACCCCACTGAAGTAACTTGAAATTTGGCTAGACTATTGATTCTACAGGCTTTCAGTGTAGCATTAAAGGAATTGCACCACATAATACTAGTTATACATTTATAGAATATAACTAAATTGGATAGAATATGCCACAAAATCACACTCACTTGCACTACAAAAAACTACAACTGAAAGTCATCGATTACACCTTTTGACCCTTCCCTTGTATGGTTACTTTCTGCTCTGCTCTCACAGACTTGATTTTGACTTCTAAAGCTATTTCCATATCCTGATGCCAAATGTTTGTCACCAACAGCTTGGATATTCTGGTTGTGAAAGCATACTTTGGCAACATAATTGCGTATCTGGTAAATTGCAAGTTTTATTGTACATGCATCTTCCTACCATATATTCAGGTCCATATTTTCTGCACTTTATAGTGATACTTCTCACAGCATTACCGTCTTCCACCGGAGTAAAAAGCCTGAGATGTTGCTTAGACAATTCTATAGAGTTGCAGTGTTCTTGCATTTTTGAAACATTCATAACTAGCAGGTTGCTTCTTAAGTTCCGTTACAAAAGAGTAAATGGTCTGGTTTTCTTTTTAAATGAAGTTATAAAATTTTAACGTTTCCATGATACTATTTGTCTTCGGCTTCATCAAAACAACCGAGAAGATCTTCCAGCTTATTTGTCTTATCTATTGGAATAGTATTGAAGATATTTAGGCCCGTTTTACTTATAATATGTAAAAGTAGGGCTATTTTCATATCATCATTTGAGTTGTGTTTTCCTGAAGCTTTTAGACACATATTAAACTTTTGTTTTCACGTGGGCCGAAGTGCCAATCCATACGCATCAAAAGGTGGTGGTGGTGGTTTATATTGCATGACTTACTATTGAACAACACAATTTTTTAATTGTATATTATACAATGTATGTGTACCTAATTCGTAAGATGATCCGGTCTCAAGCATAATTGGCGAACCCTTCGTCGGTGTCAACTACAAGAAATGCTTTAAAACTTGTTTCTTTACTGGATTTGTTTTAGTTCTTGAAAACCTGACATCATGTTTTAGTTGCTTCTGTACTCTGGATCTATGTTTGCAATTACTCACTGTTCTCCGTGTTCACGTCACATTATAATTTTTAGTATTTTTCATTAATTACGTTACAATATAACCTTATATACACAACATTGAATTCAGACCATTTATAATTCATGTTGACAGTACTAGTATTAATTTACATTTACGCCTGTCGTCTGTCGGCCATATTCCCTTCTCGGCGGCATGGACATGCGCTCTATGAAAGAAGAGTTTGCCTAACTATACAATTTTCAGATGTGTTTAACATAGAAGAGATAACAGAATCAAACATGCAAAATAATTACTATTATAATTCCCACCATTATACCCTAATCATTATCTATCTTTTACATTAAATTTTAAATTTATATATTATTATAAGGACACATCAAGCAAATTCTGAGCGAATATTCTGAATAATGGTCTATTCAAATATTCTCAGTATATCGATGAAGAATTTTGTTACGATGTGATTGAATGAATGTACTGCGAATATTTAAGTTGCAGTTTGAAATTCCATAAATGTTCTTAGAACATTCCGAAACCAATTTCTGAAAAAAGAATGTTCTCACATTGTGAGAACATTCTGAGAATATCTTGTGCTGTATGGGTAGTGAGTATTTATGTAAACGATTCCCAAT
Source organism: Tillus elongatus (assembly GCA_964006375.1). NCBI lineage: Eukaryota > Metazoa > Arthropoda > Insecta > Coleoptera > Cleridae > Tillus > Tillus elongatus. The sequence goes on along the minus strand of OZ023263.1, from coordinate 109,717,919 downwards.
CTCTTGGTCCCATACACTGGCCACAACAGTCCTCGTCCTTAAATCCTCTGGATTGTTCCACCTGGGGAATTGCAAAAGAAAATGTATACATCAAGCCAAAATTTAGTTCATTTTCGAGAAAGAATCACACAAATCTTCCATGGCATTGGACCGGAGAGGAAACCAAATGCCGTGAACAGTATAGATCGTCGAACATCACTTTGTATTGAGTATGAGGATGGACATTTTGAACAAATTATGAAATTCGCTAATTAAATTATTTTTCTGGTAGTACTATGCTTTTAATTTTAACTAATTGTAAATACTTGTTTTTCCCCCAGAATCTTATAAAGGTAATTTGTCCAGTACCCACTTGTATTTCGAACCAGTTTTCATTGTGATTTTAAATTGTTCTGAATTTGTGGTGAAATACATGTTACTTGTGGTTGTTACAGTTTTCTTCTTAACTAATAGCAGATTATTAGATACTGCTACTTTATGATAACCACTGATCCTTGTCGACAAAAGGACATAAAACATTGAATTCACTATTAATCAAGAATTTATTTCAAAGGCTCAGGCAGAGATAAAATGTCACCTATGATACTATTAAATCATACAAATAGGCTACCGATCTAAAGAAAAGAGAAAAATAAATAAATAAATAATAATAATTGAAAAAATATATAATTTAGTTTAGGTAGGATTTATTTTGTGAGGCTTTTAAACTGCTAGCTTCTTGCTGCTTGATTCGCTAATGGCGCTCTGCTTACATCTCGTCTATAAAATGCAGCAGTCTGTGGCTTATAACGGACCTACTGGCTCTCGAGGCCATACAGTAACCACACACACACGCGCGCGCGCGCACGCACGCGCACGCACCCTCCACACACACACAAGCTGCCAACCTACCGATTCAATGTTACCACCCAATGTCACAGAGATACTACTTGACTCCTGAAATGTTAGATTCATTTAATTATGTGTTTTTAGTGAATTTTTATTCAAAAAAAATTCACTAATAGAGAGGTATCGATGGTGAGACTTTGCACAAATTCTTTCAAATGAGTGCGAACTAGGACCCCTAGAACCCATATCCGGGGTCAGTTTCAATTTTTATATGTATATATATATATATATATATATATATATATATATATATATATATATATATATATATATATATATATATATATATATATATATATATATATATATATATATATATATATATATATATATATATATATATATATAATAATTAACCGATTTTGATGAAACTTGGCAAGTGCCTTTCTTTTATTAATGGCTTGGATGAGTTCGTTAGTCAGAAAAATCGGACGGGGTTTTCCGGGAAAATTTTGAGTTTTCTTTCGAAAAAATTTCTTTTCTCCGAAAGTAACAAAGCTGTTTTAATGAAATTCAGTATATATGTTGCTTCAAGAGAGATTGTACTGCGTACCAAAATTCAACTGTCTAAGTTTAGATAAAATTGAGTTATTCAAATTTTAAATTTTCTTTCGAAAAAAAAATTTTTTCTCCGAAAATTACAAAGTTATTTTAATGCAATTTTGTGGATATCTTGTCCTAGGAAATACCTTACTACCTACCAAAACTAAACTTTCTAAGATTATAGAAAACTGAGTTAATCAAATTTTTATAGCTCACTGCAGTGTTAAAATCAATGGTATTTTCCTCACTATTTAAACACGTGGGTGGGGGACTGACCGAATTCATTCCCAGTTGCTATTGATCTACTCATATACTCTAAATATGTTAGAAGATGTGGTATCTACTTCATTCCAAGTCACTATTAACAGACTATTTATGAAATCAAATAAGTAAATTAAATCGATTGTCATAAAATATGTAGTGTATTAAGACTAAGGGAAAAAGAAATAAAACATATATAACTGTGCACATTTTGATTATATTTTAGGGTGTGCGGCTCACACCTAGCTCACTAGGAGAAATCGCCACTGCTTGAGAGAGGTATTGTCACAGCATAATATCTTATTAAAGCTCATTTATAAATAGGTTTACTTTATATATATATATATATATATATATATATATATATATATATATATATATATATATATATATATATATATATATATATATATATATATATATATATATATAATGTATGTATGTATCCGACTGATAACTCAAAAAATAATTAACCGATTTCGATGAAACTTGGCAAGTGCCTTTCTTTTATTAATGGCTTGGATGAGTTCGTTATACAGAAAAATCGGACTGTGTTTTCCGGAAAAATTTTGAGTTTTCTTTCGAATTTTTTTTTTCTCCGAAAGTAACAAAGCTGTTTAAATGAAATTTACTATGTATGTTACCTCAGGAGAGATATTACTACGTACCAAAATTCAACTTTGTAAGTTTATAGAAAATTGAGTTATTCAAATTTTAAATTTTCTTTCGAAAAAAATTTTTTTCTCCGAAAATTACAAAGTTGTTTTAATGAAATTTTGTGGATATCTTGCCTTAGAAAAGACCTTACTACATATTAAAATTATTTGTATTTGTACTTATTTGTTTCTTTAACTTTGGCCAATTCCTGGGACTATAGCCAATCGCCGCCGCCGGTGAGGAGTTTCACCTGGCTATCCTGGAAATTTTGCCGAACCCCGGTCTTTCTGTAGAAAGGAAAGGGATCTTTAACGTACTGCCCAAAGTCGGATTGTATACGGGGCTTTACGCTGCCTCCAAAGGCCGGGACGTGCAGACATTCAGCTTGCTCGAACACAATCTCACAACCTAGATTTGTGTTAATTTACGGTATGTACTCAAAAATAATTTGATGCTTTTGCTGGAAATCAAACCCAGGACCCTTGGGTCTAGATGCATACGTCCTTACTATCGACGCTGCCATTTAATTATAACATGGTTATTTACTTCAAGCCAATGAAATTTTAAATTGTGAGTTGAAGGATATCTAAATCCATAAGACATGACATGGCATAAGGTGATCTCTGTCTATGAAATTTTGTATTACGGCTTAAAGATAGTTAACTGGATGAGTCATATGTGATACACACTTGTATTTGTAATTTTTTGCTCTACCCAACGGTGTAAAAATCCAATACGGTATCCATTAGAAAAATAAAAGTTGGCCATGGAAACTCAAAATTTAGTAAGCCTAGATGAATTCTAAGCCACCCGTTTGATAGCTCATAACCAGTTACGGAAACTCACTAATTTTAGCGACAGTCGATCTGATAATAGATTAGGTATCAAAGAAATCAGAAAATGCAAGTTTCCAGTTTCTTCATGAAATTTCAGGAATAATAAGATCTAATCAAAATGTCTTCAGATTATAAATAAGCATAAAATGCCGCACGTTTTTGTAATTTAACCGACTGTGTATGTCTCATGGTACCAATAGTGAGCCAGTTAAAAATGAACACCGTGTATACTACCACTGCCACAAGTAAATACTTTTTGTACGGCACGATGTACTATTGTATTAAGACAAGATTTTTTTCTTCTTAAAAAACCATTGTCAGTTCAATTACATGCAAATTACCTAAAACACTGGCGACTTTACTGGATTTGTCGCGTATGTAAAGACGTATTTATTTTGTTTTATTTTGGCGACTATGGAAAATCAGGAAGAGTTTCATCTCACCGCCGCGGAAATGTTACTAAGCTCCCTTTTTTGTGAAAAGAGTAGGGATATTACACTTGCCTAGAGACGCATATTACATAGGAACGACTCATTTGAAGAGCGGTTCGTGCATACATTCAACTTGCACAACCGCAGCGACACAATCTTGGTGAATGTTAGTTTTTTAGTAAGTATGTACTGAAAAGTAAAATGATCCCACGCTCCTACTGGGATTCAATCATATACGACCCTTGCTTTCAGAGGCACGGGTTTTTTCCAGCGAAACCAGCGAGGTTTCGATTAAAATATGTTTCAATAACCAATAAATTCCTGTAACCCGTTCCCAGAAAATACGAACTTCCTGAAACTCATAAGTCCGGAATCCTCTGTGTACACTCCATCGCAAGTGTCCACCATAATTCATTTGCCAAACATATAGCCTTAACCCTCCAAACATTGGTAGAAGAAGTCACTTTTTATGACACAAATTCACTGAAAACGATAACCAAAACGACATCTTGGATTATTGTTTTGTTATTTTATCTGCCATTAAAACTAAGTTATACTTATTAGACAATAAGCAATTTTTAATGAAATACACACTAGTATAATTGGGATTCCAGGTTCTTCAAGATCTCAATCGCAGATTGGATAACGCCAGGAATTTCATTCCACCACTTGAAGGGGCAGCACACCACTATGGCATTAACACAAATTTATTAAAAGAAATAGTATCGTATTGGCGAACAAAATATGACTGGCGACAACGTGAAAAAATCCTAAACACTTACCCGCAGTTTACAGTTAGCGTACAGGGCTTGAAAATTCATTATATTCATGTGAAACCAACAAATACAAAAGGGCTTCGAGTTTTGCCGTTGATGATATTACATGGCTGGCCTGGATCAGTTAAAGAATTCTACGGCATAATTCCTCATCTTACAACGCCAAAGAAAGGACGAGACTTTGTTTTCGAAGTAATCGTCCCATCTTTGCCAGGTTATGGGTTCTCAGAGGGAGCAGTTCGGCCAGGTCTAGGCGCGGTAGAGATGGCTGTAGTCTTTAAAAACTTTATGAAACGTATTGGATATGATAAATATTACTTGCAAGGAGGAGACTGGGGCGCCATTATTGTACAACACATGGCTACCCTATATCCAGATCATGTTTTAGGTGAACATTCTAACATGTGTTTTGTTGACACTTCTCTTTCCCATGTAAAACTTTTCCTTGGAAGTTGGTATCCATCACTAGTTGTGGATCAGAAATATCAAGACAGAGTATATCCAATTAGCAAAAAATACTCCCATATAATTTTAGAAACTGGATACATGCACATTCAAGCTACAAAGCCAGATACAATAGGTGAGAACATTGATAGCATAGAATATTTGTGAAATGTTGACCGTATGGTAAGCACTAATTTACATCTTGAAAAACCCCTAACACCTCAACTGGGCTTAATAGTTGATAATCACGCCGAAAAAGTTAATGTTACAAACTAACTGATTAATTGTCTGACTGGGTCAAGTTTGCTTCACATAACCAACTTTCACACCCATATAGCATAGTTGATACCAGTACGCTGTTATATACAGCGACTTTGGTCTTTTTAGATATACACGCACTACTAGTAGCTACAGTGCTCATAGCTCCCAGTAGCTTTCTATCTGGATGTACCATACTTTGTATTTCATCATCTATCTTCCCTCGTTTGAAAGCAGTCTTCCTAAATATCTAAATTCATTTATTTTCTCTACCAGCACATCATTTATCAAAAGACTGCAATTACTTGTTCCACTCTCATTAATAAACACCATAACGTTAATCTTCACACGTGGTAAGTACACTTGGAGAACCCAAATCACCACAACACATTTTAAAAGACCCGACGATCATTTCACTAACCACGTTAGCGTCATCAGAGGATGAAACATTCTGTGAATGTTACATCCTCTTAGGTAGTGAAACGATCGTCAGGTCTTTTAAAATGTGTTGTCGTGATTTGGGTTCTCCAAGTGTACTTATCAGTGCTCATCACAGGTTCCAATCTTAATTTAGTTCACACGTGGATTAATTTTATTTGTTGTTGTCATCAGTCTCTCTAGCATCCGCTGCATTTATCCCTCATATTCATTAAGTTTTATTGTATCATCAGTGTACAGTAAGACTTTTACTTTAGAAGCATCATTTTACGCCTTATGTCTTCGAGCAGACTTCTCTTTGTCCATGACTATGTTGAATAACCATGGAGACATCAGCACAGATCCTTGTTTGACACCCTGTTTAATTCTAAAATAGTCACTGCAAGCTTTCCATTAGTTATTCTCACACATAATGCTCTGCTATTCGTACCATCATATAGCGATCCAATAGTTAGAAATAACCAATTATCCACACCATAATCTTTCAAAATACTCCATAGCTTCTGCCTATCTGCAGTATCGCTTTTTTAAGTCTACAAACGTGCAACATACTTTCTTTCCAGTATTTTTCAACCACCTGCTGAAGTGAGAATAGTTGATCAGTGCAGTCATCTTGTCATGAATCCACAATGAACATCCCAAATATTACCCTGTGTCAACCACTTAATTCGTTAATTCAATACTCTCCCAAATAGTTTACCCACAACACTTAAGCAAGCTATCGCTCGATCATTTTTGCATCCACCCTTGCTTCCTTTATCTTTATACATGGCCTACATGATACCGTCCTCTCACTCCATTAGTACTTGACCTACTCTTTGCATGCGTTAAACAGCTCACATAGCCACACAGCCAAATTCGAGCACCTATTATACACAGTTCTCCATATGAATTTTATTAACACCCGCTGCTTTTCGGTTTTTTAGTTTCTTGACCATAATTTCAACCTCATGCAGTTCTACAACATTGTCACATATCTGACTTTCAATTGACGGAGGGTTAAGATATTTGTTATTGCTTCCATATAGTTTTTCAAAATTTTCTTTCCAGCATTATCTCACACCTTCCTCGTCCCATCCCAACTAACAAAGATTTTGCATTTCATGGCTTAATTATTTTATAGTTATTTTTTGAGTGCATAAAATTTGTCTTTTTTACTACATTAAAGCGTCGCCTACCACTATTTGGCTTTTGGTGACAATTTTGTGATTTTAAGATGTTTTAAGAATGTTCTATCTGCAAAAATATAAATTTATTTTGTAAATAATTTACAAATCTTTTCTGAAAGCTTGAAACTGAACCTCTATAATACCAGAACGCTTCTTCTAAATAATTTTACTGTATAGGTATTACATAAATGCTTTTACAGATAATAATTTAAAAACTTTTATTCAGCATTTTAGTGAATTTTCTTAGAAAAAATTCACTAATGAGGAGATCTCGACTTTTGAATTTTGAAAAAATTTCTTCAAATGAGCGCGATCTAGGACCCCTAGAACCCATATCCGGGGTCAGTTTCAATTTTTATATGTTTATATATATATATATATATATATATATATATATATATATATATATATATATATATATATATATATATATATATATATATATATATATATATATATATATATATATATATGTATCACACCGATAACTCAAAAAATAATGGGCCGATTTTGATAAAATTTGGCATGTACGTTTCTTTTGTAAATGGCTTGGATAAGTTCGTTAGTCAGGAAAATCGGACAAGGTTTTCCGGGAAAATTTTGAGTTTTCATTCTAAAAAAATTTTTATCTCAAAAAGTAATAAGCCGATTTCAATAAAATTTGGCATGTACCTTCCCTTTGTAAATTGCTTTGACATGTTTGTTAGTCAGGAAAATCTGACAAGGTTTTCCGGGAAAATTTTGAGTTTTCATTCGAAATAAATTTTTATTTCAAAGAATAATAGGGCGATTTTGATAAAATTTGGCACGTAGCTTCCTTTTGTAAATGGCTTTGACAAGTTCGTTAATCAGAAAAATCGGAGGTTTTCCGGAAAAATTTTGAGTTTTCATTTGAAAAAAAATTTTATCTTAAAAAATATAAAGTCTATGATAACCAAATTTGGTAGGTAGGTTTACGATATAAAAAGTAAACTATACACCAAAATTAAGATTTCTATGTTACAAGAAAAAAAAGTTATAATAAAATATTTTGTGCCAGATCATTTCTATGAAAATTCACTACCATAACGCACTTGCTGCGTCCAGGCTTTTAATTGTTATATTGATGTCTTACTGAGTAGAGATAAAAGCATTTATACATTCAAATTACAACAATATTATGTTTTATTAGCCAAGTTGCTCTTAACGGCATTTGAAAAAACATGTTACATTATGGGTATCTTAAAGCAACAAAAGGAATCCCTCAAAGGCTTTTATGACGTAAAAAATACTTTGATGCAACATTATTAAGAGCAACTGTAGCAACTAAATAACTATTTTAGAGTAATTATCCTTAACCTAACAAATTGTAGATGACATATATGTTTTAAATCTCCAGTGCGAATTAGCAATCCTATTATTCTCCTTGAATAAAAAAAAAGTGACATCATGGATATTTCGAAGTGGAAAAATCTCGGGACGCAGCAAGTGCGTTATGGTAGTGAATTTTCATAAAACTATTTTTTAATAGCAATAATGTGTGTTTTTTAAGAAAGCAGGCATCAAATTTGGTTACCAGTATAATCTATATAGTAAAAACAATGTGCCATGTTTCATCAAAATAACTTTATTGTTTGAAAATGTAAACAAATTTCCGAAAGTAAACTTAAAGTGTTCCCGAAAAAACTCGTTTTTTGGTCAATCTTATAGGTTAATAGCAAATTGAGCTATTCAGATATTAAGCATTTGATCAAAATTCGCTACCATAACGCACTTACTGCGTCCAGAATTTTTGTTCTTACAAACATGCATTATATTTCGATGGAAAATGCAAAAATGCAATAACATAAGGCGTGTTTGATTAAAAAAATAAGAAAATTTGTATCACCAACGACTTATGGGCCAGCCTGTGATTGTAGAAATAATTTTTTAAGATGTAGCTCAAGACACCCTATAATTAATATATAATTTTTTTTTCATATTTTGTATAATAACGGATATATTGAATTTATTAATTTTTTACGAAAATTCGACAAAAATTATATACCATTAAACAATAAACTATATAGCTAAGGCTACTGCCAAGCATCAGAGAAAGGGTCTATTTGAAATGAATTTTCTGGAAATATTTTAGTAAAATGAAGGACAATGACGGTTGAAACTAAGACTTCAAGGTTTGTAAAACATTCTTTTTGAGACATTTTCTTTCCATAGCCCGTATTAGATTCAAGTTCTTTTCCTAAATGTTGCCAATTTTTGACGTTTTAAATCGCAACTTTGACATTTTGTGAAAAACCCCAATTTATTTTTGTTTAAATGCCTATAACTTTTTTGGAGATATAAATTTTTTTCAATTTTTTTCGAAAGAAAACACAAAATTTTCCGGGAAAACCTCGGCGGATTTTCCTGACTAACGAACTTATCCAAGCGACTTGCGAAAGGAAGGTATGTGCCAAAGTTTATCAAAATCGGTCCATTATTTTTTAAGTTATAGGTGTGACATAAATATATATATATATATATATATATATATATATATATATATATATATATATAAAGTCTGAAACTGACCTCGGATTTGGGTTCCGGGGGTCCTAAATAGCGCTCATTTGAAGAAATTTTTTCAAAATTCGAAAGTCGAGATCTCCTCATTAGTGAATTTTTTTAAAGAAAATTCACTAAAAAGTAAAACGCAGCGGTAACCTTCGACGGAAAATAACATCAAAATAGAACAAATGAAACAGTTTTAAACCAATCATTGTGTGCAAAATAGGACCGTCCATCAAAAAATGCATTGTATACTAGAATTTCTCGTCTGGAATCATTTACAAATGTCAACAATGAGACATAGTGAGTGGCGAGGAAAATCAAAATGAATTAAAAAGAAGCGATTATTGTTGGCCAGTAGTGATGGGTGAAGATGCTGAAGAAGTAATAACCAATAACGGTGAAAATGAAAGAATTTCAGAAATTGAGAAGAATCTGCAAACTAGAAGCCGAATAAGATTGTGGGTTACTTCCTTTAAGATAAATCACATGGCTCTGAAAGGGATCATCAGTATATGGAACAAAGGACTCCAAATGTATTGCCACAAGATCGACACACTTTACTCAAAACACCAACAGCTGTTAGTATAAACTCAATAGATGAAAATCGTACATACTGGCACCAGTGTTTGAGATTTTACCTTTATAAGTATCTTCAATATGAATACAACATAGATACAACATAAATGTGGATGGCTTACCAGTATATAATAGTTCAAAACAAGACTTTTTGCCTATGTCACTTACACAGCTTTTACCTAACTGATTGCTTCTTAATTCTGTTTGAGCAGCTACTTCATTTGGAAAATTGTTGTTTAAGGAACCGAAAGACTGATTTTCATCTAAATTGCTTTTTTTATACTTGCCTTTGTGTCAAACTCTTATAACCTCGCTAGACATTTTTGTTTTGAAGTTCACTGATGTAAACTGATCCTCCCTATTAAATGACCATTAAAACTTCTGAAGATTATATGTATATTTGAATATTTTTACTTACAGAGTGTTACCGGTGTTTGATTGAGATTTCTTATAGTATTAGGGAATCCTGGACGTTCAAATTCTGCAAAAATAGGTACCTAAATTTATACCTTTTCATATTTTTTTCATTAATGAATATCAAAGGCGCCTCATTTTTTTCCAAAGTAACGAAATAGGTTTTATCAATAAAGTGACCGCTGCTCTACCTTGGAGTCGCCTCTTACAGTTTGTCTCACTTTTTCGAAACAGGAAACATTATTCAATTATTATATACCATGGTCCAAGACTACCTATAAGCTAATTTAAATCATCATCGGATGAATCGTGGTAACACTACAGCTTTTATCCCACAAAAATGTTTTATTAGACGATAGGAACAACATCCTTATAAAGTCATCTCGCATGCTATTCGTTTAAGGTGTAAATACAGCTTTATAAATAGGTCAATACAATTACTTTTTAAGGTTGAATAGAAGTTTATAAAACTAGTAAACAATAACTATTACACATCTTGATATCACCCTTATAAAACTGATGTCTGTGTATTAACCAGGCATGCCAGAATATGTTAAATTTGTTTTATACAGGTTTTATAAGATCCAAAATGGTACAACCGACCGTACTCACTTTCACTTTTTAGAAGCTTATAGACAACTGTATAAACGTTAACAGAACGTCGCGGAGAAGACAGTATTGTGGTATTAATGTTGACAGTGTACAGTGTATTTATACAATAAAATTGTTGTATAAATTTGTGCCTATGTTGGGCATAAAAGAGTTGTATTAATACTGGGAACACGTTGTTGAAGTCTAATTAAAAAACTTTCATTCTTATTCAAATATTGCTGCAAATTGGATTATAACTTCTACATACCTGTGATAATCTGCTCTCCTCAGAAAAACATTCTCATGAAATGAATTCAGGGTCCATGATTTGACCACAAAGCAAATATTCGTATTCATGTACTCATAAACTTCTGAAACGTTATATTACTCGAGTTTTGACGAAAAAAAGTCAGTTTCCACCGAATCACCCCTTATTTATCCCGTTCATCCTAAAGCGATCTTCTCCAGACATACAGACCGACCGACAAACGCAAAAATGTTCGTTCCAGAATTAAGTTTTCTATATATTTTAAGACTTTTTACGCCGTTTTAGCAAAAAAAAAATCGAAATTTCTGTCACTGATATTCCACCCCCACACTTTCAACCACAAATTTAATTTCAACACGGAATACCAGATGTTTGAATAAAGTGAAAGTTGTCTAATAAAGAAACCCTAAAACGTTACATTACTCGAGTTTTAACGAAAAAATGTCAATTTTCACCAAACCACCTACCCCTAAAGCGATTTTACCCAAAAACAATCCGAACCGTTCGTTTATCAGGTGCTAACTGTATACCAAATTTGAAGACGATATTTCAATTCGTTCTAAAGTTATCGTCGCTACAAACAGGCAGACACAGACCAACAGAATGACTGACAAAAAAAATTTATTTCAAATCTTTTTTTTTTAAATTTTTGGTGCCTGCCATACTTCCACACGTATTGACAATGTGGAAGTAAAATTGAGTAAAACTTCTCACAGCTTTTATAAAAGCAATTTTGTTAGTTGTGACACCATGTCCGCATTCTGTGTTTTTACCTCAATCATATTGTTTCTTCCGTTTTGTCTTGCCGTTTATATACGCTTCCACAACAATTTCTTATTCTTTTTAAGATCATTCTGCATTTTCTCAAACTCTTGCACTTTCAGTTCTCGCTTGCTGTCACCCACTATTCGTTTGCACTCACTTCTCAATTTTCTGTACTCAACCAGGTGCTTCTCTCTCTTGCTCTTTCTCTTTCTCTCTCTCTCTCTCATATATATTTGTCATTGATCATGTTTTATATGCTTCCTTTTTGCCATCTTCTGCTTTTTTTGCTTTTTCATTCCATCGCACACATATCCCTTCTAATACATCAAATTTTCGCTTTATCGCATGCTTCTTTTGCACATCCAATTATCAGACTTTCAGCGTTGTTCATGGAATTTAGACATTGCAGCCTTTAATGTATTCGTTCCAAAATACGTGTAACTCAGTCGTCTTTTTAGTGAATTTTCGTAGAAAAAATTCACTAAGCGGGAGATCCCGACTTTTGAATTTTGAAAAAATGTTTGCAAATGAGCGCGAACTAGGACCCCTAGAACTCATATACGGGATCAGTTTCAATTTATATATATATATATATATATATATATATATATATATATATATATATATATATATATATATATATATATATATATATATATATATATATATATATATATATGTATGTATCACACCGATAACTCAAAAAATAATGGGCCGATTTTGATAAAATTTGGCATGTACTTTTCTTTTGTAAATCGCTTAGATAAGTTCGTTAGTCAGGAAAATCGGACGAGGTTTTCTGGGAAAATTTTCAGTTTTAATTCGAAAAAAAAAATTTTCGTAAAAAATAAAGAAGCTATGATAACCAAATTTGGTAGATAGGTTTACGATATAAAAAGTAAAGTATACATCAAAATTTAGACTTCTATGTTACAAGAAAAAAAGTTATAATAAAATATTTTGTGCCAGATCATTTATATGAAAATTCACTACCATAACGCACTTGCTGCGTCCAGGTTTTTTCCCATTAAGTAGGCATGCAATTTCCTTTTCTCAGGGGTTAATCAACTTTAATTGTCACTTGACTCTTCTCTTTCTTTTCACTCTCTTATATTATACTTTTAAATCACACCTTTGCCACGTATTTGACATGAACAAGCTTTTTTCTACGCAAACAATTAACCATTCTGGATCCTCAATAACTCTTGAATCTCTGTACGGCCCCACTACGTTACCTACTTCTTTCTTCTTGCACCCGTGCATCTTTCATAATTTATCCTGATCTTTATTAACTTTTGACAATTTTCCAGTATGCTTCAAGCAAATAAAAACTTTTGCTTTATTTAAATAGTGTTCCCTCTAATATTTTTTGTGCTATTTCAGGTGTTGGTCTGAATGATTCTCCAGTTGGTCTAGCTGCGTATATTATTGAAAAGTTCATCACTTGGACTAACGCAGAATGGAAGAACCTTGCTGATGGGGGACTCACCAAGAAATTTAGCTACGCAGATCTGTTAGATAACGTTATGATATATTGGGTTACTAACTCTATAACTACTTCGGTTAGATTATATGCAGAATCATTCAATCACAATCAGTGGTCGTTAGCTATAACCAGGTAAGTAAACTAAAAACTTCGGGACGCAGCAACTGCATTATAGTAGTGAATTTCCATAAGAATTGTAAGTTATATTATTAGAACTATTTCTTTAAATTTAAATGGATCTTGGAGATTGGCTTTAGAGGTCCCAGTAAGCGATTACTTGAAGAAATTTTATTTTCTATGGAGCTAGAAAATTAAAATTTGGTACATATATGTAAATACTGCAAGTCGCTTTAAAATAATTGTGTAACAAACTTCATTAAAGTTACAAAAGTTTTCCAGAAAAAAATTGATTATTACAATGTACCTGCCAAATTATCAGTATGACAGGTATTTTCCTTATTAATTGCTTGGATGGTTTTGTTTTAGTCTACCCAATCGAACTACATAGATTTTACTGTGGCTCAAGATTGAAGATTATAGCTTAATCGAAATTAAGTTATCGGATTTGAAATCTTTTTTTACGAAAATTCTCTACCACAACGTACTTGCTGCAGCCAGACCCTTTTCGTCACCTATTTACTGTTGCTGTATCCATACTTTTTTTAAATGATAAAATATTGTAGCTCTATATCTCTGACTGACAAATAAGGCAACCTCAAATTCATTTTTGGAAAAATATTTTAAACAAATGAAATGACGTCACAATTTAAACATAAATTAAAAATCTTTGGGTCGCCGCTTCGTCATAGCGGTTCTCCTCCTCCTTCTACATGCCTACAACCACCCTCAATGCATAAACAAGAACAATATAAACAAGAAAAATGTCTTTGGAACAACCTCGAAGAAAGTTGCGGTGAATAAGGGTTCTGAGCGAAGTAAACAGGATTTTAAAAAAGTATAGCTGCGAAATGGGTAAAAGGTTGCTTATAGAGGTCCAACTAAGCTTTTTTTCGAACTTTCCGCTCACATTTCCTTTTTATCTTCTTCCCCGCCCAGCACCCCTATTCATTCCTGGTTCTGTAACCTTTTTAGGGGCCGTTTGCAAAAAAAAATTGTTGTGGTATGTGCATCCAGAAAGGGTTCTAAGCATGTTTCTGATTTTTTTCTAAAAGTCCCCCGTGGGCTAAACTGTCAATTTACCGAAAACTTAATTTTTATTTCCAAAAGGAATGTACCTTCCAAATTATAAACGTGGCAGGTATTTTTCCTTATTGATCGTTTTTTAAAAGAAATTTGTAGTTATTTTTCAAATCTAGTACCCACGCTGTCTTTATATGGGTTTTATTATGAAGATTCTGGTTTAATGGGAAATTTAGTTATCACTATTTGAAATATTTTTACAAAAATTCGCTAGCATAACGCACTTGCTGCACCTATTTTCAACACACTTATTTACCATTACTGTATCCATACTTTTTTAAAATGAAATAAATATAAACAATACAAAATTTTGAAATTAAAATTTTAATAATTTACACTGTATAACTGACTGTATATGTAATTTAAACTGCTTTATGATATTATGTAGTTTCATTTACTTCAAATGTTCCATAAAGAGTAAAAGCTTAGCGTAAAGAAAACCATAAGTACCTAGGTGTTATACTTATATTAGTTTGCGGTAGGTATATTTCTTCTCGAAATAATTTTGTTTCATTTTGGTAATACAGTACCTGCATGCGTTGATTAAGAATCTGAATCTGATGTACATAACCACTTTCTTATTTGTTTGATTGTATGTTAGAATCATAATATACTACAGTCACAGTGGAAGGCATTTGTTAAAGTTAGGTTAAAACTAAAAATTAGGTTATTATTTACCTACTATTTGTATTCTAGGTAGTTCTTTATATTCTGAGATTCTGAGGTATTAGCGGAGTCGATTTCGAGGTTATGAGCAGAACTCACACGTTTCTCTCATGACTCCTGTCAGTTAACAAATAACAAATAGAGATGGAGATGGCTTTTAAATAATGTAAAAATAGGTAGATTAATATTTATACATAACAAAACGTAGATCTAGATTGCTTTTAAACAAATTGAATCACTTTCATTAAAATTTCTATTTATTTACATTTTTTTGTGAATTTTCATTAAGAAAATTCACTAATAGAGAGGTATCGGGTGAGACTTTCGAAAATTTTCTTCAAATGAGCGCGATATAGGGCCCCTGGAACCCATTTTATAACCGATACCTCAAAAAATACTTCACTGATTTGGACTAAATTTGGGAATTACTACTATTTTGTTACTGGCTTGGATGAGTTCGTTCATGAGATCTTAAGGCCCAATTTTTCCCAATAAAAAATTAAAAAATATTTTTTAAAACGCAATGTCTCTCAAATTGTTTCAGTCATTGAAACGAAAATTTACAACTTAACATAACATAGACAGGCGTGATTGTGTACCAATTTTCAAGTCTTTTTATCAAAGGAAAATTAAGTTATTCTAACTTAATAATAAAATAATCCTCGACATCACTTAAGATTCTGTAAGGCAATGTCTACAGTGTTCGAAAAAGACAGATGACGTTATATGTACTGTTATGCTATTTAAATAAATCGTAGACTAAACAATGGAAGTTATTGCAAGATGTCAGAATAGGGAACATTATGAGAGATACGACATCAAGTAGTATGTTGTCACAACAGTTCTAGTTAACATAAAATTTTACAGATGGAGCTTGTGTGCAATGTTCAATCAACTAACAATTTTGTAAATTGTCAGCACTGGACCATTTCTTTCCTAATACCGAGACAATGTTTGCGCCCAAAAGCGCAAAATTTTAGCATGCTACTGTAAGCGGCTTGATACCTTGATGGAAAATTTGAAGTAAATGAAACTACATACCTAATATAAAGTACACACATACCTAGTTTAAATTATATAAACAGATGTTTAATTTAAATTATTTAAATTTAAATTTCAAAAGGTTGTATTGTTTATATTTATTTTATTTTCAAAGAGTACGGATACAGTACAATAGTAAATAAGTGTTAAAAAGAGTTTAAGTGCGTTATGGTAGCGAATTTTCATAAAAATGTTTCAAATGGTGATCTCAATTTCCCGTTAAACTTCAGGTTTGATACATGGTAAAACCTATATATAAGCAGCGTGGGCACTAAATTTAAAGAATAACGCAATGAGATTCACAGATAATTACAAATTTGTTTTATGGAAACCTTTTATGTTATTTTGTTAGCAGAAACTGATTCGATTGAGTTGATTAAAACGGACCATTCAAGCGATTAATATAGAAGACTACTTACCTGCCACCTATAATTTCCCAGATTCATTCCGTTTGGAAAATAAAAACTAAATTTTCGGTAAATTAGCCGATTAGCACATAGGGGGGGGGGTTGTTGTGTTCTGGTGGGGTTTAAAAAAATATTTTCAGAAACAAACTATAAGAAAAATTTCTTGCAAACAGTCTACAAGAAAGTTACGGGGCCAGGAGTGATTAGGGCGCGGAAGAAGATAAGAAGAATATGTGAGCGAAAAGTGCGAAAGAATCAGCTTGGTTAGACCTCTATTTTGCAGCTACACCTCCTTAAAATCCCGTTTACCACGCGCAAAACCTCTATATTCACCGCAGGTTCCGTAAGTTTCTTAGGGGTTGTTCCCAAGAAATTTTTCTTGTTTACGTTGTTCTTGTTTGTGCATTGGGGGTGATTGTAGGCATGCAGAAGAGAAAGGAGAACCCCTTCGGCGAAGCAGCGATTTCAATTTACGTTTAAATTATTATCTCATTTTATTTTTTAAATATTTTTCCAAAAATGATTTTGAGGTTGACTTGTTTGTCAGTCTTACATAGTAAGCTGCAATATTTAATCATTTTCATCAAGTATGGATACAGCAACAGTAAGTAAGTGTTGAAAAGGGTCTGGGTGCAGCAAGTACGTTATGGTAGAGAATTTTCGTAAAAATATTTCAAATCCGATAACTCAATAAATTTCCCACTAAGCTAGAATCTTCAAGCTTGAACCATAGTAACACTTATGTAAACGCAGCGTGGGTACTAAATTAAGGAAAAATAACAATGAGCTTCGCGGATAACTACAAATTTGTTTTAATTTTTTTTTTTTTATTGTTTGCAAAAACTAGTTCGATTGGGTTGGCTAAAACAAAACCATCCAAGCAATTAATAGGAAAAAATATCTGCCATATTTATAATTTGGCAGGTACATTCCCTTTGTAAATAATTATTTTTTTTTCTGAAAAATTTTGGTGACTAATAAAATTTGTAACACAATTTCTTTTAAGAGACTTGCCGTTCTTACATATTATATCTAGGACCAATTTTAATTTTCCAGCTCCATAAAAATATATATTTTTTCAAATAATCGCTAACTGGGACTCTAAAACCAATCTCCAAGGTCCATTTAAATTTAAAGAATTAGTTTTAATCATATATCTTACTAATAGTGTACAATTCTTATGAAAATTCACTACTATAACGCACTTGCTGCGTCCCTAACATTTTCTGATATCTACAGATGTAGATGGAGATGTCGTAAATGGCAACCCCGTCGATTGTTTATTGTGACATATTTTCATAGCCTGTACGTTTAAAACTTAATTTGGAGATTTTGTTTGCCCTGACTTATGTCTCTGACGTTGTCTAACATTATAGACATCCATTTAGAGGTAATTTAAGGTTATATCGTAGATAATTGATTTTTTATTTAGTTATAACTCAAGATCTACTGAACCAATTGAGTTCAAATTTGCTAGGTAGAACCACTTGTGCAATCTGTACGTGCTTATCAGTTTTAGTTTAATATTTCTAGTAAATAAAAATATATTGCGTGTTCACGCAGTTTTTTTCCATTGTTTTCTAAATGTATTTGAGTGTCAAAACTGTCTAACGAACTTATCCAAGATATTAATAAAATGAAGGGAATTGCCAAATTTGGTTCCGATTGGTGAAGTATTTTTTGAGTTATCGGTTGGACACACACACACACACACAGATAATATATATATATATATATATATATATATATATATATATATATATATATATATATATATATATATATATATATATATATATATATATATATATATATATATAGACGTGTGCGAACCCATGTTTTGTTCGAACCGAACTATGAATGAACCCAAGCAAATATGTTGCCTCGAACTTCGAACCTATGAAATAGTATGCCTAAGGTTCACAGTCGAGCTTCGAACTTCTTAGAAATGAAAAATCGAACTACCCAAAATTCTTAAGTGTTCATATATCATTTCCTTAAAGACAAAATTTTGGAATATTGTAACATACAATATTTGATATGTAAAAGATTCCCATTCTTTTTACAAAAAGGCAGGGTTCGACAAAGTTGCAGGTTGATTAGGTGAAAATGCTTTCCGGTTCTGATCGTTGTGGAGATGGGTCAACGTTAAATCAAAAACACAAAATATTTTAAACTTTTTTAGATTTCTAGATCTATAGATAAGCTCAATTATAAATGTTGTTGTTTGGTATTGGCTAGGCAGTTTTAGCAAACAGATTGGGAGGGTTCAAAGTGAGCATGATAGGTATAAAATAACCACTTACAAGTTTGAACTGTCTCCTGATTGTGAATATTTAACTGTTTTGGCTCACTGTGTAATAAGGCATGTTGAAACCAATGTTTTCCAAAGGCAATCTGTAATTATCCTTAAATTCTGAACATTTATGTTACTGATCGCCTTCAAACACCGCCTACATAATGTTGTTACTGAAATAGGTATTGGGAGGCTAGGATATACAAGAAAAATAATTCTGTGACTGCTAAATGGCTCCGTTGTGTCTCAATGTGTCCCATCTACTGTCAAAAATATGCATGAGTGAAATCTCCTGAAACTACGCTATCGACTCGATGAATTTAAAGCGCCGCTACAAAGTTAAAGAGGCCGCAACTTCGCTACTTTTGGCAACATTCAATCAATGCCTGTAAAGTTAAATTTCGAAGTATTTTTGAGCAACGAACTTCGAACTATTTTGAAGAATTACATATTTCGAACTTCGAACTATTCCAACATCGCTAGTGCGAACATATTTTCGAACCGAAAGTTCGGTTCGGAATTTCGAAGCTTCGCACACCTCTAATATATATATATATATATATATATATATATATATATATATATATATATATATATATATATATATATATATATATAAACTTTTTAACTGACCTTGGATTTTGGGTTCTAGAGGCCCTAATTCGCGCTTATTTGAAGAAAATTTCCAAAAGTCTCACCATCGATGCCTCTCTATGAATACTTTTTACGTAGCATCTAGTGACGTAGTTAGTTTTTTCTATACATTACTGTTTTTGAAATATTGACCAATGTTTGTTGTTTTTAAATGAAACACCCTGTATACTTGTCAAGAAATTAATTTGTATTTTCACAAGCTTCTCAATATATATATATATATATATATATATATATATATATATATATATATATATATATATATATATATATATATATAATATTATGGGTCTATTTTAATAAACAACGAAAAAAATCCTAATTTTCATAATTCGCTTTCAAAATTTTGCTCAATTCTTTACTAATAACCGAGATACCCCGCAAGTGCAACCAAAATAAGACATCCGGTACATGTATTTTTTAAATGAGCTGCTTCAACTACATAAATCATTAGCAGGATGAATGAATACAGTGTGAGCGTAGGCAAAACGTTTAGATTTGTTCTCAAACTCAAACTTATTGTTGTGCCTAAGCGCGAACCCAGCTTGAAACAGATGTGTTAAAGTTGATAATCCGACGTTATCCAGTTTACTTGTTGAGCTACGACGGTTCCTTGTAATTCTTTATTTAATGTAAATTACATACCTAATATACCTATTGTCATATAATAAGTAACTATTTGACCATTGTGTATATAAAGATCTTTAAATCTTTGTTTGTTTTATTGTTACTGTTTTGACAAGTTTCACACCATTACAGGTAATCTATACATGTTATATCAAACAGATAAATCATTATTATTGTTATTACTATTAATATTATTTATAAACGTAAATTATACAGGTTGAACCATCGAAAAGAATGCAACGGTTTTTCGAGTATTTTATAAAATTCTCTCTATGAAAGACGCTCGGGCCATCGTAGCAAATCCGGTCAAAGATAGGATGTTGAAAACGGTAATAGTATACGTAAAATTCTTGTTTTCAGTGCAGAAAATTAATCATCCACCCATGGCCAAAATTCAAAAAGTGATTTATGACTAACTTGTGTTTCGATTTCGCCACTTGCCGTGATGTCTAAAGATTTCTTCTTCGGCAGTTTTGAGACCTCCCGCACTATTTTTAAATGGGTCCCAAATCCACTCGTAACTGGTCATCAAGTTGCCGTTAGCAAAACAAATTATTTTTCAAATTCTTTGCCAGCATGGCTAAATGATTTTCAATGATTTAAAAAAAAACTTCAATATGCTGGTCTTTGGAAGTCTTTGTAAGTTTTAACAAATTAATTTACATTTGAAAACATTTCTCGGCATTTTTTGCTCTATATTTCTGCTTCACAGTTCCAATTTTCTACAAAAAGCATTAACTTTATTAGTTGTATCCAACATAAATATGTGCGTTAGCTTCTTATGTAGTTGAGGGTTCAGGACATTTAATTTCTCGAAACTTCTCGGCTTCCGGTATCTTTTCCTTACTTAGAAAAATTGACAATTTCATGTAATGCATAAACACGTTCAAATTTTTCCCACGTGATAACCATCTTGCCTCGCCATAAAACAGTAACGCGGAATGTACCGCACCCATGTCTTTACAAAGTGCAGCAAAGAATCTTGATTTAACAGGTCTCATTTTTATATAATTTACTACGGTTACAACCGTCGTTAGCACAATATTCAGACCAGATCTCATTCTTTTGGAAGCCAGAGCTTCTATGTGAATCATACACTGTGTCCAGACAAACCGTGGAGATTTCTGTTTTCACAAATGCTTGTAAACTTTGGAGTCTCCCACACATTGTACCAGCATTATCGGTGCATATTCCGACGCAATTTTTCCACTCTCGTTTACAAGATCATTTAAGATATTAAATAATGCAAGTAATGTTGCTCTGAGTTCTATTGGTTTGCAGAAAAGTAATTGTTCTACTGCTGACATACCATCACAAAATCGAACATAGGCCATTAAATGATCATCTTTATATATGTTGCCTCATCAAGCCGAATTGAACACAATTTGACACGCAACTTCCCAAAAAGCTGATGCTTTACATCTTCAGCTATATCACCAATTACACGGGCAACAGTATCATTTGATAGAGATATGGACTGCAACTGTTTGACAAAATTATCTCTAAACATAATTACATCACAAAGGTTTTTATTGAAAAGTGTGGTACAAAAGCATGGGGTAGCTGAAACATTACTTAAGAAAATGTTGAGAATCGGCTCCACTATTATAGCTTCCATGCAAGAACACCAATTTTGTTAAAATTGCTATTTATAACGTTCTGAAGCATTTCTTTCATTTTCATTTATTAGACGGCATTCATGAGCAACAAAGCGCTAGCGCAAATCATGCAGGTTCGTATGCTGAGTTGAATAGATTTTGCTGTTTTGAGGTCCCCATAAAAAAGCAAATGTTTCAAGTCCGCGGTGACTTACAGGGCCATTCAATTTGGATAAATCTTCCTATCCGTCTGTTTGGACATCCTTTATCAAGATACTGTTGCACTGTCTGAGCGTAAGGTGAAAAGCCACCGTATTGTTGGAATACAACAGAATTTTCATCATAGTTCTCGTCATTCTGTAAAGTATCTGTCATTTTGGCGGTTAAATTCCCAGATTAAAAAAAAGGGGCAAACGAGGCGGTTACCGAAAATCCCAACCTAAACATCCAGTTTCTGTGGGTGCTCCGTGTGTACTTCGTGGAATATTCTTGGATTGGAATCTGACCAGTAGCGACAATTAGTATAGCTACTTTACAGCACCATTAAGAGAAAAGAGCAGTTACCAAGAAAAGCATATATTCTACAGAAAACTCTGATTATCTACAGAACGTTACGCTAACTGTTTCACAAAAATGTAGAAGGTGATCAAAACCTTCCTCATTTGGTTCTTGTAACAGCTTAATCTTGTATGGATGGAATTTATTTATATTTAGAATGTTTATATACTTGTACAATCTATGCCTAAAACATTGTTTTGTTCATTTTGTAAAATTCTCTAGTACTTAAAGTGGGATCCATCGTGAAGTGTCCCAAAACTCCTACTTTTACAGCTTCATTCCTCACAGACCGTGCCGTAACGCGTTTTTGATTTGTAACAAAGCCAGTATTTCGAAACTTTTCTACTATGTCTAAAACGTAATACTTCCAAGTAGTCATTTTGTCAAAGTGTTGGTCACTGCTCGGGCACTGGTTATTTCCGAAAAATGACGCGATGTTTTCTATACGCTCCTGTATTGAATACACTATGATTTTAATACGCAATGAAAAAGTGTGTGAAATGAAGCACTGCACCAAATCACCAATTCGAAATTGTCCATGAACAATGAACTGCTTATGTACAAACTACACAGTCATAATCCGGCCAACCTCGACCTATGCATCTCCCGCATGGTCCACTGCGGCTTACAAACACATCAATACTTATAACTTGTCACTAAGTCTAAATTATTGTGCCCAAAATAATAAAATAAAAATCTGGCATATTCCAACAAACAATCTCAGGATTTAATCACTTACGTCAAGTGGCAAAATTGTAATGGCTTAGTGACCTCAATTTTCAGACGAATATATTACGTCATTTAACTTGGCGTCGTTATCAAGTATTTTCTGATGCATTGAAATTCGGCCATTCTATAGGCTACGTCTAAATGGCGTCATACTGACTACATTAATTTTTTCCACTTATTTTAATTCATCTGAAACACTAATAAATACGCTCATTGTCAAAATTTACTAACTACAAATAATCGCAATAATTTAAAACATATCGAGAAATAATGCTTTAGCCAAAGAATGTGGTCGGCAATGGCAAATTTGATTTTAAATTTTCTACGCAAGATTTTCAAAACCATGTACACGATTGAATAGAGAATTGAGTAGCATTTCCAACGATGTGCCAACCGACCCCACTTGCTATCCAAAATTTTGAAGGGGGCAGCTTATACCCGCCCACTTAGGGAGATGAAGTAGCAGCTGAAACATTCATGCGAAAATTTGTCCCTCGAATCTCAAAAGCAAAATCGACCTGCCCCAGGTACTTTAAATACTCGAAAACCCACTTGTATAGTTTTCGATGTGCCACTTATATAAGGTGTAAACTGCAAAGAAGCCGACGCTTCGGATATACTTATAACAATGCAAAATATCATTCATTCACAACAGGTAATTGCGGCAAATTTTCGATTCTTTAACAAATTAGCTGTTAAATATCTGCTGACTGGGACCGACTCATGATTAACAATAATTGTTTAGGTACAAATACATAAACAGCTTCTAAATAAGTGTTGTTCCGATGCATCTACACCAACTTTATTTATATTTTCGGTAACCACACTCAGAGAACCCAAATCACCACAACACATTTTAAAAAGCCTGATGATCATTTCACTAACCAAGTTAGCGTCATCAGAGGATGAATAATCCGGAAATAGAGGATGAATAATTCTGAATTATTCATCCTCTGATGATGTTAACTTGTTTAGTGAAACGATCGTCAGCGTTTTTAAAATGTGTTGTGGTAATTTGAGTTCTCCAAGTGTGCTTACCAGTGCTCATCACAAGTTCGAATCTTCACTTAGTTAATTTTCAGTGTTTTTTTACAAACATTTTAATGCTTAATGCTTGATGATATTAATACAAAATTTACACTTAAATGCGTTTAAAAAACGAAAATCACACGATTAACCCATTTAATTTTTTCTAGGATACCCACTGATGTTCCAAGTGCATGTGCAAGATTCAAGCATGAGTTACTTTACCCGCCAGAATCCATTTTGAAAGAAAAATACAGAAACCTGGTACATGTATCTGATTTCGAAGATGGAGGTCATTTTGCTGCCTTTGAGTTGCCAGATGTTCTGGCAGAAGATATTTATGCAGCTACAGAAAAGTTCCTGACCTTGCAGAAGAAAGGTCAAAATAAAAATGAATTGTAATCAATTACTGATTCAAAAAACATTTTTTAATATGTGCTTTCTCAATTTTTATATTTGTTTTTGTAGTTTATTTTGAATAAAAATAATATAAAACCTATATTTTGACCACATATATTTTTTTAAATATAATTACGCATGTATTTCCCAAGTATTTGAATTTTGCTGGTACAAAATTATTTTGTTACTAAGTCTAAATTAGTTAAAAAAATCTGGACGCAAGTACTGCGTTATGGTAGCGAATTTTCGTAAAAATGTTTTTTAATGGCAAATAGTCTTGTTTGAAAGAAGGACATTTGATTGGCAGTATAACCCATATAGTAGTAACAATGTACCATATTTCATTAACAATAGCTTTGTGTTTCAAAAAGTACAAACATTTTCTGAAAATAAACGTAAAAAGTTCCAGTAAAGCTAGTCCGATTTTCCTGGCCAACGAACCTCTTCAAGGTGTTTACACCTGCCAAGATCTAATTATTCACAAACAGCTTGAGGACCAAAATTTTAAAAAAATTATGAAAATTTGCAAAATTTTCTTTCACCATTTTTTTTACAGAAATTGCCTTTAGTAATGTTACAGTAAATTATATTTTTCACAAAAATTCGACAACTTAGTTTCTTGCAATAACTTAGTAAACATTTATTAATGATTACCAACATATCACAAAAATCTTACAAAAAATGATTTCTACGGAAACACAAAAACATTTCTGCGAAAACTTTTCATATTCAGCCACTATTTGAGAGTGCCTGTATACGGCAGCACGATTTTTTCGACGAGTAATACAAAAAAAGGTCTCTAAAGACGTCATTTCCATGGGGCTCTGCTATCTATTGGTAAACAGGCCGTATCACAATTTGTGATATGTGCCAAAAACGTGAAAAGTTGCAAAGCAATTAAAATAACTCAAAAACATTTTTTTTACAATAACTTAAACATTTATTATTAATTACCAAAATTTTACAAAAATTTTACAAACTGATTTATATGGAAACACAAAAAAATTGTGTATGGCGCCTCGATTTTTTTCACGAATAATATAAACGAAAACCTCTCTGAATGCGTCATTTTCATGGAACTCTGGTATATATTGCTAAAATGCCATGTCATAATTTTTGATGTGTCAAAAATGTGAAAGAATTGAAATATCTCTAAAACAATTAACGCTATCATTTTTTTACGGACATACATCATAATTTGATGGAAAATGCACTAATATAAGATGTACTCGATTTAAAAAAAGAAAATTTGTATCACCAACGACTTATGGGCCAGCCTGTGATTGTCAAAATAGGCCTTTAAGATCCAGATCGAGACACCCTATAATTAACGTACCTATATAATTTTTTCTAACATCTTTGTATTAACATACATATTAAGCTTTACCGTAGAAATGCGTCATTCCGTATATGTGTAAACAGACAAATACTGAAACTGGCCCCGTACATGAGTTTTAGGGGTTCTAGTTCGCGCTCATTTGAAGAATTCTTTTTAAAATTCGTAAGTTGCGGTCTTCTAATTAACGAATTTATTCAACGAAAATTTGCTAAAATATAGACTATTGCACCATAAACTTCATAGCTGAAACTATGCCAAAGCATCAGAACGAGGGTCTATTTGAAATGGATTTTCCGAAAATATTTTAGTAAAATGAAGGACAATGATTGTTGAAGTGAAAACCCAAGGGTTTGTAAAACACACTCATTATGGCATTTCTTTTACATAAGCATCCGTATTTGTTTCAAATTATTTGTCTGAAAATTGCAAGTTTTGACGTTTCAAACCGTGACCTTGACGTCTTAAAAAGAAAAATTAGTTTCAAAATATTTAGTCTGCTATCTTGACCTTTTTGCGTCAAGAAAACTTAACAGTTGTATGTAATATTCAATTGGTTTTGTCAACCACGCAAAATATTTTGTTCTTGTGCTTTCCTCTGGTCACCAGTGGCACCCAACATTTTCTTCTTTAGATGCCTATAACTTTTTTCCTTCTAACTTAGAGTTCTACATTTCGGTATGTAGGGTAAGTTTGATTGTAGAAACGTATAATATGTCAAATTTGGTTGTCACAAATTCGCTAAAGTGTCGGAACACAGCAAGTACATTATCGTAGGATAGTGAATGTTCATAAGAATTGTACACTAGTACGGCATATTTCTAAAATTAGCGTTTTAAATTTAAACACCTGACCTTGAATATTGGTTTTAAAAGCTTTAATACAGGCTCATCGGAATTTTTTTTCGAAAATGTTACCATGGATATCTCTCTATTATCAAAAAAAAACATTTTAATCTTGTGTTCTAGCTTCCTTTGAGAAAATGCCCAAAACTGAATTTTCTATGAAGCTAGAAAGTTAAAATTTAGTATATCTATAAGGTCCAGTCAGTCGCTTAAAATAAACGTATATTACACATTTCATTGAAGTTACAAAAGCTTTCTAAAAGAAAACTTAATTCATATTTAGAAGAAAGTATCTGCAAAATTATAAACGTGGCAGGTATTTTTCCAACAATAACAAAAGTTTTTTGTAAACAAATTGTCTTCTTTATTATATCAACGATAAAAAAATGTCTAGTGTAACTTATAATTTTAGACTTAAACGTGATAGTTGTCCAGGCGTTTTAAACAAAAATGAGATCTTGATCCAAACATATGCAATATAGACTCTATTTTATTGCTTCTACCAAATATTAAGTAACGGAAACAAAACAAAACGTTACATGTGCATCGGGCGGGAGTAGAACACGGACCCGCCGTGGTTGAGTTGAGTTGTCGGGCGAACACGTTACCCTTCGACCAAAAGCTGCCTAACAACCGCTTCTTTACGCGGTATTATTGCCTTCCTTAAACCTTGATATTTCCACTATTTGCAACATTTTCACTCTGAAACTTTAATTGGGGCCATTCATCAAGCTACAAATATGTAGTGAATTTTAAAAATGTATTGGATCTCCCACTTAAAAAGCAATAACTTTTACAATCATATCATTTTTAATTTCATGTTATCTGTCATTCTGATGTCGTACGAGAGCAGGCTGGATGTACTTTCGCGTAATGGCCAATGGCATCGTGTTGACAACGGTGTTCGATATTTTACTGACCGAGATTTTTTGATCGCTAGTTCGGGTAGTATGTTTTACCAGTGTTATTTGTATTGTTTGGTCCTGCAGTATGTATTAATCTACACATGGCAGCTAACCACTCTGTCTTTCTCAGGCATTGGTCTTTGCCACTTAAGCAGTTTTAATTTGGAAAAAACTCCAAATTTTGTGAACCAATTTACATCAAATTTACAACAGAAGTTGCCGAGATGCAAAACCGGGTAACGCCCCTAAAACTTAGAAGGGACAAATCCATTCTACTGCAAATTCGGTTATATCCAATGTAAAACCATCACCTTAGATGCAAAGCCGGCTAAATTAAGTTCTCACAATGTTTTGTTTTTATATATGTTCTTGCCAGACTAGGAACATAAGGTTGGTATACAAACAGGTGGTGCATAAGATGGATTCAGAGCATTTTGCTGGTTTGAAAAGCATAAAAGAGTGTAGACAACGTATAGTTAATAAAAAAGAGTGGAAAATGTGTAGTGAGAAAGAAGACATGTATGTGATATACAATGTATTTTCATATTTTCCTAGTGAATAAGTCCTTCTTTTAGATATCGTAAAAAACAGTTGCCTATATTCCTTGCATGTGGTCACAAAACAAAGGCCTATCAATGTGCATCTTTAACAATGAGATATATCAGGGACTTTAGTGCTGCCTTCTACAGTCAGCCGAAGAAAATTGTGCAAGATAATTTCATTTTAAAGTTTTGTTCAGTGGGATCAGTACAAAGGGTTAGAAACCCAAACAATACCAGTTTCTTCATAAGAAACACAAATAAATCACTCGTACCAGTATGCAGGGCCACATTCTTGGGTGCCTTGAATATTTCAAAACACAAAGTTGATGGAGTACTGAAAAGGTTTTTTGGAAGAAGCCAGATGCCTACTGAGAATCGTGGAGGTGATCACACTTTTTACAAGAACCAAAAGAAAAGAGATGCTGTAATTCAGTTTATAAAAGGTATTGTCGTTATAGAAAAACATTACTGCAGAGGGCAGTCCAGCAGGGAGTACGTTTCCACCGATTTAAGTATCGCGAAGCTGCGGCGCATGTACATCAACAAAAACGATGATGATGACTTTGAAGAGTCATTTTTTAGACATGTTTTTAACACCTCTTTTAATATAAGCTTAAGCCCCTCAAACGGATGTTTGTTCGACATGTCTGGAACTAATTGAAAAAATAAAGCGTTGCAAAGTAGAAACTAACAAGGCAGTGTTGCAAATGTTCATAAATTACGTGCTAAGGCGTTTTTGCTTTCCTAAGAGAATTTAGGGAGGATTTACTCACCATTTCGTTCGACTGTCAGAAGAACCGAGTTTTCCCAAAAATTCCCGATCAAATAACATATTATAAACGGCAGTTCTATATTTATAATTTCACAGCTGTTGTAGGATCCTCTGAAAGCAAATGGTGTCCAAAAAATGTTTTCATCCACACTTGGTTTGAGCACGAGTGTCCAAAATCTTCCAACGAAATTGTATCAGCAGTGTACGATTGCCCGAATACATATAAAATTGATGACGAAGTCCGGGAGATTCGCTTAATTGCTGACAGTTGCACTGATCAGAACAAAAACAGTTACATGATTGCAATAGCTTGTAAGTGGTTTTCCCAGGCACCAAAGCAAGTCAGTAAAATACAGCTCATTTTTCCTGTAAGTGGCCACTCATTTCTCCCAGCCGATCGTGTGTTCGCCTAAATTGAGAAAAAGGTTCGTAATAAAGATACCATAATCGATCCAAATGACTCCATCGATATCTTAAAAGATCATGGTACAGTGAAAAAAACTGCCAAAGACTGGATAGTAGTTGACTGGAGAACTGAGACAAAGAATGTAATGAAAGCAACGAGCAGCTTACAGTTTTAGTTGTCAACGTGTAAAAGGTTTGTTATGGGGAAGAGTAGAAAAGGGGGCATTCTGGTAAAAGGTGAAATGACTTATAAAAGCGATACCGGAGTTGCTCAGTCAATTTGTAGGAGAGTAAAAACTGTTGAAATGATTGCTCCACAGGCTTTGCAAGTTGGGAATCGACCGTTAAAGCAACTGAAAAAGGACAATGTAAATGAATTATTAAGCAAACATTTCGGAGCACATTGGCTTCAAAAGTCGAAAGAATATAACTTGAGTTTTGGGTCAAACCTGTATTTTATAAAAATAATAATCATTTTCTTATTATTTTTGCCTTTCCTATACCATCATTAGAATAGATAAGAAAAAATATGTTTTCGTTTGGAAGTTTTGGTTTTTGACATTTTTTTGTACATCATGATGTGAGCTTGAATATATTTTTTTTTTCTGTTTTGTACAAAATCGTGCTTGTGTTGTTACTTAAAGAATAAAAGTAGTGTGTATAGCACTGAAACACTTTGTTCTTCATTACAAATCCGGGTAAATCCTCAATGAGGTGCAAAAACGGATAAATCCACCTTTGAAGGCTATTTTTTTCCTAAATTGCTTGAGATTGTTTGTTATGGTGCAAGCAGTTCTCCTACAGCACCTCTTTTTAATTGCTCCTACAAAAATGAAACCCATATCTCAAGTCTGAGCGAGGCTCCAGTTTTTGCCAATTAACTCAATTCTATAGAATGGAAAGTGGATTTACACACTTTTGCATCTAGGTAACTCATATATATATATATATATATATATATATATATATATATATATATATATATATATATATATATATATATATATATACATCCTACAACCTTTTAGGCGGCCGTACATTGTATTATTACATATGATTCTGCGTCCACCGCCTTTGTGCGTCTTTATACGGACGCAGAAAATGTTTGCCTTGTTTTCTATGGGTTGTAGTAACAAATGCGTCCTCACACGGCGTGTGCTTGAACTGTTAGTCCTACTTCATGGATATTGCAGAGAAAAAAGTAGTTTACTTTAACGACAAAGACGTACCGAATTTTTGTAGTGTGTGCAGAATGGTCGTATTATGTACTTTTTAGACAAACGTCTAGTTCAGCAGTTTGCTACTAGAGGCGCTTCTCATTCACAGTATATCTTAGAGAGTATATGTCGTTTACATAAATGCGATGATTGAACGTCTGGAGAAGTGGCAACGTTTAAAATACCGTTAACTGAATTTAGGACCGTGGCCGTGCTAATAAACATTGCTGGTAGATAAATAACAGGGTTTCAGATTCCAAGAACCTGTTTCGGATTTAGGTGTTTATTATTGATTTTAAGAAAATATTATATTTTCGCCTGTGGTGGATTCATTGTTTCGTCTTTAAAATATAAATTACCATTTACACAATCGGTCCTAAAATTTATCACATGTAAACCACCAGAGAATATAAACTGCATATTTATCAGAAGGTTTATGGAAAATAGTACATAGATTTAAAACATTTCACTTGTAAATATAATCAAATGAACAGTTAATTCAACTCTATACCGACTTTATTAATTTATAGTTTTCTACGAACAATATATGCCTAGTTATAATTATTAATATTATATACACAAAGTGGAATCTTTGCAATATGTGCGACCACTATAATGTACATATAGGTAAAACCTACCTCAACATAACTGCTTTTTTACACCCGATAATCGTTTCACTAACAAAGTCAGCTTCATCAGATAATGTTAAGTGTACTGGTTAATATTATATTTACATGGCTTGGAAACTATACGTAACATCACAGTCTAAATGCGGTGTCGCAATCTCGTCTCAACAATGAGTCTGTTACCAGCAGTAGCTATTTATTTCGTTGTAGCTATCGCACTTTATCAATTGGGCTAGTTTTTTCAGAAGTTTTTCTGTTGGTCTACCTTTTCTTTTTTTCCATGTATGTGTGCCTAAAATAATGTTGTCAGAAAGCCTTTCTCATCTCAATTTTTTTCAGCAAGCATATTTTTTCTCTCACCTCTTATAGCACCCTTTTATTCGTCTTTCTATCGGTATGCCCCATCTTTGTAATGCTTCTCTATGTTTACGTTTCAAAAGCTACTATTCTCTTAATGCTGTGTTTATTAAAATTTTAGCCTTCCGCACCGTACATTACAACACCCCATACGTATGATTTGATGCACCTCTTCCCTTGGTCCAAGTTTTAATATTTATTATTGAGTATTTTGTCTCTTATTATGCATGGTTTGCCATTGCGATACACCTTTACAGTTCCTTGCTGCATTTATCATTATCCATAAGAATACTCAACCTTTCTACTTGCTTAAGTTTTGGCTGTTTAGCTTTATATCGACCTTTGTAGTACTGCCCTCACATATTTTCATTGTTTTCGTCATATTAATTTATAGTTTAATATTTCTGAACACCTCGTCTAGTACACTGCGTACACTGCGGATCCTTTGCTGGTCTTTTTTCATTTTCCCACATCAGCTCTTTTGTCATTTGCGGACCCTTAATGGTACATTTGTCTGTTTAATTTTATTCCTGATGTCTTCTCCAATAGTCGGCTATATTTTCTATAAATAAATTAAAAAAATATGGCGAACACCTTTTTTTATTTTATCTTTAATTTCATATCCGTTAGTATGTATTATATTAGTTTGATTTATGTACAGATTAAGAATAATGCGCCTCTTTTTCGCTAACGAATGACGCTAACTTTGTTAGCGAAACGATCGTCAGGTCTTTAAAAATATGTGTTGTGGTGATTTGGGTTCTCCAAGTGTACTTATGCGCAACAATTTTATGAAACAATATATAGGTTATAATACTCATATAATATTGTACAACTATACCTATTTTGTAGTTTAACTTATTAAATACACAGCAACGAAACACAAATCAATAAAGATTTAGCGTTGAATGCATTTTTTTTCTTATCATCTATTTGTTTACTTTAGATCTGTGGAACAACTTAGCTTAACATTTTTGACACAATTGTAATGGTCCCTACATATCATTTACAGACTTGCTTTTATTTATTTTTTACTCCAACTAATGGTTACTAGATATATTATTATCTTACTTTTCTTAAAGTTTAAGTTTTTGTTATAAAGTTTTTGTTTGCTGAAGACTGGAGTAAAAAGTCTTAATGTTTTATGTTTAATGAAGTTAGAATTCCAGATATTAGTTTTATATTAAAGACATTTAAGAGACAAAATACTATCCTCACTAATAAAGACTGTAACTTACACTGGTGAAATAAGTTCACCATAAATCATACCTATGGAGTGTTATAATGTATGGAGCGGAAAGCTGGACCGCGGATAAGCAGGATAATATGAAAATAATATAAAAATGTGCTAGAAGAGTCGAGAGAAGAAATACGTTTACCGAAATAAATTCAGAGGAAGCGAAAATTTTTTGTGTTATTAAGTTGTATGTGGTATTTAATATATTTACTACATTTAAATATCGGTTAAATAACTAATGCTGTAAAAGTCGTAGGCACCAAAGGTTTCTATATTAATAATGATAATTTTCACCGGCGACGGTAAATAAAGCAGAATTATACTACCAAAGAAAGGATGAATGTGAATCTTTTAAAGCCCAATCCAGGCTTGTTAAAAAATAAAACATGGACCAAGATAAAAGTACTGGTGCAAAATATTTACACAAGTAAAATAAAATGTAAATTAAATGGCTAAAGACAAACAAAAATGAAGTATACTAATAGATTCACTATTGTTTTAATCCTTTATCCATTCAATCCTTTTAACATTTATAATGAATAACATTATATAATATCAGTAGAAAGAAAATTAGGCATTTCTCGTTTAAGAGTTTGAGGTTAATAATTAGTTATATATTTTTTATTTGTTTTATGGAGACATAAATAGCACATAAAGTTTGTTCTATCTCTTTTTGTAAACTATCACAGTAGGAAACTAATATTCATAAAATGTACCTACAAATTAATTTATTTATAATTTTTTAAACTGGAACTCTTATATTAAAACAATGTTCTACAATATTAACTTTGTATGTTAACATAAAATAAAATCCCATCCTTGTAAGAAAATGATTAGCTTGTAACACTTCCAACTTTAGACAAAAAACAGTTTTTTGGAAGTTGGCATTTTAA
This sequence comes from Tillus elongatus, assembly GCA_964006375.1. NCBI lineage: Eukaryota > Metazoa > Arthropoda > Insecta > Coleoptera > Cleridae > Tillus > Tillus elongatus. The sequence continues at coordinate 109,684,253 of OZ023263.1, read as the reverse complement.
GGTTTTTAATATGAATTTTTTACCGGTATATTTTATTACATATGCTATGTTACTGAAAACTACTGTGTCTTAGTATACTTTGAAGAATTACATTGATAATGATGACGCAGCCCTAAAAATTGTGGAAAAATAATTAGTACTAATGTTTTTCTTGTCGTTAATAATAATTGTTAATACAACAACAGAACAAGCCAATGTTATACACAATCTAATAGCCAGAGAAAAATTGTAAAGCTTAATTTATATTTGTATCTTTTCCGAAAATTTTCATGATATTTCATAACGTGTTTTGTTAACCGACTGAGCGCGCAGGCACGCGTGTGGCTGTGTGCGCGCGGGTGAGTGTGTGCGCACGTGCATGTGTGTGTGTGTGTGTGTGTGTGTGTTGCAAACCAGCGAGACAAAATATTTTTAAATGATTTTTTGTGGTTCTCAAACTCGTAAATATCGCTTTGTTATTAGTCCAGTAAATATTTTTTGAAGTCTTGTAATTTTTTTCTAAACATACTCACTTTAAAATGGCAATCGTTTTCCTTTAAAAAATATTTTATCGTCATTATTATTTCACCAAATTTCGAAAAAAAAGTATTTGGAGGTGGACTTCAGAAATACCAAATTTCTATTTTCAATTGATTTTTTGCTAAATTTAAAGATTTTAAAAGGGTGACGTGTGCGTGGAAAGGTATTATAAACATGGCAATTAAATAAAATCGTGAGCCAATGACTTCTGTTTAGGTATATACAATTCCTATAGACGTAAAATGTATTGGTTAAACAACTAACCAGATCAATTGATTTTCAGGATACACTTTTGTTTTTGTTTCTTCGTAATTTTTAAAAATAAAATAGTATCATTGTTACTTGTTTAAAATCATTATATGAGGTATGTTGCACATAGAACGCCAAAAAGCCTAAATATAACCTTTCTTTGTTAAAAGGAGACATTTTAAAATTGCGGCCCCTTTCAAAAAACGGTATATCCGCGTCACTACTGATTGACCAAACACATCTGACGATGTCGTAAAAGCGCGAAACCGGTCACAGAGAAGAAAATAAGCAATTGTGAAGCCAGATAAGAAGTATCTATATTTGATAGGGGACGGTTTCACTAAGTAAGGGAAACAATATTTAATGATGTGTGATGATGATATTATTTGAAATGTAAAGCATTTAGTACTAGATTGTTGCTCATTTCTATTGCGATAAAAAATATATCAATAACAAAGAACATTCAGTGTAGCCTGTTTGGATAAGAACTTAATATAGGTATTTGACTATGGATTTAATCAGGACCATTTAATGGAATTTCTGATCCCAATTATTAAGAGATTATTTTGTTGTTGGGTTATCTGATGATTTTGCAAGCCTTTAAAGAACTGCCTAGGAAAATCAGGCACAGTGTTGTTTGATCTTTTACTATTATCAAAGAGTAGACTACTAACTGTATGTAGCTAGAAGTTAACCTTTTATACCTACCTGACCTTACCTACACGGACTTTACTTGACCTTACCTGGCCTGACCTGAAGAATTGACAACTTTTCAACCAGTGAGGTGAATCCTGTTTAAAGTATTAATTTAGGTTTGTTTTGAGCACAGTTAAGTCGTTAATCGTAGTATTCTTATAAAGAGCCTCGGTGGTCCAGTGGTAAGAACGTGTGCCTCAGAACTTCGGGGTACTGAGCTCGACCCCCAGGGTTCCCCTTTCACCGAGGTTCTGGCATTGTATTGGAGCAAGTTGAATGTCTGCACGTTCCGCCCTTCGGTGGGGGCGTAAAGCCGTCCGTCCCGTGTACCAGGAAATGTTGAGCACCTTAAAGATCCCCACCCTCCTTACAGGAAGGCTGGGGTTTGGCAAAATTTCGAGAATAATGAGGTAAAAAACTGCTCCCTGGCGTCAGTGATTGGCCATAGTCACGGAAATAGACAGACTTTGAGGAATCACAACACGCACGCAAGTATTTCTTATAAACTAAAAAATAAGAAACCTAAATAATAAAATTGCTACTACTCTACATAACATGTGACGTTTGTTTGATTCGCGCCGTAAAACCTTGCCGCCAACATAACATTAGTCGTATGTAGTAAAATGTAGTTACCAGAGCATAATTATTAAACTTATATTTCCTTTTTTAAGTATGTAGATGCTTTAGCGCTAACGCGGCAACACTGCCTGGGCGCAGAATTATCGACAAACCGGTAAGAAATACTCACGCGGTCGTCAAAAAAGCTGTATAGTTGACGATATTTTCAACTATACACAGGATGCTCAAGCAGATTTAATTTGGTTCGACGCTGAAAAGTGGGGTAATGTAAACCTTTGCTTTTTACAAAAAATAATAGAGTATAATTCCCAGTTTCTCCATGTACCCTGTCAGACCAACTTGCTATGCAATATTCTCATCTAAAAAAGTCATATACTTGACCAGACGCAGAAGCAGAATGGTTTTGTAAAGACGCCGAAACAGTATTGGGATGTATATATATATATATATATATATATATATATATATATATATATATATATATATATATATATATATATATATATATATATATATATATATATATATATATATGTATGTATGTATGTATCCAACCGGTAACTCAAAAAATAATTAACCGATTTCGATTAAACTCGGAAAGTGCCTTTCTCTTATTAATGGCTTGGATGAGTTCGTTAGCCAGGAAAATCGGACAAGGTTTTCCGGGAAAATTTTGAGTTTTCTTTTGAAAAAAATTTTTTTCTTTGAAAATTACAAAGCTATTTTAATGAAATTTGGTGGATACGTTGCCTTGGGAAAGGCCTTACTACATACCAAAATTCAACTTCTAATTTTATAGAAAATTGAGTTTTTCAAATTTTGAGTTTTCTTTCGAATTTTTTTTTTCTCCGAACCGAAAATTGCAAAGCTATTTTAATGACATTTGGCGGACATAGTGGGAAAAGCCTTACTACATACCAAAATTCAACTTTCTAAGTTTATCGAAAATTGAGTTATCTAAGTTTGAAGCATTTAATAAAAATTCACTACCATAACGCACTTGTTGCGTCCCGAAATTTTTAAAATTCATTTTTAGGTAAAAGAAACGAAACAGAGAGGGAGATATAAATCGCCGGTACCTTTTTTAGTGTATTGTATCTTTACTGTCGGGCGTGGTTCTTGAACTAATAACTAATTCAATTACTATACCTGACAGCTTTAGGAATATTTAATTGATTCAGAGGCAAAGCGTAAACAAAGCACTTGAGACGAGTGGTGCAGCTCACTTTAAGGAGCTTTGTTTTTTTATTGCTCTAGCAATGTAAATGCTTTCATACACATCAGTCATCGATTGTGATCTAATATTTTTGTTAAGTTTAAGATTTTCTTTCCGGCATTTCATCTTTATCTTTCGTATTAGCTAACAAATGTCTTAAATTATTTTTTGTCAAAAAAGTCAGCTGCAAATCAGCTTTCTTAAAAATACTCTCAAGACCCCTTGTGATATGCAGTTCAAAAGGTAGGCAAACAATTTTTTTTCCCTATTTTATCTTTCCTGAATGTCGTGCATTCCGCTATCATTTGTGCTGTGTCTGTTAATTAATTTGTTCACTAAGCGATCCAAATATCCGTTATATTTAGCCACGTAATGATGTACTTTAATTCTATACTATATCCACTCTTACTTAAGGGAAAACTTATCAATCTATTTACTAAGAAATTTAAACCGGCAGTTTTTTGTGCACACGTATGATGGGAGTCATTTGGAATGTAACTTAGAGTGGTGGTTTCCTTCCTGTAGACATCAAATTCAAGAGAGTGATATTTTTAATAACGAGTCCATTTAGAAAAGGAAGTCTATTGTGAACTTCTAACTCGTGGGTGAATTTTATTGAATCAAATTGACAGTTCACTCTTTTAATAAATTGGCCTACCTTGCATACATTTGAGTTAAACACTGCAAAAATATCGTCCACATAACGCAACCATACTCGCGGAAAATACTTTTATTTTCTAAATCCATATCAAATATACTCATGAAGAGGTTTGCAAGAAATGGGGAGAGTGGGTTGCCCATTGCCGTGCCTTCACTTTGCTCAAAAAACTCATTGTTAAATTGAAAAATATTTTGTTTTATACAAAGGCTTGTTAAAGTTAGTGTTGGTGATCACTGTGAAAGTCTCAATCAATTTATCAAAGTTGTTGTGGTCAAAAATATAAATAGATAAAAGAAAAAAAAAACTCCTATTTGCACTTGACATGTTGTCATGGATTATACCATGGCAGAGTCTACCAGGCATCAACAGTTGAATACTTGTATCAACGTTTGCATTCATCAGTCCTACTAAATTTCTACTGGAAATCATTTATTGTTGATTGTCAAAGCGGAATGACACACAAACGTCACAAAATGTGCTTAAAGTCATCAGTGTGTTAATCAGTCTCCAACTGTCATTCTGTTAATTAGCTCTGAGATTCGCCAAAAGGTATAAATACTATATAATGACAATACAGGACACTCCGGCTGATTTCGTGTAACAAAAATATCAGACGCCACCCTCCCCCTCCCACCCGCCCCCCGCGGATAGTACTGATGTTACATCGTTCCAGAACGTTTAACACTAGCAAATGCTGGTGTTTAATTGTGCATGATTAAGTTTGAGCTGTGTTTTTTACAATGAATGTTAGTGGTTGAGTGTGTGCAATCTATAATTGTTCGAATTATAACGTGCTAAATCTATCAAAGACATTTCATAGGTTTCCAAAGGATGGCAAAACGTGAATATGATTTGAAGCAGAAGACAAATTCAAAATCACTTTTATGCCAATATGTACAGTTCCCAGAAGATAATTTATTGTGTAATATTTACCATCATGTACCTATTTATAGATAAACTTCGTAAACGGATGGTTGAAATGCTTCAATCATAACTTGTCTTACAGTGCATAAAAAAAAGATGAAGGCATAAAAAGTTTTGCATTAATAAATGGTATAGGAAAACTGTTTTTCTATTTTCTTCTGTGTCCTTTTAGCGAATTTTTTTTTTTAATTCGCTTATGGGGAGATCTGTGTTTATATATATATATATATATATATATATATATATATATATATATATATATATATATATATATATATATATATATATATATATATCCGACCGATAACTCAAAAAATAATGGACCGATCTTGATAAAATTTGCAGAGTACCTTCCTTTTGCAAGTGGCTTGGATAAGTTCGTTAGCCAGGAAAATCTGACCAGATTTTCCCGGAAAATTTTGTGTTTTCTTTATAAAAAAATTCATATCTCCGGAAATAAAAAAGTAAGGGCAACCAAATTTGGTACGCGTGTTTGTATTATAAAGAGTGACCTCTGTACCAAAATTTAAGTCCATAGCTTTAAAGACAAAGAAGTTATGGGCAGTTAAAGCAATAAATGTAGGAGTTTTCCTCAAAACGTCAAACTCGCAATATTAAACGTCAAAATTGGCAACGTTTAGGCAAAGAATGTAAAACAAATACCATTTGTGAAAAGAAAATGTTGCAAGAAGAGTGTTCTGCAAACCCTTAAGTTTCAGATTCAACCGTCATTGCCCTTCATTTTACTAAAACGTTTACAGGAAATCCATTTCAAATAGACCCTTTCTCTGGTGCTTTGACTGTCAGTTTAGTTAAGTTTGGTAGCTGTTTGGATATTTATTTGTAGGTTTAGTGAAATTTATGGTTTAACGGCCTATAATTTTTTTTAGCTAATTATCGTGGAACAAATTTGTTAATGCATTTTTGCATTTTTTATCGAAATATGATGCGTTTATCTTAAAAAAAATCTGGACGCAGTAAGTGCGTTTTGGTTGCGAATTTTCGGTAAATTTGCAGTTAAGCTCCCGAACGCTTTTCAAAACACTGTTTTCAGAAACCTGCCTAGAGCCCCCCCTGGATCCACAAACCCCAATAAAAATTTGTTGTTCACACTCCCCAAGGAAGTTACGGGACCAGGAGTGAGTAGGGGTGCATAATTTTTTTAGAACAAATTCGTTAATGTAATTTTGCATCTTTTATCGAAATATGATGCGTTTATAAGAAAAAAATCTGGACGCAGTAAGTGCGTTTTGGTAGCGAATTTTCGATAAATTTGCAGTTTAGCTCCCGAACGCTTTTCAAAAAACTGTTTTCAGAAACCTGCCTAGGCCCCCACCCCTCTGGATCCACAAACCCCAAAAAAAATTTCTTGTTCACACTCCCCAAGGAAGTTACGGGACCAGGAGTGAGTAGGGGTGTATAATTTTTTTAAACTAATTTTCGTAGAACAAATTCGTTAATGCATTTTTGCATTTTTTATCGAAATATGATGCGTTTGTAAGAAAAAAATCTGGACGCAGTAAGTGCGTTTTGGTAGCAAATTTTCGGTAAATTTGCAGTTTAGCTCCCGAACGTTTTTCAAAAAACTGTTCAGAAACCTGCAGGTGAGGTCCTAGTAACGTCTCTGAAAACAATTTGTTGAAAAGCGTTCGGGCGCTAATCTGCAAATTTACCAAAGTTTCATTAAATCCTTCAAATTTCAATAACTCAATTTGCTATTAACGTAAGCTTTGTTGGATAGAAAACCAACATTTAAGTTTATTTTCGGAAAATCTTTGTATATTTTCAAACCATAAGTAATTTTGATAAAATATAGTACATTGTTTCTACCACATAGGCTATACCGGTAATCAGATTGATGCCTGCTCGCATTTGCTATTAAAAACATTTTTATGGAAAATCACTTCCATAACACATTTGCTGCATCTAGACTTTTGAAAAATGTTTATATATTTTCAAACAATAAATTTGTTTCAATGAAATATGATACATTGTTTCTACTATATAGGCAACCAAGTTTGATGCCTGCTTTCATCAAAGAAAGATTTGCTATTAAAAATATTTTAAAGAAAATTCGCTACCATAACGCACTTGCTGCGTCCTGAGATTTTTTTATTTCAGTATGGCATAAATTGCCACATTTTTTCACATTTACAATTATTTTGCTTGGTAAAGGCTTTCAATTATCTTAGTCTCCCCTTTCATCTGCATAATTTCTTAATTATGTACTAAGTATATCAGTTACATATTTTACAATATTAGATTAATAAGACAGTTTTCATGTAGAGATATAGCAAATTGATTTTATTTATACCTAGAACAATTATTTATAGGTAAGTACAGATTGTAACTTAATATCCTCAGAAACAGCTTTCAGTATATTCCTATATCTACCCTTGAAATAGTAGTTTAACCACGGTTTTAATGTAGTACTTTAAATTATGATTATGGGTAAGAGAAATTTGCAGAATTATTCATACTGAATTAATTTATGTTTCAAGCTGATTGTTGATACAAATTCTATTTATAACTATATAACCAGAAAATTTTCACTGTTTTGTCATGTATAAGTTTTTATATTCATCTATAATAAACCAATTGTCTAAATTAAGAATATGCAGGTAAATATACAATTCAAATTACTCGCACAGTTGTCAGTACTTCACACGAGGTGGCGTTAGTGTACTTGTCAAATTTCACCAATGCTAAAGCATAGGAGTGTCCCGTATTGTCATTATATAGTATTTAGTATAAATGAGATGATCACCTATAACATTTAAGGCAACCATGATTAATATAAAATATAATACAGTTCACAGTTTTCATAAAAAAAGTTAGTATTTATGTTTTGGTAAATACCTCTTCGACTTCTTAGCATCAATGTTTTTTTGGTAGATAAAATTTAATAAGCCTTACTTATACAAAACCTTTTAGTATAGCACCTTCCTTTGGTCCATCAGAAATGTTTTTTTTTTATTTTCCATACCTAATTTTTTAACCTAGAATATTAGTATATTCTAGTATAATAAGTTTATATGTTTACAATATTTTTTTCAAGATAAAAATTTGTTTGAAGAAATGTCAAAAGTTTTCTGCGACAAACTAATTAGACGGAGCTGACTAGTGAACTCACCTTAGCTGTCTGAGAAACCCAACTGTAAAATTTTGTCTAAATTGGCCAATTATTATTTTTTCTAATATCAGTCACTCATTTTGACGTTTTGTGTCACAAATGTGATTGCCGGTGACATTTTTTTCTGAAAATTCGCTATAATGAAAAATTTAAAGGGGGTGGAGGTTAAATTGCATAAAATATGTAAATTCAATGAATAAATACGTTTATTTAAAAAAAACTCAATAAATTTAAATGCGTTTTCTTTAACTATCTACAATAAATTGCACCACTAATTGTTAAAATCAATACAACCTATATGGCAACTTAAAAGTCATGGATTTTATAGTAATTGTCTTTTTACATTACTTTTTGATCAAGTAATAATACAAATTCTTAAATAGATTACATAAAAGACAAAATATAATAAAAGCTGCTGCACTTGAAAACTATAATTGAAGTTTAATAGTTGCATTGCTGTGCCTGGGGTATTATTCTAACAATTGGCAGTTATAAAAACAGTACAAAAGAAGAGCAAAAATGAGGAATGTGTGTTTGTACCAGTGACAGCCTTCCAAAATGTATAACTATTACGTTAATGTAAGAGGAAAACCCCAATAGAATATACTTTAATATTATTTAAAAACAGATCTTCAAAGTTTATCAAATTATTATGTTTGACATAATTATATTTTCAGTCTATAATATATTCAAAACTATCTTAATATATAAAAATAGGTAATATTAAAAAATGTTCATTAACAAACTACAAACATTTATGAGGAAGTACATATAATAGCAGAATGTTGAATAAAATAGTAATATGTAATAATAATCACAATAAAGGTCATGTTCAGTGTGTCTGTGCATCCTACAGAAAAGTAAAACATGGCAATATGCTGTCTGCGAGTATTTTATGAATTTTTAGAATTGTTTTAAATGATAACATAGACAAATTACGATTTAGATTTGTCACTAGTAACTTCCATTTTTCATATAAATAATAGGACACAAAGCAGCAATAAATTTCTGACACAAAATATTACAGTTTAAGGGAACTCAAATTAGAACAGTTATTGATGACAACAAAAACCCAAGTGAGCTAAATTAAATGGTTTCTACATAATTTGAGAATATAAATTGGTAGAAGTTACCTTTATTGCGTTATTGTATTTTGTTATCAGTTTACACCAGATTTCCAGAGGGTGCTGCTCGCTTTGAAATGGCACAAATTATTTGCGTTTAAAAACTTCGGCCATTAAAAATTACTGCTCTTTCGTTTCTAGATGAAAAAGGTACACAGGTTAAATTTCGCTTAAATTAATATTTTATAAAATGTACATTATTAAAATGCTAGGAGCAGCAACTTATATAAGTTAACTTAAAATTTCACCTAAGATTTTGTAATCGGAATCCATCAAATTTTAAAATCCAATTTGATTATTAATAAGAAACTTTCAATTTTAGACAAAATCTTAATGACTTTTTTAACAATTTAAAGTAAAAAAGTGATCCAGAAGAGGTGACCAATTTTGAAAATGTATTAATCCAGTTAAGAGCTGGAGGTTTTTTTTAATGTGCCACAGGAAGTTTTTTTATTTATATTTATTGAATTCCACTTCAGATTTGTGTATTTTGATTATGGAGCACCTTACTGTTTACTAACTAAGTGGGGCATCATTTGCAGCAGGAAAAGATAACGCAGACAGAAAGCGTTGTAAAAAAGGATCCAGGAAAAATATATTTAAGGAAGAAACAGTTGAAACAAAAAGCATTATCACCCCAAAAACAATAACAGGGAGTTATGCGCTAGATACGTATTTCGACAACGAAGTTTGTTTCATCAGTAGCTGTCGCTAAAAAAAAAAGTTAGCAATAGCCACTGATGAAAACAACTTCTTCTATCAAAAGAAAGAGTTACAAAAACAGGTTTTAATATAGATTAAAAAATGAGGTTCGAATAGTAAAATATGTTCTTTTCATTTTAGAATTAGTTAAGTTGTTTCTTATTTCTGCAAACATGTTATACAAAATTTATATTCATCCGAAATAGGTTCCCCCTTTTAATTCAATTAACAGAGCTACTACTACAACTGAAAAATAAAACATTGACCACTGAATATTAGTTATTAAACTTTTTAGAAATCAAACTAGTACATAAGAAACTAAATGATGCTTATTCTAGTTAAAACTGTCTAAAACTATATACAAGTGATTGGTAAGTAGGTGCACTCCTTTGTGGAGGGTAGTGATAGTGAATATCAGTTGCAACAAATGTACCCATATTGTTATTAGGTGAAATCCCATAGATTTTATGACTCAAAAAAATCACTACCTATTACCTTCAATGGTTAAAATAAAATAGAAAAAAACTGACACTTTTAAATATTTTACTTCTTGTTAGTATACTAATGAAGGCAAGTTATGTAATGAGGATTAAGTCGATTGCTTTAATAATATAAAAATGCAAGAGTAAAAATTATCATTTTTGTAAAGAAGTCGAATTTATAAAAAACCTCAAAAACTAAAATATGCTAAAGACGACTAGATTTATATAGAAAAGAATATGATTAAATCTATTACAAATGATCACCATTTAAAGGCTACGTTCACTTACCAGTCATTCTGTATTTAGCATATCTAAACTTAAAAGTTTAATAATAATTAATATTATTTTAAAGTCAAATGTATTTATAGATTTGGTTGATCATTCCTCAAGACAGCATTTTTAATTAACATAAATAAGTTGTTACATAGCCACAATAGACCTTATGGTCGCGGTGGAGGGACCGGTATGGCCCACTCACAATCAAACCTAACCTAAGTTGTTACATTAAACATTCCATTACCAAATATCTCAGAAACTGACGACTATAGTGAGATCTGATTTACAACTTTTTTAACAGAAAATTAAGCAGCATCAACTAATTATAACCAAAATTTACAACAATAAAATAATACAAAAAGTTATATAATTTCAAAGCAAAGGGTAGCATGCAACACACTGTCTAGAAATTTAAGGAAAATTAAGAATGGATTGCATTTTGTCATCATATAAAACCCTTCTACTGTTGAAAATTTATAGAAATAAAAGTTTTAAAATCAGATAACTAATAATACAGTACCTATTACATATCTTTAGATTAGGCCGGTGGCCTAAGGTTGTTTTTACTCTTATGTTTGAGTCACCCATTATCACGCCTTGGGAAAAATCTGATTCATTTGAAATTACCGTCAGTTACGGCTCATAATGACCTTATTCAAGAATTGTAAATTGAACAGTTTCCAAGATATACATTTTCTTAATTTTGTGGCAAATTTTAACTTCTTATATCTCCTTAGGGGTGCAGCTAGGTATAGGAGTAAAATGCTTTAAATCATATTTTTGGGTTCTTCACACACACTTGCTCTGTGTCAGTATTTATACGAAAGCCTGTATAACTGTACTAAGACAAGTTCGCTTAAATGATATTTTGTGTCGGAAATCTACTGCTGCTTGTATAAACAAAAAAATTATTACTGAAAAATTATCCTAACCCAGTTTTCAGTTAATGCCAGTTAATAAGTAAGTCACTCTGCATGTTTCATTTTCCGAGAGAACAGTATATAAGAACGGAGTAAAACATTTGATGTTATTTACAATAAGAATGCATCGATGTTAATTTTAGTGGTTGCTCACTGTTAAGATATGAACATCAGTACCTCCAATTAATATGGCCTAATTTATGCTGATTTAAACATTGTTTTTTTTTTATATATTTGTAAGGTTCACTCTGGTTTTATGTTATATTTGTGTTTTATTAATAAATGTTTTTATTTTATAGATTCAAACAAGTTCAGTTCACAATCAAAAACATTTACAAAACTATTTTAATCTAGGTTAATACAATGGTAAAGTAAATAACGTGATTGAAACAATTGGAATCCATCTTTCTTTGACTGCTATAACTGTTATAACAGACATAAATGCACTATTTCTATTAAGTTTTATGTACATATGTTGCTATAATAATCAAAGCACAAAACTGATGACAAAAGGCTGTTATGAAAAAGTTTCAAAAGCTCAATTTTTCTCTTTTACAAAAAGACAGGAACTACCATTTCAGAGCCACTGCTCCAAGCTGAAGCCGTTGCTTTTCTCAAATATTTTCGAAGTGATGAAAAAATAGAGGTGTTTTTATGGTAGCGACTTGCCTAAAAGAGAAGGGGGTTATGTGAAACATGTTATTATTGATCAACAACGTACAATCAAACAGCAACGAAGAGGAGCTTTCAAGTTACTACTCTTCTTCCTAATGTAACAGTGCATGAATCAGGGAGTATTAGGGTTTTAAGAAGATGATATAGGAGCCAATTGTTGGACTATTGGACTTTAGCGTGAAAACTTTAAGTGAAGCTGTGACTCAGTGTAATGTTGGACTTTAAACTGGCCCAATCAGATAGAACATTACATGAATTAATGCCTAGCATACCACGATGCAAAATTAGTACTCCATGTTGGATCTTAACAGACAGTCTGCAGTAAAGGTGTTGGTTAGGTAAAAATATTTTCAAAAGATATAATGAGTACATCCTAAATAAAAAAGAAATGGTACTACATGTTAACAAAGACGTAAATTTTCAAAGCATGGTTTCAAAGTAATGGATGAGGCTCTTCTTCGTTATGTTGAATAACAACGTAAATCTACTGCAAGTTAAAACCTTGTTATGACTTTTACTTCCTCTAAATGATCAAGTGTAGTCTTTCCAGCAACATCAACGACACCAAAACATCATCGTGCATAGGTCCCAAGACCTGAACAAATCACTTAATCGGTAGTAGTAACAGGCAGTATGTACAAACGGAATGGAGGTACAGAGCAGCCAAAAAAGCTGCATATTTAGAAGGCAATAACTGATTTCATTCTAATGATTTCTATAGTGGAAACAGTAAATAGTACCCATAATATAATAAACTACTCTCACATTACAGCACTAATTTATGTTTGATGCCATGTTTCTCTTTTTTGACAACTTATTTTTTGTTTCTTATACTAATGATCTAATAACTTAATGATGTTATGCCTAATGTGGGTATTTTTTTATTATTAAAAAATGTGTCAGAACATTTTTTGGCCAGCCTGTTATGTCAATATACAGAATGAAAACTTGTTGAACGCCGACCGTTAAAATCTCCGAGACTGCAAGAGATACAAAGATGGCAAAATGAGACAAAACTTGCACAATTATGGAAACAATTTAGATTTTTTAAATACATAGGTGGCTAAATTAAAACTGATTGTTGTCTCCACCATCAACTTGGTCAATTTAATTTTTAACACCCTAATAATACATTCGCAAGATTTTTCCATAACAATCTTAAACGTTCTAAATATTTGTAATCAAACTGTTCGTCCCTATTATATAACATGAACACCGAATATGGCGCCAGTGGGGAAAACTCGACTATTGCCCAACATTTTTTTGACAACTCAACAAATTTTAATGAATCACTCGGGTTTGCAATATTCTTTTATGAGCACTTGCCAATTTGCTAGCTCTAACAGGATATAACATATTGAGGCTAAAAGAAAATGACAAAATTTACAATTTTTAGGATATCCAAATTTGCATAAAATAGGAGTAGCTGGTTGATGTAGATCCATGATCAAATATTAGCAAGGCAAATGCAGTTGGTTTCTTGAAAAACATAAAAGTACTACAGAATGGGGAGACTTTAATAATCCATTGCACAAATCACACTAGGCAACATATATGACACTTTTGCTGTCTGGGTTGCTACTTGCCACTTGACTTTTATGATGTACCAAATGCATTCAATTGCATTGTAGCATTTGATCTTCATAATAAATTCAAGAGATCTTATCCTTCATCTGTTACCAAAGCCACCTCAAATTAAAAAAATCTCGTACATCTTCACTGCATTCTTATCATAAACAGAGCATACATATCATTAAAATTTAATTAGCGAGGACAAAAAAAATTGGTAACTGCTTAGAATATACAATGTCTATATGAATTTTGAGCTAAATGGAATGCAAATATAAAATAACTGTCCCAAATGTCTGTATTTAGTGCACAGGGGATCCTTAAAAAGGTTACATTCTCAAAAACTACTTAGAAAGTATGATTTGCATTTCTCGATCTGTCAATTAAAAAATAAACAGTTTAGAAAACAGGATTTGCACTTCTAGTAATCTAAGATTTTATAGTTCATTTCCTTAAACAGTTGTGTCTATTAAAAAAAAAACGTTTTTTACATGATAACTTTTCTATTTCACAATTTTATAATACTGGTTTTTAAATACTATATCGTCTTCAATATAATAAGGATTTTCATTTCTCTTCAACTATTTATCAGTAAACAGATCATAAAACACACTGTTTTATAATGTAATATTCTAAACTGTATATGATTGAAATTCAAAAATACATTATTAAGTAAATCAAGTTTCATCACAGTGAAAAGCAAAGATTTTGCACAAAAACCTTAACTAAAGTTTCCAATAAAAAAACTAAAAAATACTGACTGGAGTTTTGGGCAGTAAATAAAAATTATGGCTTTAAAACAATATTTTGAATGTTGTACATTTATTAAAAATAAACCAAAAGATTTTTCACCTGTCAAAATCACTTTTTTTACTAAACAAATTTTCCTCAAAAACATTTTATTAAAATTTACTATATTCCCCAAATTATGCAGTTAATAAATAAGGCTAAATCAAAAGATTTTAACCTCTTAAAATCACATTTTCATCAACTTAAGGTTTCTTTGAAATTTTATTAATATTTATGATGGCGTTTTTCAGATTAACATTACTGGGCTTTATACTTTCTTTAAATCAAAACTAAACTGAGAACAAGAATTTATGGTCTAATGTGTGCCAACTTATACAGTGTATAAATCTGCTTGGGACACATAAGTAGAGGTCATGGCATTTGAGATGTTAGCCCCCTTGACTTTTGCATTCTTACAGAATAGGAAATTTTCTCATACATTGGCCTTCTTAAAACCGATATTTAAAAAGTTTTATGATTTGAGAGAATACAGGGGTGAAATATAATTGTTTTTTAACAGAATACAGCATATATTTTAGTACCAAATCATGGCATATTTAATACAGTATACTCTCGATTATCCGGGCTAATAGGGGGGATCGGCAACACAGATAATTTGAAAAAACAAATAATAGGAACATCATAAAATGTGTGTGTGTGTGTATATATATATATATATATATATATATATATATATATATATATATATATATATATATATATATATATATGCAATATCGAATGAGATTCAGTGTGAAAAGATAGGGGCAATTAAAATTTATAACCTTTGCATAAACATTCCCGGATATGGATCCTTCTCAGTGTTCCTATTGTAGTGGCACGTTCGGAGATTAATAGAATTCATCACAACAGAATAAGCAATCTGAGAGTTCATTTTGCTTCTACATACATACTACTACACTGCAGGTACTAATGAATTTTAGTTTTATTTTCCCAATGATTTTTGCAATGTAGTAATTATAATAGACAGACCCGTACTTAGGTCGTGGGTTTTATTACATATATTTATTATATTTTTGCGAGACGAAACGAAAAATATTGAAATTCGATCTATTCCTGATTTGAAACTTTGATCAACTTTCTTAGCACGGATAATCCGCAAACCGGAATATCCGTACACGCATAATCGAGAGTATACTGTATAGATTATAAAAATATAATATTACTGGGCTGTAAAGCAAAGTCTACCAAGGTATTGGCGAATAAATATGAAATTGAGACAAAAACACAATATTTACAGAGCATGTTTTCAACTTGGAATAAATTTAGTTAATCAAATACAGCTTTTTTTTTAAATGCTCCAACATGTCAATTAGTATTTCACGTTTCAGTCTTTTTTTTTTAAATATTATATGGTGTTTAAATAGCAACCTTACTTTTTAATTGACTATTTTTAAAGTACATGACAAAGTTATACAAAGCCTCCAAATTTCTAATTTTTATTTCTTGTCATTAAAAAACATACATTTTTTTATTTTAAAAACAAACAAAAAAATAAACAACAATTTTTATTTAATAAATGTTTAGTAGAGTGTTCATTTCTATTTGGCAGTAAACAAGATTGAAACTTGTTTTACACATCCCTAAATACCTACCAGCAGAATTAGTCTACACTCAATTCTTCTTCTTATTCGTGCCCAAACTCAAGATTTTTTTGCAGATGTCACCGAAACAAACAAAAAATTGGAATCCAAACGATATAAAAGCTGTAAATACTTAAGAAGTAAACAAATTAGGTATTTGAAGGTCTCAAAAACCTTTGGTGTGGCCAAAGGGATGGTGAAGAGTTATGCAAAGTCTGATAAGATAGAAGAGCTTGTTGGCTTATCAATTAACTCGAAACCAGGTCTCTCCCTAGACTTAGAAAATGAGTCGGTTCAACATGCATTAGCCATGTAATGACGCTTTTCTGGCTAAGAGCACATGATATAAAAGGATTGACATATCAGCTAGCTTGCCGTTATAATCAAGCATTGTATCAATTTTGTACAGTCCAAAAAAAAGACGAAAAGAAATTGTTGTGATTGTCTTTGAAGCGACATCCACAGCTTTCTATGCAAACTCCTCAAGGAATGTCTGCTGCAGGTATCAAAAGTTTCATTCCATAAAATGTTGTGAAATTTTTCACCTGTATGAGCAAGAACATAAAAACTTTGAGTCGTTGCATAGGGTATGTAATATTGAACAGACCGGAGTTACTATGGTCCAGCATAAATGCAGTAATGTATATCTTTTTCTGTAAACAAATATGAAGTCAAGAGTTGATGTTGGCAGCGCCAACTGGAGCAATTGTGGAATGCTGCGTATCAGGTTAGGTATGAGCAGAGATTTTCATCAAATGGTCTGATTTTACTCGTTTACAGACTAGACACTATTTACACATCAGAAATATTGAGCTGATAGATTTAGGCAAAAAAAATATGTAACAATAATATGCCTTCCACCTCATGCAACAAATAAAATGCAGCCCTTAAATGTGGCTTTTATGTCCCTGTTAAAAATCTATTATGTACAAGAAATAGAGAGCCGGCTACATGAAAACCAACCGAGTACTGTCTCTCCATATGCAGTTGCTAGTATTTTGTGCGACTCTTACAACAGAGCTGCTACAATGGAGGCATCATGCAAAGGATTTCGATAAATCGGACTGGTGCCTCTTAACAGGCATGTTTTTAGAGATAACGATTTTGGTATTCATCAGGTAGGAGATCACCAGCAGTCGCAGAACTAATCATTCAGAAGCACAGGGTGAATGCAGTGGAAATGAACAAAGAATAAGTGGGAATGCAGATACTTTAGGTAACCTCAATAAAGCAAACAAGCAAGTTAACAACTTACATGCTGGTGCACCTAAAAAAAGCATTAAAAAAACATGGCTACAAATCTTCTTGAACCATTTAGCGAACGCCCAGTCCATCATTAGCAAATCAACTTGAAAAGAATTTTGTTTCGCCAACAGATATTTTCCCATACCTGCATACAAAAGTCAAAATTATAAAGTGCCAGGTCAGGAAACTCATCAATTATTACACTAATTCCGTACAAAAATGAACTGCAAGAAAATCTAGATAAGAGAAAAAAGAAGCCAATATCTAAAAAAGTTTTGCAAGGCACATTACCACCACAACTAAGAAAAACACCAGCTAAAAAGAATGTAAGCGTTACAACAGTACAGTGCAAGCTGTTGATTTACAAAATCATGAACCACCTACATCAAGAGTGAGAAGACCAAGGAGAACCAAGCTCAGACAGCAACAAAAGCCTCGAGGTGACTGATTCTTCTTCAGACGAAAGCGGTGGGAGTGATGCAGAATGTTTATTTTGCATATGTCGATTTTCTGAAGATCAACATGGTGAAAGGTGGGTAAAATGTGTTCAGTGTGGCAGATGGGCATATGGAGAAATCACGAGTAGCAAGTTCATTTGCTCTCTGTGTAACAGGAAATGATTTTTTTAATAGTATCTCAAATATAGATACCTGTCTATCTCAAACTAGGAGCTATTTGTTGACAAAAATAACCAGAAAAAATCTAAAGGTACCTTTTTTTAATGAGGATCAAAGCTTTTATTTAATCTTTTATTCTAACATGCCTTACGAACTTTCAGGCACATAATTTTGTTAAAATAGTGCCGTTTTTCTTAGACATTTTTTATTTTTAAAAAAGGTTTATCAAATTTGGGGAATTTCCCCTGTTTTGAAGCTCTTTTAAGAGAAAATATGCTACCATTTGATACCAAAATATATAAGGTCTTCCATTTAAAAAACACATGCCACAGCTTGTATATATCACATCACAGAACATCTAAAATGTCAATTTTAAATAATTTTGGAAAATCTACATAATACACTTTGAACATTTCTGAGATTTTTAAACAGTACCGTATAATGGGGACATATCGAACACCGCGGGTAATACGAAACAAAATCAACATTAATCAAACTCTGCAAATTATATTCATCGGTAGGCAACTTACAATACCAAAACCTGTTAGACGTGCTGCATAATATGCCAATGTTGTTGTTCACTCCTTCTACGCGATTAGAAAACAGTTTTTACGGTGCTGTTTATCCAGTCGTAGGCAAGATATTTACGTCGATTTATAATGCCATCAAAACCTCTTCATATGTAATATCTTAGTAAGTATTGGTAATATCAGTTTAGTCCAATGAAGTAAATACTTTATAATGACCATAACAATATTCTGCATAACAAAATTTAAAAAAACATCACCATGATTTAGGTTAGGTTCAAAAACTTTAAAAAGTGCTTTTGTAGGGTAATACCGAACGATGCCGCGAGTACATGTCCACCGACTAGGAACGGCATATAGGCGAAACTATGACCCCCAATCAATTAAAGATGCTTTAGAAGCAGTTGTAAGCAGATAAGGATACCAGAAAAGGTGGAGAAAAGATTTGTAGCCAAAATTTTACGTATGAAAAAAATGAAAATAGAAATCAGCTGAGACAATACAAGGGTAAAAAAAATGTTTTTGTGTTTCCGGCTGTCGAAGATGTACAAGATGTTACATTTTCCCAAATAACCCATAAGCTTTGCACTCTGGCAATAAGTCACATACTTTACAGTTTTACTGTTGATGTTTTATGAGACTAAAAAAAAAAAAAAACGATTATCTTTGTTTACTTAAATAAAAAGATTGTTTTCTTATTATTAGTTTATTATATCGTTTATTATATTGTTTAAGCAAATAACTGTTCCTGAATTCATAAGACTGTTCTAGCAATAAATCACTGTTCAGTTAAATGCCTCTTTTCTTCCCTTTTTTGTGCGCATTTGTTGAATTTTTTTTAAGAAAAGTGTTCGATAAAGGTTGCTATATATGCCAATATCCAGAAGTTACTTAAAAGCTGTAGTTTTCTGAGAAAAATATTCAGTGTTCGATATATCCCCAACTGCGGGTTATACCGAACAACGATATTAAAAAAAATACTAAATACTTTTTAAAATATTTATACACAAACTAAAATGTTCCCAGTACTATGTGCTTTCACTGTCAAGTTCTAAACTTTAAAATACCTTATGACAGAAACTATACGTGGAAATCTAAAAAAAAAGTTTGATATATCCCTGTTATACGGTACATGTGTTAAAGAGGGGTAACATCTCAGGTGCTACACTCAAACTTATTTGTTTCTTACACATATGTTAACTTAACTTGATATCAAAAATTTTTGTTTACTTTACCATATATGATTCCCAGAAACTGTTAATATATTTTTTGACATATTACCGAACCAAATACTTTGTTTTCCAAATAAATAAACGCCACATCAAAACTTATTGCAAATTAAATATACTGTACTCCTGTTACAGTACATCATTTGAAAATTTGATAATTACTTACCACTATCCTTAATAAATAATATATAATTTGAGTATTACAAATTTTATCTTCTTCTGTACAAAAAGTCAACTATAATTTTCTTCCAATAAAATAATGTAGAAAAATACATTCTCTCATTTAAAAACTTTTAAATATTTATATGGAAGTCCATAATTTATCACAAAACTGTTACATGATTGTACATTCACAACATTCGAGTGTGAAAGAAAGGCACTTAATGCAACAGCTATCATCATCAGGATTGTTTTCTGGATATTTCGTATCATAACGGGATGGTAGAAAGACAGCATCTAGTTTATCAGAACCATCACCTTCCTTCTTTCCACAATCATCTTTCTGATCACCTTTATGTCTGTCGCCGGCATCAGTTTCATCTTCCACTTTGAGCGTTCTATTGGAATCTTCATTTGCATCACCATCTTCAGTAGAATTGGCTATTGGTGAATTTAATTCAATGGTTTCATCTTCCTGGTCCTTGCCCCTGCTTTTTTCTTTTGGTGGTTCGACCAATACAGATGCGGTAACAGCGCCTGTATTCTGAACTCCAGCATCCTTCGACGTAGTCGGTGCAGGAGATGCGCGACCGTCAATGAAATCAAACTGACTGGTTACGTGCGCGCTAGGAGAATCTCCGGACATTATGGACCTAAAAAGAGAGAAGTTGTAAGTTTTAATTGTAAGAAATATAGTAAGTAATCACTTACTACTAAAATGATAAACACATATTTTGGGACTAGAGTTAATTACATGTACTGAGAAGTATACTTGAAGAACCGAAATCACCACAGCACATATTTTTAAAGACCTGACGATCATTTCACAAACAAAGTTAGTATCATCAGACAATGACAAAGTCTAAGAAGAAAGAGAATTAGAAATAGAATTAGAATTTTTCATCATCTAATGACAATAACTTTGTTAGTGAAACACGATCGCCAGGTCTTTAAAAAGATGTATTGTAGTGATTAGGGTTCGTCAATTGTACTTATCAGTGCTCATCACAAATTCCAATCTCTTGGTACATATACTGACTTGATAATTATTCCATATTGATACGAAAAAATCCGAATACCTAGTAAGAATCGACCAATGGCAATGAAATTTTCTATACTACTCTGATTTGTCTCTGATAAGAAACGATAAGAATATGGACAAGAAATTTTAACAGGTGTATACTTTTTAATTTTGTTTTATCAAAAAATTAACTCTTTAGCATTGCGTTTCCTTGAGTTTGAAGCAATATTTGGTTGCGATTTGTGTTCAATTTATTAAGTCATTATGCGTAGCCGCCATTTACGGAACAATTACAATCATTTAAGCGAATTCGAAAGGGGGTGCATTGTTAGTATGCGGGAAGCCAGTTTTCCAATCTGACAAATTTCTGACCGCATAGGACGCAGTGTGTCAACAGTATTGCAGTATTGATCCAGGTGGTCTGAAGAACAAATCCATAATCGTCGTCATGGGTCCGCACGACTTCGAGCAACTTCAGGACGGGAAGATCATGACTCGCGGGTTACGGCTTTAGAAGACAGAGTTTCCACGGCCCACTAAAAGTGCTTGGTTGGGATTTTACAACAAAAAATTTATATGGCAACGATAAATCGCAGAATACGCGCTTTTGCGCTTGTGTTCGTATAGAACATTTTTATGTTTCCCAGTGAAACCTCGACATCGTGCTGCTCGAGTGGTGTAACGGCAGCTCAAATTCAAATGGTGAATAGAATCGTGTTGTGTTCTCTCACGAGTCCCGCTTCTGTCTTTCGGTTCACGCTGGTCGCAGAGGAGTAAGAGGATTACGTAGAGAACGCAAAAATTTAGAATTTGCTGTGGGACGGCACAGGAGACTTACACGGTGGGTGATGGTATGGAGTGC
The DNA here is from genome assembly GCA_964006375.1 of Tillus elongatus. Lineage (NCBI taxonomy): Eukaryota > Metazoa > Arthropoda > Insecta > Coleoptera > Cleridae > Tillus > Tillus elongatus. The sequence continues at coordinate 109,662,475 of OZ023263.1, read as the reverse complement.
GATAACATACGGTAGCAGGTCACCGCTTGTTTTTATTGACAGAAATTTGAATGCACATGATTACATACGAAACGTACTGCAGCCTGTTGCACTGTCATACCTACGAGGGTTAATTCAACATTTTTCCAACACGAGAACGCACGTCCTCATACAGCAATATCGCCACAGCCTTCTTACAAGAAAATAACGCAACCCTGCTTCGATGGCCTTCTCGCGTCCCACACTTGTCACCAATTGAACAAGCGTAGGATATGATTGGCAATCGATTGGGTAATTTACCGCGACCACCAAATAAACCAGTTTACCTTTGTTACCGAATTCAAGAAGCCTAGGATGACACACCTAAGAACACCATAAATAATTTAATTTCAAGCATGCGTCGAAGAGTTGTTGAATTCATAAGAAACGGCGGCGGGCCCATCCATCATTGACTAACTTTGTTATTTTTGAACACTAAGTGAGATATAAGACACGAAGCACGAGCCGTCACCTCGTTGCAGAACCAAGTAGTATGTTGACACGGCAGCTCCAAATAACACAAAGTGTTAAAAAATAGAGAGAGACTGTATACAACCAACTAACAATTTAGTAAATTTTTAGCCCTGGCCTATTTCTACCCTAATATAATAATATGGGTACAAAGTATGTAAGGCTAGATGCATTCTCACCACAATTAGAAGCGTAGACCGGTTTCGCTCTAATTAGAGCTCGTCAGTACGGCATACTAATTGCAGCGAAAATACACCTATAAAGTAGTACGGCTATGGTAGCCAGCCTTCCAACACTAAGTGAGATGATGTAAGACACGAAACACGTGCCGCCACCTCGTTGGGGAACCAAGTAGTATGTTGTCACGGCAGCTCCAAATAACACAAAGTGTTAAAAAATAGAGCCTGTATACAACTAACAAATAATTTAGTAAATTGTCAGCCCTGGCCCATTTCTGCCCTAATATAGGGACAAAGTATGTAAGGCTAGATGCATTCTCACCACAATTAGAACTGTAGACCGGTTTCGCTCTAATTAGAGCTCGTCAGTACGGCATACTAATTGCAGCGAAAATACACCTATAAAGTAATACGGCTATGTTTTAGTTTGAAAATGTAATAATTTTTTTACGTTTGACACACATTATATATAAACTTTATTGTAATTGATGGGTGTTCCGATTTTTTTGAAGCCAGTATCTTTTACAAGTGAATAACCAAATTTCGTAGGTATTTTTCGTAGAACAGAATAATGCCAAAAAATCCATGGCATCCTTGGTTCTATATAACGCACAGTTGCATTTTTTAAATGCCCGTGATAGTTGGCTGTGACGTCTTTCAAAAGGGTATTTTTTTCCTGGTTTGTATTAAAACTTAAAATATCTTATTAAATAAATCTCAAACTAATGGAAATAACCATATCAAACCTTATATCATCATCAATCAATAAGCTTTTGAAAGATGCCACAGCCAAGTATTATTACCATTTAAAAAAATGCAACTTTTTGTTATCTCTTTCGAGGCAAGCATGCTATGGATTTTTGTTAGCATTATTCTATTCTACGAATAAATACCTACGAAATGAGCTCTTGATATCTCTTGTACCACTAGCTGCCACGGAGATATTTAAGAATAAAAAAATCGGTCATTCTCAGTTTTTTTTTCAAATTATCTCAGAAAGTAGGAGATGCATTAGAAGTTTGTTCATGTCATCAAACTGCTCTCGAAATTCTAGCCCACTTTGATAATTTAAACGAAGGTGTATCTTCAGAAATAACGAATACAATTTTAGGTTCCCTTTCAGAAAATGTTTGTATCTTTGAAAATAACAAAGGTATGGCAACCAAAGTATGCAAGCAAATTTCTACTATGGAACGTATACTATATACCAAAATTAAAATCTCTAACTTGAAAAACAAAATTATGAGCATTAAAAAATGATGGTGGGCACTAGCCTAAAATATTGTGTGTGGTAAACGAAGTCTATTGAATATTATAGACAAAAATTAAGTTGTTTTGGCACAAAAAGGTCAAGAAGCAGGTACCAGAAAAAGTATTTTAAAAGTTATATAGTTTTTCCGCTTAAAACGTCACAGTCGCGATTTGAAACTTGAAATTTGGCGACTTTTAAACAAAGATTCTGAAATGAATGCGGTTTATGTAGAATAAATGTGGTAAGAAGTTAAGTTTCTGATCGTCCTTCATTTTACTAAAATATTTGCAGAAAATTAATTTCCAATAGACCCCCTCTCTGATGCTTTGGCAGTAGTTTGGGTGAGGTATAGCTTGTGATTTAATAGTCTAATATTTTTTTATTTCACAAAATAAGTTTGAAAAGGCACCTCTCTCTTCAAGCAATAAATCGATCAACGAAAAAAACATCGTAAGAGTTCGGACGTAGCAAGAACAAGTAGGTTATGCTAGTGCATTTTCATGTACAATTTGTTTAACCCTTGAAAACTAATTTTCTATGACATCATTATCAAAAAATAATAAAGTTAGAAATTTGGTACGTAAGTAGCCTATAATATAGAGACTGTGGTATTTCTCTGAAGCTTTGGCAGCACTTTAAGTTATGGACTTTGTGATTTAATAGTCTAATACTTTGTTATTTAACAAAATAAGTTTCAAACGTCTGTCTTAAGGTATTAAATCGATAAACGGACAAACCATCCTTTAGAGTTCGGACGTATAAGTGCGTTGTGGTTAATTTTTTATGGAAAACCACATTTTCAACATTGGAAAAAAGTGCATGGGATTTCATCTGTATCACATAGATTAGACTATAATTTTCCACGTCCGTGGTGGTACCCTGGGTTGGAGTTAGACGCTAACCATCGAGGTTGTTGGTTCGAAGTTCGAATCTTTGCTAGGGTTCAGTTTAAAAATGTTTAAGTTTTTTATTCAATTCTACTAAACGACCCGATTATGTGATTATTTAGCGAATCTTCGTATAAAGATATTACAATATTTAAATTAGATTTGGTACAAAAAAAGGTAAGTAATAATTAATTTGATAGGATTATCTGTTTACATTTTCATAATATATAAGTAATTGATCAATAATTGTTTTCACAAATGTTAAATGCAATTTTAAAGTGATATACTTAAATAGCCTTTTTATTACCGCGATGAAACTTTTTCCGCTTATATTCCGCTCTATTTCCACGGGTTCAAATTTTCGTGAAAAGCTAATTAATAACTTTTTTACATTCATATCTTTTCATTCTTAATTACAGATTATATGATTTGAATTTTATGTATTTTATCAGCAAATGTTTGTGAAAAAATATTAAGTCAGTCTCTCGTTTTCGTGTTTCCGTAAAATAATGTTTGTCAATTTCTTATGAAATGTTTTTAATCAATAATTTAATGTTTAACAAGTTATTGTAAAAAAAAAAGTTCGGGACGCAGCAAGTGCGTTATGGTAGTGAATTTTTATTAAATGCTTCAAATTTGAATAACTCAATTTTCTATAAACTTAGAATGTTGAATTTTGGTACGTAGTAAGGTCTTTCCTAGGGCAACGTATTCACCAAATTTCATTTAAATAACTTTGTAATTTTCGGGGAATTTTTTTTTCTAAGAAATAAAATAAAAATTTGAACAGCTCAATTTTTTATTTACTTAGAAAGTTGAATTTTGGTGCGTAGGAAGGTCTTTCGCAAGGCAACATATCGATCAAATTTCATCAAAATAACTTTGTAATAAAAAAAAAATTTTCGAAAGAAAACTCATTATTTTTTGAGTTATCGGTTGGATACATGTATATATATATATATATATATATATATATATATATATATATATATATATATATATATATATATATATATATAAATATGAAACTGACCCCGGATATGGGTTATAGGGGTCCTAGTTCGTGATCATTTGAAAAAATTGTTGCAAAGTCTCACCATCGTTACCTCTCTATTAGTGAATTTTTAAAAATAAAAATTAACTAAAAATGTTTGCAAATTTTCCTATACAGATTTTTATATCATTTTCATGTAACATTTCTCGCCCTACGCCCTGAAGCGATCTTACCCAAAAACAATTCGAAGCGTTCCTTTGTTGGGTGCTAACTGGATACCAAATTTGAAGATAATACCTCAATTCGTTCGAAAGTTATTGCGCCTATTAACAGACAGACGTACAGGCCGACATACCGACAAAAAAAAATTCGTTCCAGAATCAAGGTTTCTATATGTTTTGAGACTTTTTACGCAGTTTTAGCAAAAACAATTTCGAAATTTTTGTCAACAATACTCCACCACCACACATTCAACCACTAATGTAATTTCAGCTCAGAATACCAGATGTTTGATGGAATTAAACGTTTTTTAATAAATAGACCCTAAAACGTTATATTACTCGAGTTTTAACGAAAAAGTGTTAATTTTCACCAAATCACCCCTATTCATCCTCTACCTCCTGAAGCGATTTTACTCAAAAACAACCCGAACCGTTCGTTTGCCGGGTGCTAACTGTATCACAAATTTGAAGACGCTATCTCAATTCGTTTTAAAGTTATCGTGGCTGCAAACAAACAGACATACAGATACAATAGGTTTTCGTTCCCAAATCATGTTCTCTATATGTTTTGTTAATTTTTACGACTTTTAAGCGAAAAAATAATTTTGAAAATTTTCTCGCCAATGCCATACTTCCACACGTGACGATGTGGAAGTAAAAATGGCGAATTTTCCTGAAATATATTTATTATCTAATATATTTGATAAGTTTATCTATAAGTATATTATAAGTTTATAAACTTATCAAAAATATTAGACAGCCAGCGAAGCTCGATGTGTACGAAAGTATTTATATTTCTAGGACAATAAAAAACAAAAGTTCCTTAAATCGAGCCGCGCCACTGGTTTGCGCTCTGTCTTTGAAGCAGATAAACAATCCGAAACCTGTTAGGTAAAATGATAAAGGAAGTTCAAAAACCTCGTCCGGGAATTAAAATACAATACACAGAAAATTTGCCTGCGATTTAATATCCCTCTCGGTATCGTTCTTTACCTAAGACTGTGGATAAAAGCTGGTGTTTTAGTAGAAAGTAGTTAGAATTATTCATCCTCTGATGACGCTAACTTTGTAAGTGAACCGATTGTCAGATCTTTAAAAAGATGTGTTGTGGTGATCTGGGTTATCCAAGTGTACTTATCAGTGCTCATCACAGGTTCTAATTTTCACTTAGTACAACGATAGGGGGCTATATTTTTTCAACAAGATGGTGCGCCACTCCATAATTCAAGGGTTACAAGTCAGTACTTACTTAAATGAGCTGTTTGGTCAAAATGGATAGGAAACCAAGGGCCAATAGCTTGGCCATCCAGGTCACCAGACTTGAGACCACTTGATTATCTTTGAGGAAGAATTAAGGAATTGGTATATAAACAACGGATTACTTCAAGAGAAATGCTAGAGGAAGCAGTACAAAATGCATTTGTCACAATAACCAATACTGAGTTAAGAAATGCGGCAGGTGCAGTCAAGAAACGTTGCCGCTTGTGCATGGATGACAACGGTGCCCAATTTGAACATACATTATAAAGTGCATATTATTAGGTAATATGTTTTTCTAATTTTATTAATTGTTTTGAATGTTAATGTTAATATTTCCTAGATGTTAATGTTGTTGTCATAATTTATAAATGCCTATATTTAGTTTTATTCACTTCATTTTTGCGGGTCTAGCGAGGGTTAGTAACTATTAGCATAAAGTAATGTTAAGTTTAGAAATATAATATGCTTTAATTCACGCAAATTAGTAAGTTATTGTCAAATCCATTTTTTTGTTTCATTTATTTTAAAGCCTTTTATATCGTAAAGTGCTAGATTTATTATATATTTTTAAAAAGGGGATTGCAAGAACTAGAAGAAAATGTAAAAATATACTGGGTGTCCCATAAGCAAACAATTTTTTGCCTATAGCAAATGTTTCGATCAACCTGTAAAGCAAACCACAACAGATTATTCTACATCAAAAACTGTTGTTAGAAGGTTTTTTCAGAAATCAATTAGCTTTAACAACAAAAAAGTTATAGGACATCAAAAAAAACGACTAAATTCTAGAAACCCCCCTAGCGGCAAAACTATATGAGATAGCAAAATGTTGTTTACTCCACTGAGTTTCTCATAAAAGTTGAGCCCGGGAGACGGGTTTTTTCTATATTACGTAGACAGAAACATGAGTTTCCATAAGAAAGCGTCTACTTTGGCCCACCCTGTAGAGTGTGGAGCAACCAATTGGATTAAGTTCAGTATCTCAATTATTGGGCTTATTTATGAAAAATCCAAAAACACGTCAATTTGAGATTAAAGAATGACATCTTGCAACGTGAAAACCTCACTCATATATTGAAGCCCCTTAAAGTGACAGCTGTAACCCCACACTTCTGAATATAAAGTAGAGGCTTGTGATACTTCATTTGAACGACCTCTTCATTATCTATTAAAAATGCTATGGTTTTCAAATTTATTGCAAAAATTAACAGTAACAAAAATAAATTCATCCGATTGACGAACTTCGCTACAACACACTAAAAAAAAAATACTACAAATTGAATCATACCTTCCACATAGTTGTGATAATCTGGATATCAAAATGTAAGATATCTCAATTCATCCGAAAGTTATTGAGCCTACTAACAGACAGACAAAAAAAAAATCGTTCCCGAATCAAGTTTTATATATGTTTTGAGATTTTTTACGCCGTTTTAGTAACAAAAAAATTGGAAATTTATGTCACCGATATTCCACCCCCGCACATTAAATCCCCAATTTAATTACAGCACAGAATATTAGATGTTTGATGAAATTGAAAGTTTACTAATAAGCAAACCCTAAAACGTTATATTCATCGAGTTTTAACGAAAAAATGTCAATCTTCATCAAATCATCCCCCATTCATCCCCTACCCGCTAAAGCGATTTTACCCAAAAACAATCTGACCTGATCCATTGTCGGGTGCTAAGTGTACTCCAAATTTGAAGACGATATCTCAATTCGTTCTGAAGTTATCGTGGCTACAAATAGAAACATACAGACCGACAGACACAAATTTTCGTTCCCGAATCATGTTTCTATATGTTTTGACACTTTTTACAACGTTTAAGCGAAAAAAAAATTTGAATTTTTTTCGCCGATGCCATACTTCCACACTTTTTAGTATCCTTTTTGGTCGGTATAAATTATGTAAATAGAAGACGAATTATGTAAATAGAAGAAGTTATTAACATCCCTCATAGTTGGCAATGTTAATTCTGTTTAAAACGCCTTAGCAACTTGCTGTGCGATTGTAACCGCATGACATTAGTTGTCAGTTGTTGACTGCAATTCAGAAACATGCTTTATTTGACAGAAATGCATAAAATTACAATTCTACAGATTATTGGTTACGAAGATAAAACACGATCATACATCCAAGTTGTTCGCCTATTTCAAGAAAAATTTCCCGATTTGCCACCTATATCCCGAGGGACAATTAGAACTGAAAAGCAATTTCGCGAGCTTGGAAATTTAAGGCAGGTATAAAAAACTTCTAATGCACTGACTAATGATATTCATCGATTATTCGAATATTAGAAGAAAAGAAAATTCATCTATATACATTGATACAAACTCATGAGCTTTCATGAAAGACGATTTTGATAGAAGAACGTCTTTTTGTAGGCAAGATGGAAATGTTAGATATCAATGTTATCCAACTAGAACATGTTTGGTTTTCACTTGACAGACACGCTAATCGTCCAAATTGTCCATACTGGTCTAACTAAAATCCACACTGGCGGAGAGAGAAACGTACGTAATACCCTGAAAAGGTTCATGTTTGGGCAAGAATATTTGGAAACCATGTCATTGGTCCCTTCTTTATTGATATCAATTTAAATGGAGATAATTATTTAGCACTGCTCTGAAACACTGTCGTGCCAACTTTGGCAAACTTATATCCTGATCGAACAAACCCACAAGTTTTAGCGAATATGATATGGTTTCAGCAGGATGGAGCACAGGCACATTACCAAATCAATGTACGGCAGTAACTCGACTTAATATTTTCAAATCGGTGGATAGGAAGGCTAGCATCGTTAGAATGGCCAGCACGATCAGCCGATCATACGCTATTACACTTCTTCTTATAAGGGTATGTGAAAAGTATGGTATACAACAGTAAACCAGGCGATTTAACTGACTTAAGAAGAAGAATAACGATTGCGATTAGGGCGGCCACGCCTCAGATGATGATTAACGTTAGAAAACATTTTTATTGACATTTATGATGCTGTCAAAAAAATCAAGACATTCATTTTGAGCATTTCCTATATTAGTATTGATGTGATTTTTTTTTTAATATCAAGAATGAAACGCGATTAGTTATTAATTTTTTGGTGTGTTGCAGCGAATTTATTCTTTTTGGCTGTTTCACACTGTATATTGAAGCAAGGAAATTAATGTCAATGTGGATGTGTCAAATATTCAAAATATCCCAAAAATATAGAATAAAAGCAAATGTCAAAGTTTTATCTTAATGTTTAGATGGTTGATAAAGGAGGTATGTTCAACTGCACAATACCGTGCATGTCAATAAAATAAGCACAATTTGATTATAGACTTTTAAAATTTTGTAAACTTACTTAGTTATATTACGACTTCCTTAACAAAACGTACTGACACATACCTTTTAGTCACGCCTCATATTCATAAGTATAATAGTTTCGAGATACAAGGGTCTAATGACAATAAAACTTGGCATAAGTACTTTTCGGTCATTATCACAATATACATTGGAATCATTAATCGATTTTATAGATATTTCAAAATCGTCGTTAAAGAAGTTTTATGACCTCAATATTTTATACATAATGATTCATTCTAAGTGGCAGTATGCTTTGCAGCAATACCGAATTTCAAGTGATAAAACATTAAAAAACTAAAGAGTACATACACCAGTGTAGGTTTGCACATTTATTTAGGTATATTTACTATTCACTAAAGCATCAGCAATATTTCAACTACGAGGGTGGATCATTATGCCCCCCAATGACTTATATAATAAAAGGCTATGAACAATGAATTAATTTTGTTTTTTAACATAAATGACCTTAACTCTAACACTCTTTTCCCAACGATTCTCTAATTCTTACAGCTTCTAAATAAAATGTTTCATCGACTTGTTCAAATAATTTACTTATATCTACTCACCCTACATTTTATGTCGAAAATCTCTCCCCACTCAGGTATTCTTTGAGTTTTGTAAACAGTCTATAGTCGCTCGGTGCCAAATCTGGCAAATGAGGTGGATGCTATAATGGTTCGAAAGCAGAGTCATTACACCAGACATTGTAATAACTGACTTGTGACTTGGTGGCTTGATGGAAGAATACCGCTTTCCACAACTTTCCGCGATACTTTTCTTTTTACGACTTAATGCAGCTGAATTATTAAAATGGTATAGTACCGACCATTTGTTGTGGAGCCTCTTTTCAAATAATCGACCAAAATGACACTTGCGCAATCGAGAAAACAGTACACTACATCGTTCCTGCAGGGAACCGAACCCTAAACTTTTGAGAACCCATCTTGCAGACTATTACTTTCACGTCAACTGGTTTTGATAGGATGTTCTATACTGCATTGCAAGGCAATCCTGTTTCTTCTGCTCCTAATGCTTGGTCATGCAGCAAGACAGCATGGATTTTTTCAACATTTGCTTGAGTAGTGACTGTTATAGAAGTGCCATTTGCATGTTTCTGTTTACAAGAAGTACTCTTACATCTGACTTTCGCATAAAAACGTTTTACTATACATCATAAGATACGGCTGGACTCATGAACTTTTTTGTATATACTTAATCACCGCTCTTTGATCAACTCTCCAGCTGATAATATGTAATCACTTCACTTGAGCTCGTGCATATTAAAAACTTTCTTCCAGCTGATAACGTGTAACCACTTCGCTTAAACTCGTGCAGATTAATTACTATCCGACTGAGAAATATCATACTTTCGACAGGAACGTCAATACATAAATCTAATGGAAATGTCAAAATATACTCCTAACTATACAGGGTGATTCATAAGTGGTGACCAAATATGAAACCCCATGTTCTTTAAACAATTTTAGAGAGGGTATGTCCTATAAAAAATTTTCCTATAATGCTTCATTAAAAAGATACAGGGTGTTGAAGTTGAATTTCAAAAAATAAAATTTCCCAATTTTTTAAAAAGTAGCACATATATTTTGCTGAAACTTCGCATGTGTAGGCTGCTATGTAAGGCGCGTATTCTACCATAACAATTGAATCGGCTAATCTAGCAGTGGCGCGCGTACCCACATGTCATTGGTTATCCCTCAAGACAAAAACGGGTAAGCCAATGATATATTTTTTTTATTTTTTATTTTTTATTTTTTGGATCTTACTTTCATTCGTGAACAAAATGACTCTCTTGATAATTTTCTGTACGACGCTTATTTTACGAGTAACCAATGAATCAGGTAAGTGTTTTAGAGCACAGTTCATGATTTTTAACCAGTCGTTGTTTGGTAGAAAATTGCAATGATACACTTTTATGCCTCCATTGGCCTGAATACACGCACGACATCTTTTTAATATGGAAAATTTAATGTCTTGATAATTTTTTGTACGACGATTATCTTTGTTGTATTTTAGTAAGTAGTAGTCTGGTTTGCCAAAGTTGTCATTAAGTGTCACTTGAAGTTATTATTTTGTATAGGTGTAAGTGGTAAACTTTATAAAAATGCAAAATTTTCTACTCTTTTACTTCTTATAATGGAGTACACCTCAGAAGAGTATGCAGATATAATTTTTATCTACGGATATGCTGATGGAAATGCTCTAGCTGCTTGTCGGGAATATCAACGTAGGTTTCCCAGTCGCCGTCAACCTACACCAAGGGTTTTTTCTCGATCGTTTTCAAGACTTCGGCAGTGCGGTATTGGACAACGTCCTGACGCTAGAGCTAATAGTAGAAGACAACATCAACTTGAAGACGAAGAGAGAGTGGTGGATGCAGTGATGGATCAACCTTCTACAAGTACTCGGAGGATTGCCACGCAGTTACAATATTCTCAAAGCTTTGTTTGGAGAACTTTACATCGAGAAGCCTTACATCCATATCATCGACAGAATGTTCATTGCGTTCTACCTGGAGATAATGTGCATCTACGAGTCTTTTGTGAATGGATGTTGGAAATGAACAATCAAAATATCTTATTCCCTAATCTAATCTTCTGGTCTGACGAATCAACATTTACAAGAAATGGTATTTATAATTCTCATAATGAGCATGTCTGGTCATTGGAAAATCCACATGCAACAAGGACTCGCACATTTCAACATAGATTTTCCATTAATTTATAGTGTGGTATTTTTAACGGCTCACTGTTCATGGAAGTCCTGCCACAACGTTTAAATGGATCTTCGTACTTAGCGCTCCTATAAAACCGTGTAGAAAACATTCTAGATGACATTCCACTAGCAACAAGAAGTATAATGTGGTACCAGCATAATGTGGTACCAGCATGACGGTGCACCAGCGCATCATAGTCGAAACGTTGTTACATGGCTACATGAACATTATAATGAAAGATGGATTGGCAGAACTGGACCAATACATTGGCCTGCAAGATCACCGGACTTAAACCCACTTGACTTCTATCTTTGGGGTGATTTTAAGCGACTGGTCTACAGCGAACAAATAGATACACCAGAGCAGCTACAACAACTGATAAATAATGCTTTTTGTCATATTCAAGCAACAATGAATCCTCAAGACATTAAGTTTTCCATATTAAAAAGATGTCGTGCGTGTATTCAGGCCAATGGAGGCATTTTTGAACATTTATTGTAATAAATAAATTACTATAAGCCTGATAAAAGTGTATCATTGCGATTTTCTACCAAACAACGACTGGTTAAAAATCATGAAATGTGCTCTAAAACACTTACGTGATTCATTGCTTACTCGTAAAATAAGCGTCGTACAGAAAATTATCAAGAGAGTCATTTTGTTCACGAATGAAAGTAAGATTCAAAAAATAAAAAATAAAAAAAAATCATTGGCGTACCCGTTCTTTTCTTGAGGGATAAACAATTACATGTGGGTACGCGCACCACTGCTGGATTAGCCGATTCAATTGTTATGGTAGAATACGCGTCTTCCATAACAGCCTACACATGCGAAGTTTCAGCAAAATATATGTGCTACTTTTTAAAAAATTGGGAAATTTTATTTTTTGAAATTCAAATTCAACACCCTGTATATTTTTAATGAAGCATTATAGGAAAAATTTTTATAGGACATACCCTCTCTAAAATTGTTCAAAGAATATGGGGTTTCATTTTTGGTCACCACTTATGAATCACCCTGTATAGTATAAATCTATAAATAGACCAGGCGCAGGGCACAATGATCTACTCTCGTATACACTCCGGCAACCGCATATAGGCTCTAAAATATTTAAAAACCTATATATAACTAAAATATTATTATTACTAATTATTCCATATTAAACCGTAGATAGTGTCCATTACACAGCCTACTTAAGCAGATATTGCTGATATGATATCCAACAGCATAAACAATTAAAGTATTAAATTTTTGGTCAATTTTTTAATATCGCTTCCAAGATTTTCATAATTTCTTTGTTTCGCACTGTATAAAATGCCAAATGATCTTGATCAAAAAACTGACGAAAACGTCTATAGATATCACTTGTTATCCATCCTGGGAGACGATAATTTTTTTTTAACAAAATGGCGAACAACGAAACTTGGCAACTTTTACACGGCTTTATTTTTATTATACACCCAGTGAAATATGAAATTTTTAACTTTTCCCAAAAATTCCGCTCTATATAATCTAGACCAAGTGGGCGTTTGCCATAAAAAAGTACACTTCATTGATTGTGGTTGCCCTTACTTGGTGAAACTGGTCCATACTTTATACAGACTTTGAGACTACTTCTCTGGCTTAACTGTTGGGTTAGATGTTCTCGGATGTTGTTCAACGTTTCTGTGACTAGTTTCGCTGCTTGACAGCATTCTCTTGCTGTCAAGCAGCGAAGACTACCTCTCTGGCTTCACTGTTGAGTTAGATGTTCTCGGATGTTGTTCAACGTTTCTGTGACTAGTTTCGCTGCTTGACAGCATTCTCTGAGAATAGAAACTATAGAAACCAGTCACAGAAACTTTGAACAACATCCGAGAACATCTAGAGAATGCTGCCAATCAGCGAAACTAGTCACAGAAACGTTGAACAATATCCGAGAATATCTAACCCAACAGTGAAGCCAGAGAAGTAGTCTCCAAGTCTGTATATAAAAAGTTCACTGTTAAAAAAGTAACAGCTAATTGAAGATTGTGCTAAAAACTACCTTTGCCGATCTTTTTGATGACTACTTTATATTTAATAGTCACCAGTCCAAATCCGTAATGGATATGTTCACTACAGATATATGAGGTAAGCGCCAAAACTTCCCGGTCCGACATATATCCAGGGTATCGCAGCCTGTCAAATTTTTGTAAGACATTAGTTCAAGTCTTATTAGCCTTGGCAAAAACAAAAATGGATTTTAGTCGTCAATTAGTTTTCTTCTAAGTGCCACTTGTTCATCACGATGTAAAATTGAGTACACAGCTGTTATTAAATTCGTTACTGGAGAAGGTCTTCCACCTCAAACCATCAAAGATCAGCTAGATGGGTTGTACGGGGAAAATTCTCAATCTTATTCTATAGTAAAGGATTTGTCAAAACAGTTTCGAATGAGGCGGAAATCCTTGTAAGATGGGCCAAGAACATGAAGGACGCTGAAAGTGGTGACAGACAAGATTTCCCCTGTTAAGGATCTCGTATTAAGCGATCGACGCTTGAAAGTGAAATAATTATCAAAAATGTCGGGGCTTTCAGATAAAAGCGTTCGCCGAATCATCCACGAACATTTAGGCATAAATAAAGCTGGTGCAAGGTAGGTCTCCAAACCTCTTTCCGCAGTTCACCGTCAACGTCGTGTCGAAAGTGCCCGATCTTTTTGGACCTCTGTGGAGAAAACCCTGTGAACCTGTTGACGACAATTGTCACAGGAGTGAAACTATGGTTCTCTATTATGAAACTTTCTGCAAAGGGGAGTCGATGGAATGGAGACGTAAAGGAGAAGCACCGTCAGGAAAGTTGAAGGCCTGTCGATAAAAAAAGTGATGGCTACGATTTTTTTGAGTTTGTAAAGGTATTCTTCTCATAGACTTTAAAGAACGCAACACCACAGTCACCGGGCATATAAAGCAATACTCTCGCATAAATTACGACAAAATATTTTGGAGAAAAGACGTGGCAAACTGACCAGAGGCGTGCGTTTGCTCCATGACCGATGCACCCTTGCACACTGCTGGAATTTCACAGAGATTTCGAACAAATTGATCATGCTTCGTCAAGTCCACATATGGCCCCCAATGAGTACTACCAATTTGGAAATTTAAAAAAAGCCCTGCGCGGGCGCCATTTCAGTGACGACGAAAAGGTGAAAGCTGCAGTTTGGGCTCATTTTGAGGAGAAATCAAAAAAATATTTTTTAGGGGTATCAAATTGTTGCTGAAACGATGTAATAAGTGCATTAGTGTTAGGCGGGGACAATATTGAAAAATAAAATGTACTTGTGAATCTACGCCGTTTCTTTCGTAGTCAGACCGGGACATTTTTCGCTTACCTCGAAAGGTCTGACAAATGTGTTCAAGCAGCAAAACAAAACCAAAACGTAAAGTCATGTGCAACATTCCGTATTTATACCTTTTTAGGTATATTATTTAATAGTCACCAATATTTTGGCTTTATAAGGCTCGATTTATATGTCTCGATTTTAGCCTATTGTGACGTCATATCAGATTATGGGTTTCAAAAACTTGTTATGAGCAAATTGGCACTGATCCTGTTTACCTCGGTTGTGTGACGTGATTATCTTTTATATAGCAACGTCGTAGTTTTTTTATATATAAAATAGTATGAATGTTTTTTACCATTTTTGTCGTGTCTTTATGGAAAACAGAAAATCTAAACAAATGACATTCTGTTAAAAGATTATTATGGAATAATTACTAAATTAAGTGTCTTTGGTATAGAGCCTCGGTGGTTCAGAGGTAAGAACGTGTGCCTCTGAACCGAAGGGTACTGGGTTCGATTCCAGGGTACTCTTTCACTTTTTCAGTACATACTGTACAATTAACATCAATCGAGGTTCTGGCATTGTATTTGAGCAAGTTGAATGTCTGCACGTTCCGCAATTCGGAAGGGGCGTAAAGCCGTCGGTCCCGTGTCCATGCGATGTTGGGTACGTTAAAGATCCCTACCCTCCTTACAGAAAGGCTGGGGTTCGGCAAATATTTTCAGGATATTGAGGTGCAACTGCTCCCTGGCGTCGGTGATTGGCCACAGTCGCGGAAATAGGCCGACGTTAAAGAAATAATAAAAAAAAGTGTCTTTGGCCTTTCGAATTTATGTAGAGTAGAACCGCTAATGGGGATTGCGACATTTGAATTTTAAATGAATTTCATCAAATGAGCGCGACCTAGGCCCCTCAGAACACATGTTTAATTCATATATATATATATATATATATATATATATATATATATATATATATATATATATATATATATATATATATATATATATATATATATATATATATAAATCTTCCTATCATTGTTGCAACCATACATTTGCCAATTACGGTAACTACGGCGTCCATTGCATTATTGCGTCCGTATATCGGACGCGATAATGTAATCTCATTGTAGATTCGAAATCGCCGCTCTTTCTTAATTAATTTCAGTAGCAGGATGAGTAACGACTTCTATTCTACCAACCAAGCGTGGCTGCTTTACCCTAAAATATAAAATGGAACTAGGCATTGATGAAATAGAATGTGCAGCATTGTTAGTCACATGAAAGGAATAAGAATATTATAGTTCACGGTACTCGTCGCTGGGGGCGCTTCAAATATACGGAATATACGCTAACGGGCAATATTTATCGGTCGTTGATTTGGCAACTATGCCTTGTGGCGTTCTGAGTCATACAGTTATATGATAAATGCGAGATTAGTATTCAGCATGACACAATTACATGCGGCTACCTATTACTTCCACATCGTCGGTATGGCATTGGCGACAAAAATTTCAAAAAAAAAAAATTTCGCTTAAACGTTGTAAAACGTGTCAAAACATATAGAAAATGTGATTCGGGAACGATTTTTTTTTCTGTCGGTCTGTATGGTTGTTTGTTATCACAATAACTCTATTACGAATTGAGATATTGTCTTCAAATTTGGTACACAGTGTTAGCACCCGTCAAACGAACGGTGTGGATTGTTTTTGGTTAAAATCGCTCTAGGGGGTAGGGGGTGAATGGGGGGTGATTTGGTGAAAATTTATATCTTTTCGTGAAAATTCGAATAATATAACGTTCTAGGGTTTGTTTATTAGGAAATTTTCAATTTCATCAAACATCTGGTATTCTCTGCTGAAATTAAATTAGTGGTTGAATGTGTGGGGCTGGAATCACAGTGACAGAAATTTCGAGATTTTGTTTTTGCTAAAACGGCCTAAAAAGTCTCAAAACGTAGAAAACTTGACTGTGGAACGAATTTTTTTTCTGTCGGTGTGCCGGCTGTCTGTCTGTTAATAGGCGCGCTAACTTTCGAATGAATTGAGATATCATGTTCAAATTTCCTATCCAGTTAGTACCTGACAAAAGGAACGCTTCGAATTGTTTTTGGATAAGATCGCTTCAGGCGGTAGGGGATAAATGACGAGTGATTTGGTGAAAATTTACATGGTTTCGTTATAACTCGAGTAATATAATATTTTAGGTTTATTATAAAACTTTCAATTTCATCGACCATTTGGTATTCTGTGCTGAAATTAAATTATGGGTTGAATTTGTGGGGGTGAAATATCAGTGACTGAAATTTTGTTTTCACTAAAAAGACAAAAAAGTCTCAAAGCATATAGAAAACTTCACTCTGGAACAAAAATTTTTAGTCGGTGGGTCTGTCGACCTGTACGTCTGTCTGTTAGTAGGCGCAATAACTGTCGAAGGAATTGAGATATCACCTTCAAATTTGGTATCCAGTTAGTACCCGACAAAGGAACGCTTGAATTGTTTTTGGGTAAGATCGCTTCAGGGAGTAGCCATAAATGAGGGGTAATTTGGTGAAAATTGACATTTTTTAGTTAAAACTCGAGTAATATAATGTTTTAGAAGTTAACGGGTACAGGAGTACGAATAGATGTTTTATTTGTGGTCAAGTAATGGATCCTAAATTCATTTCATGAGAATGGCTTTCTGAGGAGAGTAGATTCCCACAGCTATAAGGAAGTTATGATTTAATTTGCGGCACTATTTTTGCACTGTCAGGCGCATGACGTCATGTGGTGAGTACAGTCGCAAGATAAAAATATTATGCTGCAGTACAGTGAGTTTCACGTTTCATCACATCTTAACTTCTTAACAAATTGCGAAACTGTTTTTTTTTAAATTAGAATTGATGAATGCATTTTACTATTTTTTGTGCACATACAGTTAGAAGTATTTTTGATGATCAGAATACTACTGTGACATGATGATGAAATCATGCCTGTTGACCCGCTCTAGATAACTTCTCTACTTTCCACGTTTGTGTTGCCTCAATGCTAATTATGGGCCCCCCTTAATTATACTTATTTTGTGTTTATATACATATGTAATATAAAGATAAAATAATAAAAATTCACTAAAAGAAGTGAAAATGCAAGATAACTCATTGAATTTAACGCAGTATTCTATATTATCTGAAAAAGATATTATAAGCGAAGAAGTCGAATGTAATTTCGGTAAATTTGCAGTTTGCTGCACGGAGGGTTTTTAGATTTTTTTTAAATCTGAAACTGCCTGTTTCTTATAGTAAAATGTTAGCTTAGCCCTCAGAATAAGATTGAAACACAAGCACAGCTAAACCACTCACTTGCAATTTATGTCGGTCTGTATGTCTTGTTGTAGTCACAATAACTTTGTTACGAATTGAGATATCGTCTTCAAATTCGGTACACCATTAGCACCCGACAAACGAACGGTTCGGATTTATTTTGGTTAAAATCACTCTAGGGGGTAGGGGATGAAAAGGGGGTGGTTTGGTGAAAATTTACATTTGTTAGTTAAAACTCGAGTTATATAACGTTTTAGGGTCTGTTTAATAGAAAATTTTCAATTTCACCAAACATCTGGTATTCTGTGCTGAAATTAAATTAGAGGTTGAATGCGTGGGGGTCGAATATCGGTGACAGAAATTTCGAGATTATGTTTTTGCTAAAACGGCGTAAAACTTCTCAAAACAGAAAACTTGACTGTGGAACGAAATTTTTTTCTGTCGGTCTGCCGGCTGTCTGTCTGTTAGTAGGTGCGATAACTTTTGAATGAATTGAGATGTTCAAATTTGCTATCCAGTTAGTACCCGACAAAGGATAAGATTGCTTGAGGGGGTAGGTGATAAATGAGGGGTGATTTGGTGAAAATTGACATTTTTTCGTTAAAACTTGAGTAATATAACGTCTCAGAAGTTTATGGGTACAGGAATACACGAATACATCTTTTATTTGTGGTCAAGTAATGGACCTTATAAATTCATTTTATGAAAATGTGTTTCTGAGAAGAGTAGATTATCACAGCTATGTGGAAGTTATGATTCAATTTGCAGCACTATTTTTGTCATACGTATGACGTCATGTAGTAAGTACAGTCGCAACATAATACTATGCGGCGGTACAGTGAGTTTCACGTTTCATCACATCTTAACCTCTTAGCAAATTACGAAACTGTTGTTATTTTATTAGATTTTATTGATATACTTTACTAATTTTTGCGTTCATACAGTTAGAGGTAATTTTTATGATCAGAGAACTACTCTGACATGATGATGAAATCATCTTTATGTCTCTTAACCCGCCCTAAATATAACTTCTCTACTTTTCAAGTTTGTGTTGCCCAAATGCTAATTTAAGAGCCCCCCTTAATTATACTTATCTTGTGCTTATATATGTAATATAAAAATAAAAAACAAGTGAAAATGCAAGTGAGCTCATTGCATTTAGTGCTGTTTTATCTATTATCTGAAAAAGACACTATAGGCGACGAGGTGGAATGTAATTTCGGTAAATTTGCAGTTTACTGCGTGGAGGATTTTTAGGACTGTATTTTAGAAACATGCTTAGAATCCTCCTTGGGTGCAGAAGCCACAAAATTTTTTTTTGCAAACAACCGTCCCCCGAAGAGACTTAAGGGACCAAGAATGAATATGGGTGCTGAGCGGGGAGGAAATATGAGCAGAAAATGCTAAAAACCACCTAGTCGGACTTGGAAAAGCGACCTTTTCACATTTTGCAGCCATAACTCCTTTAAACACTGCGTCTATCCCGCACAGCACCCATATTCGCCGCAGCTCCCGTAACATTCTTGGGGATTGTTCCCAATTGAAATCACCTAGACACATTTTCGATATTAGTGGAGTCTGCTTAGAAAACATTCTCGGTAAACAAGATCATGTGGAGTCAGTTTTGGCAGATAATAGTTTGTTGTGATTTTGCTTGCGAAATAGTCCAGGGTAATTATAAAATAAGACGAATGTTAATAATACTAATAATTTTTGACACCCTGTAACTTTGTTATTTTTGAGTTTTCAAAAAAAATGTTTGAGTAGCATAACTCCCAGAATTTTTTGCTCATCATTTCCTGACGGCCTGAATAACAATGTAAAAACAATGAATGTGCAACAAAAGCAAATTATATTTCAAGATAAGTATCAAGCTTTCAGGTGAATGTTGATTGAATAATTTGTACACCTCAGTCTTTATTCCCGTATTACAGAAAATGGAATTGGAATAAGTGGTTAGGGAAACAAAAAATACCGTATGTAAAACATACTACAATCTTTATCCGTAGATTTCACAAATATTCACCGTAGTTAAGAATTTCTCACTGATGAAAAGAACGGAACTGAACAAGGAACACCTGACGAATATGATACTAGTATTCATATTGACAAATAATATAAATATGCAAGGTTTCGCGCTCTAAAATATGCATTAAAAAATAATGCTGCAAATTGAGTTATAACTTCCACATAGCTGTAATAATCTGCTCTCCTCAGAAAGACATGCCCATGAAACGAATTTAGCATCCATGACTTGACCACAAAGAAAATATTCGTATTCATGTACCCATAAACTTTTAGAACGTTATATTACTGGAGGTTTAACGAAAAAATGTCGATTTTCACAAATCACCCCTCATTTATCCCCTACCCCCTGCAGCGATCTTACCGAAAAACAATTCGGAGCGTTCCTTTGTCGGGTGCTAACGGTATACACAATTTGAAGATGATATGTCAATTCGTTCGAAAGACAGGCGGACAGACCGAAAGACAAAAAAATGTTGTTCCCAAATTATGTTTTCTATATATGTTTAGACAATTCTTCCGACGCTTAAGCGAAAAAAAAATCGAAATTTTTTCCACACGTATTGAGGATGTGGAAGTAACTTGTGACATTAATTTTACGAATGGAATAACCCATTAAGCTCATCATTTCCGAACCCCCTGTATAATGTCAACAATATTGATTAAATTGTAGGTCATCACCAATCCCTCAGAAAGAAAAATCAATGTAGGTATACGTAGTGTGTGGGTGTGTGTTTTTTTTTAACAACGGTCTACTTCCGCTATGGCCAATCACCGACGCCAGGGAGCAGTTTCATCTCACTATCCTGCAAATTTTGCCGAACCCGTGCCTTTCTGTATGGAGACATAGACACGGGATATCTTATTAAAACAAATTCTTTAAATTTAAATGGACCTTGGAGATCGGTTTTAGAGTCCCAGTTAGCGATTATTTGAAAAAAATTATATTTAATATGGAGCTAAAAAATTAAAATTTGCTCTTAGATATAATATGTAAGTACTGCAAGTGCCTTTAAAAAAATTGTGTTACAAATTTCATTAGAGTTAACAGTTTTCCAGAAAAAAATTAATTATTTACAAAGGGAATGTACCTGTCAAATTATAAATATGGCCGGTATTTTTCCTTATTAATTGCTTTGATGGTTTTGTTTCAGTCAACCCATTCAGTTTTTGCAAACAATAAACAAACAAAAAAGTATTTAAAACAAATCAGTAGTTCTCTGCGAAGCTCATTATGTTATTTTTCTCTAATTTAGTACTCACGTTTCATCTCACTATCCCGCAAATTTTGCCGAACCCGTGCCTTTCTGTATGGAGACATAGACACGGGACCGGCGGCTTTACGCCCCATCCGAAGGGCGGAACGTGGAGACGTTCCACTTTCTCAAATACAATGCCACAACCTCGGTTGATATTATTTGTACAGTATGTAATAGTAATAATAGTAATAGTAATATATTTTTGCAAACTAATTATACAGTGTATCTTACATATAAGCATTGCTTGTGCATGTAAACAACACAACTTTTAATATAAATGTCAAAATAAAAACATCAAAAACTTTTTAAACTGTCACACACCAAAATTTTCTTCAAATTTCCAGGTAGAAAACATTCTAGTTATGTTTGCTAATATTTCTACTGGATCCATAATATTTCGTCTCCATTTTTGGGTTACACTTTTTTATTTTAGCGTAGTTTCTCAAAAGATCTAAAGATCAATGTCACCATAAATTTTGACGTCTGCTTGACAAAGAAATAAATAATGTTGGAAGAAAAATGTACTGAAAAAGTGAAAGAAGAACCGGTGATCGTACCCAGTACCCTTCGGTTCAGACGCACACGTTCTTACCACTGAGCCACGAGGCTCCTACACGTAGTGTATTTGTTCCATTTCATCAAGTTTTATGAACCAGCGCTGTAAAGGTGACGTCACGCTTTTGTTCTGTGGGCGGAGCATGCTATTTTTAGAACAGAAGATTTGGCAACATGGCGGACGCAGGAATGATTACAAGTCACGTGGAAAATGTACATACTGTATACTCATGGCTGCAGTATTGATAGAAGATCGCAAAGACGTGTTAATGATAGTCATATAAAAACTCTCTATTTATCAAACTTTTTATATACATTATTTTATGGCATATATAGGTTGTAAGTGTGATGCAGATCTATATATTTTACCGATCTTGACCACACCATGATTGCTTTCCGTGGACGCAAGAAGACTGCACAATGAAAGGACGCAACAATGATAGCGGGATTATATATATATATATATATATATATATATATATATATATATATATATATATATATATATATATATATATATATATACTGTGCATATAAAGTAACGCATAAATTCGATAAAATTGAAAGTGGCCATTATTAAGGAAAAATCAAAAACAGATCGATTTTATTTTCAAAAACTAACTTTTTAATATAAAAATCTCACCCATATCGTTATACCCATTCAAGGAGTAGTTACCCCTTCGAAATTTTGAAACTGGATGGTGGGTAGGTGATACATCTTTTAAAAACTAATCCAATACTCTATATTTTTTGACAGGAATAAAATAAAGTGAGTAACACCTAACACAAGTGAAGCCTATAAAGGATTACATAGTTCAGTCTTATCTAATCAAATGTTCGAAATGCCCGCCTTATTGTGCCTGACAATATCCCAAGCGGCCAACAAATTCTTGTTGGACTCTATTTATAAACTCTGGAGAAATGTTGGTACAATCAGTTCTAATTCTTGTTTTTAATTCGTCAATAGTATCTTGTTTACTTTTGAATACCACATTCTTCAAATGACCCCACATAAAAAAATCTAAGGGAGTTAGGTCAGGTGATCTTGCTGGCCTCTCGATTGCACAACATTAACGTCATAATGCGCGGGGGCACCCATCCTGTTGATACCACAAGTTAGCATTTACCATACCAGCATTATATCCATCAGGAAATAAGTTCAATAACGTCTGAATGATATATTGCTGTAAAAAATGTAGCTATCGTGGTTCATTTATAGTTCCACCAAAAAAGTAAGTAGCTATAATCCTACTCCTAACAATTCCCGCCAAAAAACATATACCTTTTGTGGAGATTGTGTGTGCTTCTGTCGTATCCATCTTGGATTTTTCCTTGCCCAATATCTGCAGTTTTGACGGTTAACTTCTCCATGTAGTGTAAAAGTAGTTTCGTCCGAAAACAGAATATTCGGTACCTGCAAAGAGTTATCATTAGATGTATCCATAGTGTTGCACAAAACGGTAGCCTTCGGTCTGGATCGTCATCGGATAACTCCTGCAAAAGCTGTATTTTATAAGGATGAAGCTTTTCAAGTTTTAATACTTCGTGTGCCGTCTGAAATGAAATTCCATTGTTTCGGCCAATTTGCCGAAAACTACTGTGAGGATTATCTTCCACTTCCAATAAGACGTTTAATTTCACTTCTTCACTTATAGACCGGCGACCTGTTTTTGGCAAATCTTCCACGCTAGACGTTTTTCGAAATTTCGTATCTATTCGACTCACTGTTGATTGATTGATAAGACATATCCGGATATTTAGTACCTATTAAACACAATACACACATCTGCCCGAGTTCGGATCCTGTCACCATAACCAATCATCATTAGAACTTCAATTCGTTGAGCTAGTGATAAACGCATTTTACCAACTATTTATAAACATATTCATTTGCACGACAACCAAAACGTAAATTTATTACTAATAGCTGTAGATTGTATCGCAAAAAAAAATTATCAAACTTATGCTTGATTAGTTTGATCTCTAGAGTTCTTTTCGTACAGGAAGCCCAAGATTTTAAATATTGTTTACAGACTTTGAGATATTGAAGTATCACTCACTTTGTTTTATTCCCACAAAAAAATGGTGTGGCTGAATAGAGAATTGGATTAGCTTTAAAAAAATCACAATACCCAACATCCAATTTCAAAATTTCGAAGGCGTGGCTACCATTTGAAGAGGTATGACGATAGGGGTGAGATTTTTATATCAAAAGTTAGTTTTTAACAATAAAAATCGACCTGTTTTTGAATTTTGCTTAATACTGGTCACATTCAATTTTATTGAATTTATGCGTTACTTTATAGACACAGTGTATACATATATAACAGTATCAATCACAAAGTTGGTCACATACGGGCAAATTTAGTCGATTCGCTTCCACATGACATATAACAAAAAAATTCATTTTGCCACATACCATGTGATTGCCGATTTGTCAGGAATTTTAAGAAAAGTTGGCGGTCGCGCCTGTGGCGGTGGTTCCGACCGCAGTGTTTCCGACCGCAGTGTTTCCGCCAACACTACTCTGTGTTTCTGCGTTAATACTCTTGACAGTTAAAAGTTGCGTTATGCGACAGCCAGCTGTCAAGAACTACGGCAACTATAAGAGACACTAGGCGATCTCTATCCTTCTCTTCTCTACCAACCGCTACAGTGAACACACGTGCTCCACGCTCGGTCGGTTATCTGCTATGTACTCGTGTACTGTTGTAATTGTTATTATATCATAAAGTTTATTATAGTTAAATGTATCATAAAGTTTAACCAAGTGAAGTAATAAAGTTATATTAAATGTTTACGCATGGATTTAATATCAACAAGTGCAATTAACATCCATAGCGCCTAAACATAAATTCAATTGACAAGACACCAAAAATATTTACAAAGAGAAATATTTCAGAATAGTTCAAGGACCTCATACACCAATTTTGAATCATATCTAAGGAAAAAAATTAAAATTTCAAAATTTTACCTGTGCTACTACAACACAGAAAACAGTCAGCAGGAAGTCTCGGCGGCTTTTCTGATGTTACAAGCAACCAAATTTGGTTTTGATTGCACCAGTTCAGGATATAAGTCTTCTATGCTGTTAAAATTCAGATCTGAACTTGAAATAATGTCACTAACGAGGATTAGTAATTTTCCGACAGAAGTATTAAACGTTCTAAAATATCGCACAATGTAATTACAAAAAGTAAGAAAATATGACAAAATGCACACACCAGAGACAAAAATTACGTGGCTAAATTTTCTGTGCTGGCGCAGCGACTTTACTACTTCACAAACCTCACACAATACTACAAATAGAAGAATTGGATACAACTACAATGACTATATTATAGCTATAGCTATGTTATAGCCATTTTAGATACAACCTCAGATAAGAAGGGTTAATGGTTGACAGGTTCTAACCCGAAATGGCGGCGACTGGCACGATTGTATGCGCAATGGAGTTTCCATGCTGATTGTTTTCTATGCTGTGCTACTACTATAAAATATCATTAATTATATAAAATATATTATATAAAATAACATAAGTTTGTGTCAAATATTTGTGAAATAGACACTTACGGGAAATAAATTTAAAAAATACGGCCTGCTACTGTGTATGTGTCCTGTATTTTGTTACACATGAGCTTATTCAACAATCTTGGACCGCCAGCAAAATTAGTCTCAACTAATAATGACAATTCCTACTTAATGTGCATTTAATTGTTTTGAAGAACATTTGTAGACGTACGTTTTCTAAGATAGTTCTATCAATTTGTGCTACACAGTTCTAAATTTTCAATCAATTTTATTTAATTCTAATAGATCAGATTATACGACTTTTTAGCTAATTTTCGGGAAAGAGAAATGGCAAAATATTGAAACTAGGTTTCGTACAGAAAAGAAAATGAAAAGCCAAGAAACAATTGGATAGGCTAATTCAAGATTACCTTGCCTAATATAAACTTCATAAATTGTTTTTACAAATGACAAATGAAACATCAGACTATCTGAATAACCTTATCATCTCTGACAACTCGTGACATACAAATATGAGTGTTATTCCCCTTCGCTTTACTTCCACGGGTTCGAATCTCCCTGGAAAGTGAATACAATTTTTTAACTTTTTCTGTTTTTTGTTCAATTTTAAAGATTATATTTTTTATCAGTTTTTGTTAAAACCTTTTTTAGAGTTTGTGGGGAATAAATATTCATCAAATACTTGTAAAATAATTTTAATGCATTATTGTGAGAAAAAAGTTTGCAGTTACGTCAACATTTTTTAGCTAATTTTGGTAAATTTTTGTAAAAAAATTCTAAAATTTCATTTTTTTTATATTTGTGTTCGAGAAAATAATAATAATGATAAATTTTCCGTGTATATTCTTGTATCAATCTTTATTAAAATAATAAATCCGGTGTTCAAATATTAGTGTAAATTTCTTTAACCCGAATTTTCGTAAACACCATTTTTGTGCATAATTATATGTTAGTAGTGTATTATTTTTGTAAATTGCCTGAATACGTTCGCTGGCCAGGTAAATCGGACCAGTTTCACCGGAAAAACTATTAAGCTTTTTTCGCAAAATGTTTGTTTCTTTTGAGATAACATAATTCTGATGAAATTTGGCACGTACGTATGTACTAGATTACACTACCTACTTTGATATCTTCAGTTTAAAAAAGTTACTTAACGACATTAAAAACATTTTCATCAACCTTCACTACCATAGCTGCGTTCAAACTATTTTCTAGGGGACAAGCAACAAGCAAGAGTATGCTGTCTGCAATGTTGAAAAATGTTTCCTTGGCTTCATCGAATATGACTGGTTTTGTTAGAATCCGTAACACGGTCAGTAACACCCTAGACAAAAATTTCCAAAAAATTTATAGGTAGAAGAGGACATATAAAGGCTGCTCAAATCACTGAATTTGGTACCGCTAATTGTTTTTTTTTTTGGGACATTTAGCGAGTCCAATGTTACAAAACCAGCCTCACTAAATTAACTCTACGAGAGAATTGGCAATGGTAAAGACTACATACGCCCTCGTTTCTTAGTTGTTGATAAAATGTTAGTTACATTGTTTGGAATTTTTTCTGGAAAGAATAATTATTAAATAATAATACGCCTCTACGTGCTTACGTACATATGCTTCCTCTGTAAAAATATGCGATAATATAGACGGTGTTCAAAATGAAGAATATAGATGACGGAATTAATAAGAAAGTGATGACTACCGATTTCATACAACGCCACATGAAGCCATTATGAAGCCAATATTTAGTTAAGTGAGTGGTGAACGTTTCGCCACCAATATTTAGTTTCTCTATAACGCCAATCATTCGTTTCTCTATAAAGCCAATCATTAGTGTCTCTGTGAAACCAATCTGGAATATTTACCGAACCCTGTATATTACGGCACAACCAGAGATCATATTGATAGTTTCCAACTTCGACACTACCAGGTTTGCCCCAAAAATACGTATAACATGGGGTTAAAATTTCACGAGTGCGGTTGGGAAGGGCATTCTTGGCTGCTTTTTATAAGAGACTATACCCCGTAGGTACTAAGATCTCTTCATCCAACTAAACCGCCAAGGCGTCAGTTGCATTGCAAACGAGACCCTTGCCGCACTGATCGTCACAGAATGAAGATTTCATGAATCGACGGGCAGCGAATTTACCTCAAGTTTCTGGTGAAACTCGGGAAAACTCTGGGAAAACCACCGGGCGACTTTCAAGAAGGTTTATAATGATTATTATATGAAGGAGAAAGGAAGACCGCCCAGAAGTGATTAAAGTGGTTTCGCGAAGATCAGGAAGATTACCCACTCAAAATCAAGATCATGTTGATGGTTTATTGTTAATCTCGAGGCAAACTGTTAATGGGAGTTTTAACGTTGCTCATTCGCATGAATTTTGTTCAAGGGGGGTCGACTTCTTCATCATGACAATGTACCTGCTCACAGGCCATTAGTCGTCAGAAAGTTTTTGACAGCAAAATCGATCACAGTTAATGATCACCGCATCATTTAGCACCATGTGACTACTTTATATTCCCAAAGTGCAGAATGTTGGTACGAATGGCATTTGGGGAACGTAACAGCCATCAAAAGGGATATGGCAAGCCGAAATAAGAGCCTGACTTCAGACGACTTAAAAATGTGCTTTGAAATATTCGGTCATCTGATTAATTTTACAATACAATTTTTGTAGCAATTTTATGGACATTTTTGGGACAAACCTCCTAATAAGATTCAAAGAAATGATATTTCTCTTTACTAAATGCAAGGCGGTCCTTGGGCATCACTTTGAACAAAAGCCAATTGTGAACACATGAACACACCAAATCAGACGTAAAATGGCTGGTGCCCTTTTTACTTTCTTTCAATTTGTCGAGCATAATATAATGCAGCAGGCATAAAACCATTTTGAAAATATTACAATGATTATTTAACGAAATAGGAAAACTTTCTTTGATTTACATTCACGTAGCTAATAATCACAAAGTTAAATAAATCTGTAAGATCTAATTTTTGCAACTCCAATATCGTTTCATTTGTTAACATCAGTAAAATAAAAGCTTAATTTGAATCCAAAAACCCTAAGGAGAACACCGATTCGAAAAACTGGATTTCTTAGTATTTACTAAATAACATAATCCATAATCTTCGTTTTCAAATCACGTACGAAAAAGTTTCGTGTAAGCAAAAGCTAAAAAAGTCGGGACACAGTAAGAGGGTTATAATAGCGAATTTCCATAAGTTTTGTAATACCTAACGCAACTTACTTTATCTCCTAAGCATTATACCTATTTAAAATTATTTACGTTAAATTTAGGTAGATGATTTCGATAAACAATTCACCGCAAAGTACCTGATTTTTTTTCAAATCAATATAAAGTCACTCAAATCGTGTGACATTGCGTAGGTTAGAAACACTGTCCACGACTAAATCATCCAATATATACATCTTTCTTTATTCTATTTAACCTAATACCGTGCAGTAAAATCCTTTTCTAACAACTATTATTCGCGGCATTTTTTTAAATCTAAAAATTTGTTTGAAAAAAACTCTATGACAATTATTGTTTGTTTATTGTAGAATAATAAACAAAGCTGAATTTTTGAACACTGCATCTGTAATTTAATGGCAACAACAAATGAGTTAAACTTCGTAAAAAATTTAGTTTTAAAAATTCGGCTGATTTTGTCGGTGACACCTTGAATGTATAACAGGCAGAGTCCTCGCAATAGCACAAAATCTTGTTACCCCACCTTAAAGATGCCACCGACAAAATCATCCGAATTTTTAGAACCCATAAGATCAAAACCATATTCACAACAGAGCAAAATACTGTCAAACCTAAGAAAAACTCCCAAGGATACAATTTCAAACAAAATTCATTGATACGACTGTTCCCCAACTTACATAGGACAAACGAATAGACGTATCCACAATATAATATATGAACACAACCTCGCAGTTAGAAAATCCGACCCCTCATCCGCAATTTTCATGCGTCATATTCCTACAGGACACAAAATAGATTTTGATGTCAAAACAATAGCCCTGGTTTAGAACTTCAAAACCAGAGTTGGCCGTGAAAAGGTTGAAATCGAAAAATGTCAGATTATTTAAATAGGAGAGATGATGGTCTTCGCCTTCCGATTGCTTGGGAACCTATTATATCCACATTACAAACACACAAAAAACAATTAATTCAATAAACAATTGAACTGCCCCATTACCTTTAATCCGCTTAATTCTATAACTACCGTTACGAGAGCACCTGACTTAATAGACCTCAACCCGACTAATTACACCCATGTCTAGGCAGGTAGACGAAAGGTTACAAATAACACAAGACTTACAACGAACTCTCACATCTCGCTCAGGAATTGTTACCAAGTTGGGCGATAAACCGCAATTTGGGCTATAACGGGAGCAAGACTGCGGGCCACGTTTCGTTGATTGCGGCTTGCGGTGACTTGGGCTATTTAAAAAATCAGTTTTGCGATAATTGGGCTCCAAATCATAAAATTACAATTAGGTTTAAAATTCCAGAGTATGACGTTTTAGCATTGCATCTTATCTGCCTAATAGTCATTGAGTGTCATAAGTTAATCGTGCGCGCGCGCACACACACAAATATATATATATATATATATATATATATATATATATATATATATATATATATATATATATATATATATATATATATATAGACGTAACAAAGTCCATAAACTTAATTCTCATAGACAAATGTGACAATATATATATATATATATATATATATATATATATATATATATATATATATATATATATATATATATATATATATATATATATATAAAATTAGGGTGTGCCATTTAAAACTCCATATGCCATTTAGTTCAACTAAATAGGATATTTAAAATCCGTCGACGATGTTTAATCAAGGACGCGAAAGGCTTGAACTTTCCGAAAAAAAATTGTATTACCTCACATGTAGATGGCGCTGCTGTGCAAAAAGTTTTTCGATCCTCAGATCATTGAAATGGGTTACACTTGATTAAGAATTAAATTTCGATTAAATTTATTTCCATTCACAAGTTTCATAAAAACAACCGTTTTTTTTAGATATTTGAGATTAAGTGTAGCATTGCATACAAGATAAAAGCCTTCATAACTTTTTCAATACAAATACTGTACATTAGTTTCTTTGGAACATCTTAGACATTAAAATGAATACTATTAAAGCATTTTTATATCTTGTGTTGACAGATTTCAAATCTCCTATTTAGTTTTGAAGTAAATGGCATATGGGGTTTTTAATGGCACACCCTATATATATATATATATATATATATATATATATATATATATATATATATATATATATATATATATATATATATATATATATATATATAATTAATGAACCTAGGAAATGGGTTCCAAATGCTCAAATTCGCCCTTATATGAAATTTTTTCGAAACCCGTTGCCTCTCTATTAGCAAAATTACGTTAATGAAAATTCGTTGAAAGGACGATATTACAAAGAACTGGCTAAGTAGCTATTAAAGTAGCACATAATAGAATATTAAAAACTAGTTTAAAATGTATCGATGTGCAAATTTACTATAAAAGAAACTTTCAAATTTTTTCAAATAATTAGCTTATATGACAACAGGACAATAATAGATAACTTATGGGGCATTTAGAATTAGTACCTCGCTAACAGCAATGCTTAACAATAATGATTATATTAAAATGACCTTACCACAACAAATAAATTATTCTGAAAATATAATTACATTGGTAAAGCGTCGGTTTCCCTGGTTGAAAAGGTACACACATATCTTATAAGAACTACTCACCACCGCACTACGAACTTGTAAACCGCACACTGAGCAGTTAATTTTGCAATGTTTGGGATTGGTTAGTTAGCCCAATTTGGTTCAGTGCTACCAACCTGGCATTTATCGATGGATACTATTTAATACTATTTTAACGATAAGAATCGAATGAAGTCATTTTTAGTCATTAAAGGTAGGCAACACACAAATTTAAATTCTCAAAGCAGATTTATATATCACACTACAGCTGAAATAAAAGTTTTAGTCCTATAAATTGGCAACCATTCATGACGTAAACTCGCAAAATTGTTAAACGTAAACAAATTGATGTGCCGACTTTTGGGATGAATAATTGACACTTGTTCGTTTATTTCTGATCTATATCTCGTTAAACATTTAAAACATTTATTTTTGTGGTAGAATGCCCGCCTCGTACGCTGACAGACCCAGGGTCGGTTCCCGGTCGATGCATGTATCATTTTGTTTGGTTTCACTTTAATATTTAGTAGAAACAATAGTGTACAGATTTCCTACGTTTGGAACAAGATCGCATTTTTGTTTAAAACGCCTGCATTTTTATTAAGAATATTCACTAATACGGAATTTTTATTTATTTTTTAGTTGTTTGAAAAACCGGTTCGCTTAGGTTGACTAAAACGAACTCATCCAGGGGATTAATAAGTAAAAATAACTGCTACGTTTATATAATTTGGCAGATACTTTACTGTTCTAAATATGCATTAAGTTCTGCTGGAAAGCTTTCCTAACTTTAAAATGAAATTTGTAATGGAAGTTTCTTTTAAAGAGACTTACACCACCCCGATATACCAAATTTTAATTTTCTAGCTTGATAGAAAATTAGCTTTGGGCATTTTTCTCAAAAGGTGCTAGAACACACGATTTTTTTTATAATAGAGAGATGTCGAAGGTAACGCTTTCGAAAGAATTCTTCAAATGTGCGCATATTAGAACCTCTAAAACGGATCTTCAAAGTCTGTGTAAATTTAAAGTTTCAAGTATTAATATAAGTAATATACAAGGGCGGCTCCTCAATAAGTGCGCCCGTGCGCGCGCACTGCCGCCTGCCGTGGAAAAAATAATATTTTTGCTATGCTATATTTTAATACAGAATCAGAATGAGTATAGTGATAATGGTTGCAGACGTTATATATATCCATATACATCAGTCGCGCGGCGGTGTGTATTTTTCGGCGCTCGGAGGAAATGCGATACTTCAATGCGAAATGATCGACTGTCTTCGTCGAAAACGACCGAGTAAGCAATCTGGTTGTGCGCTTTAAAATTCCACACTTGCAGTTTGCAGTGGACTTTTCGCAGAGCGTGTGTAAAACGAGTAAAGATCTTCCTCAGAAGTTCTATGTCGAATGATCGACTTAATGCGCTAGCAATGTTGGCAATAAACAGGGACTTTGTATTTGAAATACCGAACTTTGATGAAATGATTTTAGAACAGTTTGTGGCTATGAAAAATAGACGTATGGATTTTTCGTTTAAGGGATGAGTATAGGTCTGTTATGTTATAACTTATAAACTAAAGTGAATGCTGAGTGTTGACAGAATTGTGATTTGTGTTAGTAATTATCAAAGAAAAGGACCTTTTAACTACTATAACCTATAACTAACTGGAGGAAAACTTGGTAAGTAGTTAATAATTATTAAGTTTAGTTATTTTAGTAAGTGGGTTTTTTTATAATACATTTTCGAGGAAAAAAGAGCCGAGCCCTTCATTTTTAGTGAATTTTTATTTTAAAAAATCACTAATAGAGGTATCGATGGAGAGACAGTTTCAATTTTTATATGTTTATATATATATATATATATATATATATATATATATATATATATATATATATATATATATATATATATATATATGTATATATATATATATATATATGTAAATATATATATATATATATATATATATATATATATATATATATATATATATATATATATATATATATATATATATATATATATATATATGTGTGTGTGTGTGTGTGTGTGTGTGTGTGTGTGTGTGTGTGTGTGTGTGTATCCAACCGATAACTCAAAAAATAAAAAAACTGATTTCGATGAAACTCGGCAAGTGGCTTTTTTATTAATGCCTTGGATGAATTCGTTAGTCAGGAAAATCGGATAAGGTTTTCCCGGAAAATTTTGAGTTTTGTTTAAAAAAAATCTTTCTACACACTAAAATTCAACTTTCTACATTTTTAGAAAAATGAGTTATTCAAATTTTGAGTTTTCTTTTGAAAAAAAAAAAGTTTTGTTTAAAAAAAATCTTTTTCTCCGAAAATTACAATGTTATTTTGATGAAATTTGGTGTATATGTTGCCCTGGGTAAGACCTTACTGTACACCAAAATTCAACTTTCTAAGTTTGTAGAAACTTGAGTTATTCAAATTTGAAGCATTTAATAAAAAATCACTACCATAACGCACTTGCTGCGTGCCAAATTTTTTTTCTTGCGCACCCCCAATGCATTAAGCCACGAGCCGCTACTGGTAATATGCCTTACTAATAGTGTACAATTCTTACGAAAATTCACCATTATAAGGCACGTGCTGCCTCCCGAAATTTGTATATATCTTATTCTAATTACATTTCAGTAATTCAGATACAAAAATATTGATATTAAAATTACTGAACATCAGGTACATTATTGTTCTTTTTACACATAACACTCACTTTCGTCTGTACAGATACCATGTATTACATACGTATGTATTGTTGCGAGAACTGAAAAAAATGATTGAAATGATGAAAATGTTTATACTTTCGTAAATAGTACAGCTATTTTGATAAAATTTGGTGGGAAAATTACCTTAATATGGAGACTATACAGTTTAGTTAATTTTAAGTTTTTAGCTCTGTAAAAAATTTAGTTATGGGTATTAAAATAGTGCTGAAATAACCTTAGGGTCCATGACTTGATCACAAAGAAAATACTCGTATTCCTGTACCCATAAACTTCTGAAATGTTACATTACACGAGTTTTAACGAAAAAATTTCAATTTTCACCAAATCACCCCTCATTTATCCCCTATCCCCTGAAGCAATCTTACCCAAAAACAATTCGAAGCGTTCCTTTGTCGGGTGCTAACTGGATACCAAATTTGATGATAATATCCCAATTCGTTTCACAGTTATTGCGCCTGCTAACAGACAGACGTACATGCCGACCGACCGACGGACAAAAAATGTTCGTTCCAGAATAAAGTTTTCTTTATGTTTTAAGACATTTTACGCCATTTTAGCAAACAAAAAATTCACAAGTTGTCACCGATATTCCACCCCCACACATTCAACCCCTAATTTAATTTCAACGCCAGAATACCAGATGCTTAATGAAATTAAAAGTTTTCTAATAAACAAACCCTAACACGTTATATTACTCGAGTTGTAACGAAAAAATGTGAATTTTCACCAAATCATTCCCCATTCATCCCCTACCCCCTGGAGCGATTTTACCCAAAAACAATCCAAACCGTTCGTTTGTCGGGTGCTAACTGTATACCGAATTTGAAGACGAGCTCTCAATTCGTTCTAAAGTTATCGTGGCTAACAGAGAGAGAGAGATACAGACCGACAGACACAAAACATTTCCGTTCCCAAATCATGTTTTCTATATGTTTTGACACCTTTTACGACGTTTAAGCAAAAAAAGATTTTTGTCGCCGATGCGATGCACGTATTGATATGTGGAAGTAATGGAGGTAAAAATTTTGTATGCAGTCTGTTTTTTCATTCCTCATCTAAACATGAAACTTTATTTTCTGTAACAGCTACATACTATTGTTTTTGTTTTGTTCAACATCTTGAGGTGATTACCCTATATCTACGCCACTGGTTGTCTGAACAGCTGGATAATACTGGGTTTTAAAAATACTTATTACAGGTATCCTGTGTACAACCTTTGATGAAAATAGCTGTAGCTGCAGAGTAATGACGAAAACAAGATATATTTTTTTCATCGTCAACACCCCGTATCTCGTACATTAAGCAAGTTAGGACACATGTTTATATCAACATTTTGTTCTCAAAATTATATAAGTATTGTGTTCCTGAAATCTTTTAACGTACTTATGAAACAGCCTGTATACAATGTGGCCCATTTAAGATGGAAACACCCTTGTAACTTTTGTATTTATAACTCCATATTGATGAACAAAAGATCAAAAGATATAAGATGAAAAACTCTATAATTGCAAAAATTGTTCTCTATGTCACCTTACAAAGGCCTACTAATACAGTTTTTCTATGTGAAAAAATTGAGAAAATCGTTAGGTCCGTTTTTAGGAAGAAAATAAATACGCCAATGCATCGGGCATCTCTGAAAAAAAGATATATACTAGATTTCATTAAAAAAATTCCTCAGGAATTATTAACCAATTCAGAAAAGTTTATTTATGTGAGTTTTCTAATATGCACACAGCCCTGTAACTTTTGTATTTCTAACGCAACTTTTTTAAACCAGATCTCAAAAGATAGAAAATGAAGAAGGCTGTAAATCCTGTGAAAATTGTTTTCTATGCCATTCGATCACGGCCTACTAAAACTATTTTCATATGTCAAAAATTATAAAAAAGGTTTAGGGTTGGTTTTAGGGGAAAAAAGTACCCCACTGGATTCAGTATCCTTCAAAACTGTTACCTACCACATTTCATAAAAAAATAACTATCATGATGAAAGTCAACAACATCTCAAAAGTTGAAGAGGAGAGGTTTATAAATGCTGATATATGAAAATATGTATAGTATGACGTAGTCAAAAGGCATAGGAAACAATTTTCACAGAATTTATAGACTTTATTTTCTATCTTTTGAGATATCGTTAAAAAAATCGCGTTATAAATACAAAAGTTCCGGGGGTGTTTCCACATAAAAAGGGTCACACAAATAAACTTCTCTGAAATGGTTTTGATGAAATTTGGTATAGAGGTTTTGAAATTTGGTATAAAGATATTTTGAGGGATGGCGCATACACGGCCGTACTTATTTTCATTCAAGAATGGTCCTAACCCTTTTTGAAATTCTTTTTAGATAGAAAAACTGCATTTGTAGTCCTTGGACAGGTGACAGAGCACAATGTTCACAGCATTTATAGTTTTTAGTGAATTTTCTTTAAAAAAAATAACTAATGAGGAGTTTCCGACTTTTGAATTAAAAAAAAAATGCTTTAAATGAGCGCTAATTAGACCCCCTAAAACACATATTCAGGGTCAGTTTGAATTATATATATATATATATATATATATATATATATATATATATATATATATATATATATATATATATATATATATATATATATACATAGGTATATTAGTGAATTTTCTTAGGAAAAATCACTAATGAGGAGATCCCGACTTTTGAATTTTGAAAAAATTTCTTCAAATGAGCGCGATCTAGGACCCCTAGAACCCATATCCGGGGTCAGTTTCAATTTTTATATGTTTATATTTTATCTTTATAGTGGGGGTTTTCGACGGCAAGAAAAATAAATATGTTATTGTTGATAACACTGCTGACAGAGGGCGCCACCTGTAAGACATGGCTTGCATTCAATTGGCTATAATTTTTTGACCCCAGTAATATCGACCTACCGTATAGATACATTGCAGCCCTTAACAATTGTAAGCAAAAAATGTATACTTGATTTAAATCTCTAAGACACCATTTTCGAGATATTTCAATTTTTGTATGTCGCTGTCGCTCAAAAATTAATTCTGCGACAATCCATAGGAATACACTTTTGACCTTTTAATTGCTATCAGTATGTATAAATTTAATTTTCTTATTCTCTAGTTAAAAATTAAAATCTTACCAGAAAAAAGAACTGACAAGACACAATCCTGAAGATAAAATAAAAATCCATGATAACAAACTTTGAACAAACCATTTAACACAGTGGTTTCCATCGTTACGGGTCTTGACTTTTGCGTTTTCGTCGTGACATATACTACATTTGACTCTTACGTTTGAGACTACTCACCATTTTTAAGTAATTATTGTATTGTCCGTAATTTTTCTAATTAAATATGGAAGTCTTTACCAACAATGAACTAACAGACATGCATGTTATGTATTCACGGGCTTTTGGTAACTGCTATGAGGCGAAACGACTGTATGAAGAAGCCTTCCCAAATCTGAGAATTCCAGACAGAAGGATGTTTCAACGGATTGACATCCGTCTGCGAGAAACAGGTACATATTTACATTATCTAATACATCGATCTGTCTCTTTCGAATATATATATTTTTTACCAGGTACCCTTCATAAAGTTACTGCTGATCGAGGCAGACCACGAAGTCCTGATTTTGAAGAGGCTGTTCTGGATGAAAATGAA
The DNA here is from genome assembly GCA_964006375.1 of Tillus elongatus. NCBI lineage: Eukaryota > Metazoa > Arthropoda > Insecta > Coleoptera > Cleridae > Tillus > Tillus elongatus. The sequence goes on along the minus strand of OZ023263.1, from coordinate 109,624,944 downwards.
CAAAATCCAAAAATAAGTACTAGGGAAATAGCCAATCATCTGGGAGCATCCAATGCAACGATATGGCGAGTTCTTCACGAGCAATAATTGCGTCCATATCACATCCAACGTGTGCAGGCACTATCGCCTGAAAGAGATTTTATATCTCGCCTACAATTTTGCCAATGGTTTCTTCAACATAATAACGTAGAGAACTTGTTGAATTGTGTATTGTTCACTGACGAGTCTGGATTTAGGCGCGACGGGATCGTCAATTGTCGTAACAGCCATATTTGGGCTGACGAAAATCCCCACGCAGTTTTTGAAAGGCAACAGCAATTTTCCTTAAATGTATGGGCTGGAATTGTAGGGTGTAATTTGATAGGACCAATTTTTTTACCTCACAGACTTAATACTACAACTTATCTTGAATTCCTGCAAAACCAACTAAATGGGTTATTAGAAAATTTGTTGCAATTTAGCTATACGGTAGGTCGATATTACTCGGTGTCAAAAAATCATAGCCAGTGTTATTAACAATAACATATTTAAATTTCTTGCCCTCAAAAACCACCGCATGCCAACTTTCACGGCAAAATTTTAATTTGACTCAGCCTTATTCGTGAAAAACTGACAAAAACAAATAACTTTAACACGCTGTATTTAAAAAACTAAGCATTTGCGGACCCATGTTTATATGAAAAAATAGTCTTCTTTTTTTGTGCTGAATGTGCACCTGTAACATAGACCATCATTTTTGAAGCAGCCTGTATATATATATATATATATATATATATATATATATATATATATATATATATATATATATATATATATATATATATATATATATCACACCGATAACCTTCCTGCCTTCCTTTTGTAAGTGGCTTTACAACCTAAAAGAACATAGACAGACGTGGTTGTGTACAAATTTTCAAGTCGTTTGATCAAAGGAAAATAAAGTTATTCGAAATTAATAATAAAATAATCCTCGACATCACTTCAGATTCTGAAATGCAATATCTACAATGTTTCACAAAGACAGATGACGTTATCTGTACTGCTATGCTATTTCAATAAATCGTAGATAAAAAGTAGGTACCCATATTCTAATACAAATAATAGGTAAATAATAACCCAACTTTTAATTTTGACTTAACTTTAACTTAACTAGATATTGTATGTATTCCCTAGTGAACTCTCTAGTGTACAATTCTTATGAAAATTCACTACAATAACGTACTTGCTGCGTCCCGAAATTTTTTATTCAACGTCGATCTATTTCCGCGACTATGGCTTGATGAGTCAAAAAAGAACTTCATAATGCAAAGAATAAAATCTATCAATTATCTGAATCGTCAGGTCCTCATTAAATGCAAGGCGGTTTCTGGACAACACATCGAACTAAAAGCAATAATCTGACTCTAGATATACCTATAAACACCGCGTATTACAAGATTGCTTAGGCTCTCTTTACTTTCTTTTAAATTATCAAGTAACTTTAATACAGTACGCACAAAAACATATTATTATAAACAAAATGAAATATATTTAACGGACTATGAATACTTTGATAAAGAATGGTTTAAGACATTGCTATCAGAAAAAGAAACGATAAGTTAATTAATAAATTAAATTTAAATCTGACTTTTCAATTTTAGTGAATTTTTGTAGAAAAAATTCACTAATGCGGAGATCCCGATTTTTGAATTTTGAAATATTTTTTTTGCAAATGAACGATAACTAGGACCCTAGAACCCATACCCGGGGTCAGTTTCAATTTTTATATGTTTATATATATATATATATATATATATATATATATATATATATATATATATATATATATATATATATATATATATATATATATATATATATATATATATATATATATATATATATATATATATGTATGTATCACACCGATAACTCAAAAAATAATGGGCCGATTTTGATAAAATTTGGCATGTACCTTTCTTTTGTAAATGGCTTGGATAAGTTCGTTAGTCAGGAAAATCGGACGAGGTTTTCCGGGAATCATTAGAAAAAAATTCTTATCTCAAAAAGTAATAAGCCGATTTTAATAAAATTTGACATGTATCTTCCTTTTGTAAATGGCTTTGACAAGTTTGTTAGTCAGCAAAATCGTACAAGGTTTTCCGGGAACATTTTGAGTTTTCATTTGAAAAAAATTTTATCTCAAAGAATAATTGGCCAATTTTGATAAAATTTGGCATGTACCTTCCTTTTGTAAATGGCTTTGATAAGTTCGTTAATCAGAAAAATCGGACGAGGTTTTCCGAGAAAATTTTCAGTTTTTATTTGAAAAATTTTTTTATCTTAGAAAATAAAAAATCTATGATAACCAAATTTGGTAGGTAGGTTTACGATATAAAAAATAAACTATACACCAAAATTTAGATTTCTATGTTACAAGAAAAAAAAGTTATAATAAAATATTTTGTGCAAGATCATTTCTATGAAAATTCACTACCATAACGCACTTGCTGCGTCCAGGCTTTTTTGTTATTGGAAGGATGCAGTGATTTTTTGAAAAAAATATACACTAGCGTAGAAAACAATTTCAAGGTTACAAAAATTTGGAAACCCAAGTTTCGAGTTCTAATTTAAGAGCCATCAATAAAAATAAAAGCCCAATTGAAAACTTTGAACCAAAAAGCCGTAAAGAGAATTCGATACGAAAATAAAAATTCACTCAAAATGTCCTATTGCTTACTGAATAACACAGTCTGTACATAATTTTTGTTATAAAATCATATAGGAAAAAGTTGAGTGTTAGCACCAGCATCAAACGCGAATCCAGTACACATATTTGACTAAACAGGTATTTAAATAGCACATCGCATAATATAATAATAAAAATTACTTATAAATATGAAAGGGCGCTAATTTATTGACTAAACATCCAAATTATTTAAATTAATTAGCCTATATGACATAACAAAAATAATAAAGGACCTATGGTGCAAAATAGCTGACACGAATTTAATTAGGATTAGGACCTCCGTGATGGCTACGCTAAACAACAATAATAAATTAAAACGGCCTTATCACAGTACATACATTATTCTAAATATATAATAATTAATATAATTACATTGGAAAAGCCACAGTTTCCATTGTTGGAAAAGTACACCCAGAACTTATAGTACGCACCACCACACTTGAACTTGTGAACCGCACACTGGGTAGTCTAGTTTTGCAATGCCTGGCGTGGCCCTAGTCAGTGCTCCGTGCTCTACCAACTTTGCAAATGCAGATGCATGAACTAACGTCGCGACGAGTGCGTAATGGTCGCTCTGGGTCCAACACTACAGTACCAGACTAAAGTACCATAAAGTCACGTAGTTTTGATATATTTTGCCCATTAGCATGTTCATAATATTGAATATAAAGCCGTAACGAACCTGTGAATTTTATCATTACACCTACGCAAGTATTCACTGAAAAGTATGGTAACAAATAAACATGCAGAGAGCACTTTGGCTAACCGCTCAGTTAGCAGATTCAGCGAAATTAAACTCCTACGCCATACCAACGGGTAAAATAATAATAATAATAATAATAATAATAATAATAATAATAATAATAATAATAATAATAATAATAATAATAATAATAACCGAAGAACAATATCCCACTTACTATACATGGATGATCTTAAATTATACTCTGAGACACAAGATAAGCTCCACTCACTGATTAATACTGTTAAAATCTTTGGCAATGATATAAAAAATGTCGTTTGGACTCGACAAATGTGCTACAATCAACGTCAGGAGAGGAGCACTCGAAGGTTACCAACAGCCCTTCTGCGATATTGAGCAACTACCGCCCGAAGAGACATACCGCTACCTAGAGAGTCCTCAAAACCAGAGGGTGGATCATACCGGGCTAAAGCGAGAGTTCCAGGAGAAATATAGAAAACGAGTCACGAAGCTCATAAATACTAAGCTTTCCGGAGGTAACCTCTGTGCTGCTATCAACTCATGGGCGGTACCAGTATTGACATACTCTTTTGGAGTTGTCAAATGGTCTAACACCGACTTGGATGAACTGGACAAACTCACGAGAAGGCTTCTTACGAAATTCCGGTGCCTTCACACCAAATCATCTGTTAGAAGACTTTACACACCTCGGAAAGAAGGCGGCAGAGGATTAATCCATATAAACAACCTCTGCTTTAAGCAGGAAAGAAACATGCGACAACGTTTTCTTGCATCACATGATGAGCTGATGAAGTTGGTGGTGTGCGAGGATAAGGATTATACTCCAGTTAGGCTGGGTCAGCGCAACTGATGAAGTTGGTAGTGTGCGAGGATAAGGATTATACTCCAGTAGGGCTGGGTCAGCGCAACTATCAGTTGGACGTCCCAGTTGACCAGGACAATATAGCCCAGTGGAGTGACCAGACTATGCATGGAAGATACCCCAAACACCTACAGGCAAATAATGTTGATAAAACCTCTCGCTTATGTGGTTGGTTAGGGGGCAACTCCATCCGGAGACGGAGAGTTTTGTGATGGCCATTCAGGATAGGGTTATAAAAACTAAGAACTACGAGAAGCATTGCCTAAAATTAGAAGTGGTGGATAAATGTCGAAAATGCGCAGCTGTTGGAGAGACCATTGAACACGTCATGACAGCATGTCCTGTCCTCTCAGACTCAGCTTACTTAGGCAGGCATAACCAGGTCGCCAAGATCATCCACCAACAAATTGCTCTGAAATACAGCCTCCTGAACCCGTCAACAACACCAGCCTACTACAAGTATTCTCCGGAGGCGGTGCTGGAGTCGGCGGACTTTCTGCTATACTGGGATCGACCCATGATAACGGACCGCACTGTGGACTTCAATAGGCCAGACATTGTCCTGATAAACAAACAGATGAGGTTTGCTGTGATCATAGATATTACTGTACCGCTGTCCCATAACATTCAGAAAACTGAAATTGAAAAGACCACCAAGTATGAAAACTTGGCATATGAAATAAAAAACGTTTCCATGCGTTTTTTACTTCAGAAGGTGGCTATATGTCCCTTCGTAATGTCGGCGGAAGGAATAGTCACCAAAAATTTCATGGGAAATCTGAAGGAACTCGGACTACCAAATAGCATCCTCAACGTGGGGCAGAGGGCGGTTCTGCTGCAAACATGTCACATAGTCCGAAAATTCCTCAGTTAAGTGGCGACCTCAAACACATCTGCTGTGTCGGAGCACCGGAAGTCAGACTCTACTGATAATATCGGCATAATGGGATATGATGAATTTCATTCTTATCCACCGAGCCGAGCCCCAAGGTCGCGCGCGAGGGGTCGGTCAAAAGGTTTCCAGTAGTATTACTGAGAAAGTGTAACGCTTATATCAAATAATAATAATAATAATAATAATAATAATAATAATAATAATAATAATAATAATAATAATAATAATAATAATAATAATAATAATAATAATAATAATAATAATAATAATAATAATAATAATAATAATAATAATAATAATAATAATAATAATAATAAAAACAACAAGTTCTAAGTCTAAGACATAATAGTAAAAGATCCGGGTTGCATCAAAGCTGCCGAATACTGAACAATGTTACTGGAATCAAAATTAAGTTTCGTTTGATCCAACTTTCACCTGGAGACCGTGTTAAGTAATATATAACTTTTTTATTAAATAGCCGCCATTTTAAAATCAGTGGGCTGAGCAAACATTTATAGACAGACATAAAACAAAACATATCCTCTAATCAACTGAATAAACCAATAGAAAAGATACATTTTATATACAAACACCAAAATGCACTTTTGAGTATATTAATGTCTGATTTCCTTAAAACTTTATTCCGCATTCACAAGAATTGTATGTAACAAAGACGAAGTCATTAGGCTTAAGTCTTTCAAAAGTTATAATGTTTGAAAACCGCTTTAAATAACCAATTCGGCGCAACTTTGAAATAACTTGACATTTCGCAACACTTTTTATGTTGAGTTTAGTCAATCGTAAGGAGAGGTAAAAAACGATTTAAAATGGGTCCACCATTTTCAAATGAGTTGGCCTAGCAAAAAATTTGGTAAGAGAAGTATAGTTAAACTTCTTAACTAAGTAAAAATTGGAGACTGTGATGAGCACTGATAAGTACACTTGGACACCCCAAATCACCATAACACCTTTTTAAGGACCTGACGATCACTAACAAAGTTAGCGTCATCAGAGGATGAAAAGTTCGAAACTAACCAAACATCACCTTTTATACGGAGTCTTAGGTGAAGACCGATACCGAGAGGGAGACGAAATCGCAGGCAAACTTTCTGTGTATTTTATTTTAATTGGAATATTTATCGGTATCAAAAACAGAGCGCAAACAAATGACTATAAATCAATGGCGGCACTCAGTTTAAGGAACTTTTGTTTTTTATTGCCTTAGAAATATAAATACTCTCATAAGCATCTAGCTTCGCTGAATGTCTAACATTATTTATATGTTGTAGTGTTGGAACGATTTTTTTCGCTCAACAACTGTTTTCACTAAAATCGAAAAAATGATAAAATTATGCATAACATTTATTTCTGCAATGTTTTGAAAGTAACAAAAAAATTAGGAGTGTCATAAAGGAAAAACATGCCTACACACATTTGACAACCCGCATAACTTTACACAGTGCCAACGGTTTAATGCTTTAGATCGTAAGTTGAAGTGCCTTTAAGAGTTTTACGCTATAAAATTCGTTACTAATATTAGAAAATGGTTCAAGATGCATTTTCTTCATGGAATGGCCCAAGGCAATGCAGAGCGGCGCGAGGCATTTATTACATTTGTAAGAATACACGAAAGACTGTGCGAATCTGACACTTTTGAAAGATCGGCTGCTGTTATTGAGAGGCTTGCAACAGTAACCATAGCGCAGCTGGAAGAAGCAGTTTTACATGAAATTGAGCGTAGCCCAGGCACGAGTACACGCAAAATTGCACACCAATTAAACATTACTCACGTTACTGTATGGACGATTTTAAGGAAATATCAGCGAGTTGTTTATTGTACTTGGATTTTGAAACAACAGGTAGCATCTTTATTATTTCGACCGAGAATTTTGTTTGCCGATAAAGCGTGGTTTCCCCGAAATTGGATTATGAATTTTCATAACAATCATACCTGGGAGGTAAAGAAAATCCCCATGCGATTACAAAGAATAATTATAAGAAACAGTTTTCCGTAAATGTCTGGACTAGTATTGGAGGTGATTTCCTCATTGGACCTCATTTTTAACCCCCGAGATCATATGGTCAAGAGTATCGTCATTGTTTATAATTTGTGTTACCTAAACTATTAGAAAATGTCCCACTGGCAGAAAGAGCAGCAACGTGGTTCATGCACGATGGGGCCCACCTTACTAATACTAACACGTCAATTTCTGGATGCAACTTATGGAGAACACTAAATTCGCGTGGGTCCACAGTTATGGCCACCCAACTGAACGGATTTAAATATCTTAGATTTTTTTCATTTGTGGCATAAAAAGTCTCTCGTTTATAAAACACCGGTCAAACTGAAGAAGAATTAAGGCAACGGATACGAGACGTTTATAAAACACGAAAGAACAATTAAATTTAAAAAAATAAGTTCATGTCATCAAATAAGACATACGCCAGGAATATTTCAGCATGTTCGGCAGTAGATATTAAGACGAGCTAGTGCTTGTCTCGAAGTTAAAGGTGGATATTTGGAGCAACTATAATAAGTTCAGTGTTACTTATTGTTAAATATCTTTTTTGCAAGAATTGTTTTCCTCCCATGGCACTCTTACTTTTTTGTTACTTTCAAAACTTTGCGTAATAAAATAATATTATTGTTAATATATAATAATGTTTTGCATAATTTTAGTATTTTTTCGATTTTATCGAAAACAATTAAGCTGATCGACAAACTCAAGACATGACTTTCATGTAGTTTTAATTGCGAATTTATCAAATCTTATATTCTATATTTTTTTAGATTAAACCTCGGGCGTTACACCTGTGCACACGCCTGACAAAATGAGACCAACAATTGTTACCTTAAAATATTCGTCTGTATACATTAAAAACTGTCACCAAGTTTCAACATCATACTAATTTGCGTCTTCTAGTTATTAAGGAAAAACATGTTTTTTTAAATTATTTCAACACCCTCTATAATGAAAACAAAGCCGTTTAGGACTTTTTATATATAAAATTTTTGTCTTAAAATTGAGTAAGGAATGGCGCCCTCAAGTTTGGCCACATACTGTATACAGTGTGGAGCATTTTACGGTAAAGCTCAATCTATTCATTATACAAGATAAAATTTCGAGACGCAGCAAGTCCATTATCGTAGGGAATTTTCATAAGAATTGTACACTCTTAGTACGACATATTACTAGAATTAAATTTAAAAGCAATACTTTTTGCAATCACCTTATTTTTAATTTCATGTTATCTAGGTGGGATATAAGACACGAAGCACGTGCCGCCACCTCGTTGCGGAACCAAGTAGTATGTTGTCACGACAGCTCCAAATAACATAAAGTGTTAAATATTAGAAACTGTATACAACCAACTAACAATTTAACAAATTGTCAGCCCCGGCCCATTTCTACCGCAATATAGGGACAAAGTATGTTAGGCTAGAAGCATTCTCACCACAATTAGAACCGTAGACCGGTTTCGCTCTACTTAGAGCTCACGTGCTTCGTGTCTTATATCTCACTTAGTGTTGGAAGGCTGGCTACCATCGCCGTATTACTTTATAGGTGTATTTTCGCTGCAATTAGTATACCGCTCTAAAACCGGTATACAATTCTAATTGTGGTGAGAATGCATCTAGCCTTTCATGTTATCTGTACTTTCGCGTAATAGTCTTGTCATAGCATAAGAAGCAATTGTTTATTAGTTTATTATGCCGACGACTGTGGCAATGGCAGTGGGAAGTGGTATGGTGTTGAGTGTTGCCATTGGCAACGATGTTCGAGTGTTCGGGATTTTACTGACCAAGATTTGCCGATCGCTAGTACGTTTTACCCCTGTTACTGTATTATTTGGTTCTATTGGTATGTATCAATCTACGCAAGGCAACTAACTAGTCCGTCTTTGTCAGGCATTAGACCTTAATCACTAAACTCATGTCGACTCATGTCTTCAGATTTTATTTTTAATTTGGAAAGAGCTCCAAATTTTGTAAAACAAATTACGTCAAATTTACAACATGTACAATCTCATTTAAGTTACTCCAATACTTTCAAAAATATAGCGTTTTCAAAAATATTTTTGTATATTTTTGGGGGAAAGAAACGTCCGTTATAGCTGATTTACGAACTCGTCCGCGGTCTCAACATAATGAAGATATGTGCCAAGTTTTGTTCCAATCAGTTGAGTATTTTTTTTAGTTATCCTTCCGATACACACACACACATATATATATATATATATATATATATATATATATATATATATATATATATATATATATATATATATATATATATATATATATATATAATAACAGACCTTGGTTTTGGGTTCTAAAAACCCAATATCGCGCTCACCTGAAGAAATTTTTCCGAAAGTTTTTCATCGTGACCCCTCTATTAGCGAATTTTTCTTAATGAAAATTTGCTAAAAACCATTATATACGTTAATGTTAGGGTGTCTTGACCTGCATCTTATAAAATTATTTTGACAATCACGGGCTGTCACATAAGTCCTTGGTGATATAAGTTTTCTTTTTTTCTATGTAAAGAACCCCTCTTATATTATTACGTTTATGTATTTTCCGTCGAATTATAATGTATATATAAAATTTGATATTGTTCATTGTTTTCGAGTTATTTCCATTGTTTTGCAAGTTTTCAAGTTGTTGGCACATACAAAAATTGTGATACGGCGTTTTCACCAATAGATATCGAAGTCCCATGAAAACGGGGCATTCGGGGAGGTTTTCGTTTAAATAATTCGTGGAAAAAATTGAGATGCCATATAGTGCGGTCTCAATTAGTGGCTGAATTTAAAAAATCTCACACAACTGTGTAACCCGATGTTTTCAAATGGAACAGCATGTATTTTATGTTTCAGAAGTGAGGGACATGCCCTCCGCTTCAACTTTTGTATAAAACTGCCTACGCTTAAAGACTCCAGCCTTAAAAATATTTACATTTACAATTCCATACATAATTCATGTAGATATCTATTTTTTCAGTTTTTTATTAAATTCTAATAATGGATAAGATTATGGGATTATTTAGCGAGGTTTCGCAGAAAAATATTTTAATATTTAAATTAATTTTCGTACAAAAGAATGAAGAAATAATTAATTTGATAAGATTATCTATGTTTACATTTTCGTAATATATAGGTAGGTAAGTAGTTGATAAATTGTTTTCACAAATGTCAAATGAAACTTCAGAATGACAGAATTAAATAACGTTCTTATTTCTGACAATTTGTGACATGAAAATCTGAGTATTTTTCGCTATTATTTTTCTTTACTTCCACTGTTTCAAATTTCCGTGAAAATTAAACAAAATCACATTTTCCTTTTTTTCTTCAATTTTTATTACAATTAGTTATATAATTTGAATTTTATGTATTATTTCAGTAAATTTTCGTATAGAGAATATCTAGTGAGTTTTTCCCAGACATTTTTTTTCACTTTTCTAAAATTTGTGTGCAATGCTATTAATTAACAATTTAATAAGTTATTTAAAAATGTTTGCGAATTCACGTGCAATTATATTTGTAAAATTTGTATACGTGCATAATTACCTGGCCAATCTTTGTAAAGAAAATGGCGAATTTTTGTGAAACAAATTGTTTGCAAATTTTCATGTATTTTTTTTCTCACAAAAAGCTTTGTGTGAATAATTATATCTTGGCCGGTGTAGCTTTTGTGTAAATTGCTAGGAAAGTCCGACCAGTTTTTTCGGGAAAATTTTAAGTTTATGTTCAGGAAACTTTTGTACTTTCTCAAACAATAATGTTCTAGCCATTTTCAACATAATATGCCAATACTTTTCTAAATATCAAGGTAAATTTAAATTTTATTTCTCACTTTAAACACACTGTATCTCTTTTAATATTCACTTTTGGGCTGAGGCGAGTGTGGCTAAAACGTAACATTTTGATCCCAAGAATACTGCTGCACTCTGTGCCATTACTTTTGAACCACCTGTATAAACTTAAATGTGAGAGTAAAAATATTTGACTATAAAAAATAAAGACCTATAAATTATAAACCATTATTTTAAAATAAAATACAGTAGTGTTTAACTTACATATGGTCGATATGAAATCTAATTCACACAAAACTGCTTGATTCTCATAGCTCATTATACAATGCACTGCGACACAGTCGCGAACAATTTCAACCTCTGAATAACGGTCGCGTTTTTCGTGATGAAACTAACCAATAAAGTTATTAAACTCGAAGCATTAGCATCTGACTGAAAAAACGAAGGATAACCAATCATTGTAAAATTGAACCTTATTTAACTTTTTTTATTTTAAAATGCCCGACGTCCTCATTTAAACAGGTCAGAGATGCCACGAGAGAATAAGGACTGAGTATCGTCACGCTATTTGAAAAGACATCTCCACCTTTGCTAATTAACATTCGATGACGTTATGATCTTGCAGTAAGTAACTTATGTAACGTCAGGCATATTTACATAATGACACCTAGAAACGCAGCAAACAGGTATTCATAAAAAGTGTGTAAATCAGCAGAGATTTATAGCTCTTTCAGTTGACTGGGTGGCATCTCTTTTTTTGTACCATTAAAAGACATTTAAGGTTGAGTGATTACTAAAACTTAATTAGAATATTTGTAAAAGTGTTAAATAATCACGATAACCTGCCCACTTTACGATCAAAGAAGAATGGTGTGCGTAACTTCTTGATAAAATTAACACGTACCTACTTTGGAAAATGAGTATAACAATCTTAGTAAACATTTTGAAATGGTGGTAAGTTTGTTCTGACTTTACATTATCTATTAGTTAACTCGACGTCGCACCGTTTCATAATTGTAGTCTTACAACTGCGTTGAACGTATAGTTTTAAGAGCGGAAAACATTAAAAAAATAGTGCTGCAAATTGAATTATAACTTCCACATAGCTGTGATAATCGAATTGGTGAGTTCAAAAACAGTCTAAGTCGAAAAAGTTTGTTTTTAGATTATCAAAAAAACCTTCCTAGATTTTTTATTAATGAAAATAAGACTTTGGTATGCGCAGACGACTTATAGCACAATCTGAAAGCAACCTCTCTGTGAAAATAATTTTGAAAAGAAAATAAATTAAACGGACCTACAAGCCAAAAACCAACGTGGACTATACTGTCCTTGAACTCAATCAATTCTCACGAAGAAAATTTTGTGGCTTTAAGGAGTTTAGATAGAAAAGAGTTACTGGTCCTCATAAAAAACAAAATATATCAAATTGAGTTTTATTTAGAAGTTTTAAATCACATTGTTTCTTAGAAATATTGAATATGGATTATGTTTTCAGTAAAGCGAATAGCGACTTTTGGTCTTTTTCATTATTAGTCTCGCCAGTTAAATATTTCAGGACTTTCTTGATATCGGTGATTTTTTTTCGTTTATCGCAATGCCTTCCTTTTAGGCTGTCTGCGTGGGAGGTGGGGGGAAAAGCGATATTGTGTTTCAGAAGCTTAAAAGTATGGGGAATAAAACCATTGATAGAGACATACGTGGTGGCATATCCCAGGATATAACTGTCGTAGGCAAACCATTTGAAGTTGGAAAATGTGAACGCTTATGAAGTGTTGCATCGAGAACCAATTGCAATGGTCATTATTTTGTAGCTGTCGGGCCACCAGTTTTTAAAATCGATAATGTCGTTGTAAGTTATGGTCTTCACACTAAACAGGTTTTTTCCTCTGCAAGTTAACATCATGTCTCCATACTCTTCTGGTAAGTAAATCCGGTCATGACCCTCTACTAATTGAATGTTGAATGTTTCGAAGTCCCTGTCACAAAGCAGAAATGAATGGCTCGCAAGGGAAAATAGTGGTATATTTTCTTGAAACGCCGAGATGCCTCTAGTGCCAGAAGGAATCGAACCACAGTATTAATACTGTTACAAAGCACTTCAATAAACGTAGGTGCGGTGTTGCCACATATCCAGAACTTCCCCCAGCATCTGGGAATTTTTGCACAATCTGGCAACACCGCCTCCACACCCCCTGGGGGTGCCTGGGGTGACCCCCTCAGGCGAAGTCTCAACCCTCTAGGACCAGAAATAACGAAGTTACCAACTTGTACCCCGTCGGAACGGATAACTGAGGTCTGCACATTCCGAACACCCTGTATACACACCCTGTATGCGCAGAGAACCCTTACACCTGTATACGCAGAGAAATCTTATATTACGAGAAACACCTCTTGTGTAACATAGGAGTGATGAGCACATTTGGATCATCCTGTATATACATCCCACTGTATACACACGGGACCGATCTGTATCCACAGAACCTTCTAGTAAAAGAAGGTCCTGGAACATTCTGGAATGGAACGCTCCAGAAACGTGGTGGAAGGTACGGCGAGTATATAAACGCGAAAGCAAGACAGTTCAGTTCAGTAAGAGAATGTTGAAGTGACTTGAAGAAGCAGTAACCAGTGAATAAAGTGTTAAGACAGTAGCGACTGTAGTTCCAGTATAATAATTTGTGTGCAGATTAGTGAGTGTAAGGCCAGATAAACTAAGTGTTTGGTGAGAGAGACATTCTAGAACTTTTATTGTATCCATATTTAGAGAGTAAATAAAGTTGTTTTGTTAAAATTTAAAGTCTCACTTATCCAGAACCCGGAGAAAACGCGACAATACGATTCGGTCGTGGACAACGAACAAAAAAGATGTGTAGTTTGGTGATATCGACGGAAATGTGAAATTGTATGTAATCTTTTAGAAAGGTACATACTTCATCTGGTCTCTTTCAAACTTGACCTTGAGGATGAGTATAAAAGATACCAGTTTTTTTCTTTCATATTATGGATCTCGAATGCATACACCCACAGTTGTCGAGTTGAGCGTTGAGGCTAAGAACAGTATAAGTCTTGGACGTGTACTGTTCATCAACTCATCGCCATAAATATGTAATGCGTAGCGACATAACGGTAGGGTAGCGTATTGCTCTTTAGCGCAATCGATGGAGAGACAAATGATACTTTGGCTATTCCAACAAAAAACCGCCATTTTTGGATTTATACTGTTTTTGAATTCACCGATTCAATTAATGTCACAGTGGAAGTCGAATACAAGGTAACCTTCAGATAGCCAAGGGAAAATTATGGAGCCTTGCGCCTGAATTTTTTTTCTGTAACTCGATACTTTAGAGTAATTGTGTCAGCTTTTTGTACATGAGCGTTTGACATGCAAATGACTTTGAATGGTAAGGCATATTTACATAATGGCACCTAGAAACGCAGAAAACAGGTAGTCCTAAAAAGTGTGTAAATCAGCAGAGATTTATAGCTCGTTCAGTTAAGTGGGTGGCACCTCGTTTTTTGTACCATTAAAAAATGAAGATTGACTGATTATTAACACTTAATTAGAATATTTATAGAAGTGTTGAATGATTACGATAACCTGACCACTTTACTATCAGGGAAGAAAGGTGTGCGTAACTTCCTGATAAAATTAATAACGGGACGCAGCAAGTGCGTTATGGTAGTGAATTTTTATTAAATGCTTCAAATTTTAATAACTCAATTTTCTATAAACTTAGAAAGTTTAAATTTGGTGTGTAGTAAGGTCTTTCCTAAGGCAAGATATCCACCAAATTTCATTAAAATGACTTTGTAATTTTCGGAGAAAAAAAATTTTTTCGAAAGAAAATTCAAAGTTTAAATAACTCAATTTTATATAAACTTAGAAAGTTGAATTTTGGTACGTTGTAAGGTCTCTCCTAATGCAATATATACGTTAAATTTCATTAGAACAGCTTTGTAATTTTCGGAGAAAAAAATTTTTTTTGAGAGAAAACTCGGAATTTTCCCGGAAAACCCCGTGCGATTTTCCTGACTAACGAACTCATCCAAGCCATTAATAAAAGAAAGGCACTTGCCGAGTTTTATCGAAATCGGTTAATTATTTTTTGAGTTATCAGACGGATACATATATATATATATATATATATATATATATATATATATATATATATATATATATACAGGGTGAGCCACGGTGGATGGAGTATTAAAAGTATATGGAGAATGAATCAACCGATTGCTCTGAAATTTTGGTTACGGATGTAGTGGCGTATGATCTCTCGACCTAAAATATTTTTGAAAATGCAGTGTTGCCACATATACGTAAAACTGGCAACATCTTCGTAATTTTAAATAGAACACCCTATATATTTTTGCATTTTTTGAATTGTCGTCTTTTTTTGAGTAACTTTTGTTGA
Organism: Tillus elongatus; assembly: GCA_964006375.1. NCBI lineage: Eukaryota > Metazoa > Arthropoda > Insecta > Coleoptera > Cleridae > Tillus > Tillus elongatus. The sequence continues at coordinate 109,609,495 of OZ023263.1, read as the reverse complement.
TATTTTTATATACCTATCTCAAGTCGTTTTCGAGATAATAATTATTTTCTGAATTTATTACCAAAAATTTGACTTTCATTAAATCGTGTTTTCTCCTACCGACGAAGCGATTTAAAGATAATTTTTTAGCTACGGTTAGGCAAGGTCTAGGGGCATCTCCTCCATTAATCAAATCTTTAGAATATCATACAGGGTGAGTTAGAGAACGCTTTCTATAAGTGACTCGGAGAAATGCACGAAAGTCATTTTTTTTAAATAGAACGCCCTGTATATTTTCAAATTTTTTGGATCGTCTTCTCTTTTTGAGTAACTTTTGTTAATATTTCCCTATACCTATCTCAAGGCGTTTTCGATTTTTGGTCACTTTTCTCTAACCTATCCAAGATTATTGGTCTTTTTGTATATCATAATGGGTGGGCCATGAAATTTCTATTTTGTCAATTTGACATGACAACAGACATGCTGTTTATCTAAATAAATTTGACGTTAGTGATATTTACATTCAATTTGAATAGCTATAGCACAAACATGACATAAAATAATTATACAAACACAGTTTTAATGGATTTGTTTATTATTCATGGACAGTGCAATAAGATTATCAGCAGAACTTGTAGAAGATTTAATGATAAATATCCGAATTTGCCGCAGATGAATAACAGAAAGTTTCTACGAATTCATAGGAATTTTATAAAATCTGGTGCGTCGTTAAGAGATGCAAGAAATCTACCCAAACCTGTGACATCTGACGAGGTAAATGAAATCAATGTGCTAGCGTATTTTCATGCGAATCCCCAGTATTCCATACGTTGTGCTGAACAGGATTTAGGATTGCCATATTCATCCATTCGAAGAATACTAGTAAATCATAAAATGCATAATTATAAATTTACAAGAGTTCAATTTCTCACGCCTCAGGATTATCTACAGAGAATAGAGTTGTGTGAAATGTTAGTTGTGCGTATGCAAGAGGACCCCAATTTTTTAAAGAAAATTTTCTAGGGAGGGGATTTGTAACACACGAAATCGTCACTATTGGGCCACAGACAACCCCCACGTTACTAGAGAGGCTGGTTTTCAAGTCAAATTTAGTTTACATGTTTTTTGTATGTTATTGGATGACAAAATAAAATATTACATATATGACGAAAAATTGAATTCCAGAAAATATTTAGATATAATTAGAACAATTGTGGAAGGCTTCCTTGATAATCTGTCAATTGAAACATATAGAACTTGTTGGTATCAACTCGACGGGGCTCCTGCACATTGTACATCCGAAATTAGTATGGAGTTGGACCGGCTTTTCGATGACCGTTGGATCAGACGTTTGGGACCGTGTAACTGGCCTGCGAGGTCCCCTGACCTTACCCCGTTAGATTTTTATCTTTGGGGTATTCTTAAAGATCGAGTTTATAAAACTCCAGTCCACAACAGGGCAGAATTAGAACGTCGAGTGATTCAAGAGATTGAAAACTTGGACCCCGCTGAAATAAGAGCTGCTACAACAAACGCCGTGCATCATCGTATACAAAAGTGTCTGGAAGTTAACGGTCAACATTTCGAACAATTATTATAGTTTTAAGATTTTTATACATATTTATTACTGTCATTGGTATTATTTGTTATTGCTACTTGGCCTTTTTTACTATTATCGCTGATTAGGTATTAGTTTTTCCAAATACTGATAGTGTTATTGTTCTCATAACGACGAACCAAAATTTATAAAATTCCTATGAATTCTTAGAAACTTTCTGTTATTCATCTGCGGCAAATTCGGATATTTCTCATTAAATCTTCTACAAGTTCTGCTGATAATCTTATTGCACTGTTCATGAATAAAAAACAAATCCATTAAAACTGTGTTTGTATAATTATTTTATGTCATGTTTGTGCTATAGCTATTCAAATTGAATGTAAATATCACTAACGTCAAATTTATTTAGATAAACAGCATGTCTGTTGTCATGACAAAGTGACAAAATAGAAATTTCATGGCCCACCCATTATGATATACAAAAAGACCAATAATCTTGGATAGGTTAGAGAAAAGTGACCATAAATCGAAAACGCCTTGAGATAGGTATAGGGAAATATTAACAAAAGTTACTCAAAAAGAGAAGACGATCCAAAAAATTTGAAAATATACAGGGCGTTCTATTTAAAAAAAATGACTTTCGTGCATTTCTCCGAGTCACTTATAGAAAGCGTTCTCTAACTCACCCTGTATGATATTCTAAAGATTTGATTAATGGAGGAGATGCCCCTAGACCTTGCCTAACCGTAGCTAAAAAATTATCTTTAAATCGCTTCGTCGGTAGGAGAAAACACGATTTAATGAAAGTCAAATTTTTGGTAATAAATTCAGAAAATAATTATTATCTCGAAAACGACTTGAGATAGGTATAGAAAAATATCAACAAAAGTTACTCAAAAAGAGACGACAATTCAAAAAATGCAAAAATATATAGGGTGTTCCATTTAAAATTACGAAGATGTTGCCAGTTTTACGTATATGTGGCAACACTGCATTTTCAAAAATATTTTAGGTCGAGAGATCATACTCCGTTACATCCGTAACCAAAATTTCAGAGCAATCGGTTGATTCGTTCTCTATATACTTTTAATACTCCATCCACCGTGGCTCACCCTGTATATATATATATATATATATATATATATATAAAGATATAAAAATTCAAACTGACCCCGGATATGGGTTCTAGGGGTCCTAGTTCGCGCTCATTTGAAAATTTTTTTGCAAAGTCTCACCATCACCTCTCTATTGGTGAATTTTTTTAAATAAAAATTCACGTACCTACTTTGGAAAATGAATACAATAATCTTACACATTTTTAAATGGTAAGTTTGTTCTGATTTTACATTACCTATCTATTAGTTAACTCGACGTCGCGCCGTTTCATAATTGTAGTCTTAAAACTGCATTGAACGTATAGTTTTAAGAGCGGAAAACATAAAAAAATAGTGCTGCAAGTTGAATCATAACTTCCACATATCTGTGATAATTAATGTCACCGTGAAATTCGAATACAAGGTAACCTTCAGATAGCCAAGGATAAATTATGGAGCCTTGCGCCTGATATTTTTTTCTGTAACTCGATATTTTAGAGTAATTGTGGCAGCTTTTTGTACATGAGCGTTTGACATGCAGATGACTTTGAATGGTCACACCCCCTGAAACGATGTTACTCAAAAAACAATTCGAAGCGTTCCTTTGTCGCGTGCTAACTGTATAACAAATTTGAAGATGATATCTCAATTAGTTCGAAAACTATTGCGCCTACTAATAGACAGACGTACAGGCCGACAGACAAGAGAAGTTTCGATCCAGAATCAAGTTTTCTATATATTTCGACTTTTACACCATGTTAGCAAAAAAAATTTCGAAGTTTCTGTCACCGATATTCCACCCCCACACACTCTACCCCTAATTTATTTCAGCACAGAATACTAGATGTTTAATAAAATCGAATGTTTTCTAATAAACAAGCCCTAAAACGTTATATTAGTCGAGTTTTAACGAAAAAATGTCAATTTTCACCAAATCATCCCCCATTCATCCCTACACCCTGGAGCGATTTTAACCAAAACCAATCCGAACCGTTCGTTTGTCGGGTGCTAACTGTATATCAAATTTGAAGACGATATCTCAAATACATACAGGGTGATGCATTTCTACGGTAAAGCTCAATATAATCGTTATTATACAAGATATGAGAAAAAGTTGTATACGTTGATTATAGAGTGTCTTGAGCTGCATCTTAGAAAATTATTTTGACAATCACAGGGGGCCCATAAGTCATTGGTCATACCTAAAAAAAATCCAATACCCTTATATTATTGCATTTTTCATTTTTTTTTTTTCGAAATATGTTTATAAGAAAAAAATCTAGGCGCAGTAAGCGCGTTTTGGTGCCAATTTTCATGAAATCCTTCAAATTCCATTAACTCAATTTGCTATTAACCTAAAATTGGTTAGGAAATCAGTTTTTCAGAAATATTTTAAGTTTATTTCCGGAAAATGTTTGTACATTTTCAAACAATAAGCAATTTTGGTCAAATATGGTACATAGTTTCTACTATATATGCTATACCGGTAACCAGATTGATGACTGCTTGCATTAGAGAGACGTATTTGCCATTAAAAATATTTTTATGAAAATTCACTTCCATAATTGCTGCGCCCAGTTTTTTTTTAAATACGGCCCTCATTTTCTGATCTTATCTTCTGAAAGCCCTTTTAATTCCAAATTCAGCAATGTGTTGCACTTTGAGGTTTAGTACCATTTTAGTCTTTTTTTCAACCTTAATAAAGAGAATTCCTATTACGCACCTGTACATAGCGTTTAATGTTCCCGAAAAAAATAGTCCTATTTTCCTGGCCAACCTCTTCAAGCTATTTTCCCACCTTCCAAGATATAATAACAAAAAGCTTTTCGACAAAACTACCAAAAAATTATTTTCGCGAAAATCCCAAAAAAAATTTTGTTACAATAACTTATTAAACATTAATTATTAACTACCAAAATGTCACAAAAATCTTTAAAGAAAATGTCTACTGGGAGACAATAAACAATTGAAATAACTCGAAAACGATGAACGCTATAAATGTCTTTTCTTCACAAAGATGCATTATAATTCTATGGAAAATGCAAAACTTAAATAACATAACGGCTGTTCGATTTAATAAAAAGTTTGTATCACCAGCAAATTATATACCCTTATAATTAACATATACAAGATTTTCTCGTATCTTGTATAGTAACGGATATTTTGAGCTTTACCGTAGAAATGAGTCATCCTGTATATATGTAAACAGATAAAAACTGAAACTAACCCCGGATATGAGTTCTAGGGGGACTAGCTCGCGCTCATGTGAAGAAATATTTTCAAAATTCAAAAGTCGCGGTCTCCTCAACGCAGTTTTTTTTCTACGAAAATTTGCTAGACCACTCAACCATAAACTGTATAACTGAAACTACTGCCAAAACATCAGAGAAAGGGTCTATTTGAAATGAGTTTCTGCAAATATTGTAGGAAAATGAATGAAAATGACGATTGAAGCTGAAACTTGAGACTTTGTAAAACACACTTTTTGCGAGATTTACTCTACATAACCCGCATTCGTTTCAGATTATTTGCTTAAAAGTTGCCAATTTTGACGTTAAGGAAAACTATAGAATTTTGAAAGTGATTTTTCTGGTATTTTTTGCGCCAATCTTTGTCTGTATATAGAATAGATTGTGTTATCGACACAAAATATTTTTTAAATGCCTATAACTTTTTTTTCTTTTAACTTAAGAGATCTTGATTGTCGACGCATTGCCCACCTTAAAGTCCAACTCTGATGAGGCTAACTTTGTTAGCGAAACGATTGTCAGGTCTAAAAACTGTATTGTGATGAATTGGGTTCTTCAAATTATACTTATCAGTGCTCATCACAGGTTCACATCTATACTCAACGTTTTTCTTAAAATGTAACTTTAATGAAAGAGCACCAAAAAATGACACCGAAACCATAATGGTATGTTAAATCTAAAGCACCGTTGAATGGTCAAAGAATTTCTGGGGAAGTGACAATAACCATAAAAGTATTCCAAGAAATACGTACATTTGAATCAGCCTAAATATAGAAGATTATAATTCTTAATAAAAGTTACATTAAATAATTCACTGAAAGTGACTCACATTTCGTCTTTGCTGAATAAAATATTGATAAATTAATACAATAGCAACACTGTGTAAACATTTGATAAGCTTTAGACAACAATAACAATGCAAAACCCTTTGTTTATCGTTTCCATTATGGAATGCGATAATTATATCTAAAAATGTTTGCCAATGAATTTGTACAGGAATTCAAATTTAATTTCGGTCACATATTAATAATCGATTCTAAACCAAATGTTAGTTTTTAGGCGAATGGTTGAAAACTAAGTAGCTATATATAATAAAAAACTCTGGACGCAGCAAGTGCGTTATGGTAGTTAATTTTCATAAAAATGTTTTTATTGCAAATATGTGTGTTTTCTTTTTAAGAAAGCAGGCATCAATTTTAGTTGCCAGTATAACCTTACTATATAGGTTATAAACAATGTGCCATGTTTTGGAAACATTTTAGTAAAATGAATGACAATGACGGCTGAAACTAAGACTTCAGGGTTTGTAAACATCCTTCTTGAGACATTTGATTTCCATAGCCCGTATTAGATTCAAGTTATTTGCCTAAATGTTGCGGATTTTGACGTTTTAAATCGCAACTTTGACGTTTTGAGGAAAACCCCAATTTATTTTTCTTTAAGTGCCTATAACTTTTTTGTCTTTTAACCCACATAGCTAAATTTTTGTAGGTACCTTACCTATAAGGATATAAACGCGCGTACCAAATTTGGTTGCCCTTACTTTGTTAATTCCGGAGATATATTTTTTTTTCGAAAGAAAACAAAATATTCCGGGAAAACCTGGGCAGATTTTTCTGGCTAACGAACTTATCCAAGCCATTTGCAAAAGGAATTTATTCACCAAATTTAATCAAAATCGGCCTGTTATTTTTTGAGTTATCGGTGTGATACATACATACATACATACATATATATATATATATATATATATATATATATATATATATATATATATATATATATATATATATATATATAAATTGAAACTGACCCCGGATATGTGTTCTAATGAGCGCTCATTTGATGAAATTTTTTCAAAATTCAAAAGTCGGGATCTCCTCATTAGTGATTTTTTTAAAGACAATTAACTAAAAGTATTTTGCATCATTTCCAGTAGGTAACTGAAAAAACTAGTCTATTGATTTTGCAATTATTGAGAAATTCTGTAGATTCTTATTAATTTTGACAAGAATTTAAGGCCAATGGTTAAAATCTCAAGGAGCAGCACGACAGCCATATCTATGCTTATACGTTTATGGGTTACGATGGACAACGTATTTTTCCTATGAACCATATTAAATTTTCTACCAAATAATAGAACATTTTTTTCTGGAAGCAGTAATATATCACTTGAGGGAGTTATTACTTCCACATCGTCACAACGTGTGGAAGTATCACATCGGCGAGAAAAATTCCAAATGTTTTTTCGCTTAACCGTCGTAAAAAGTATCAAAAAATATATAAAACTCGGAATCTACTAAAAAAGGTAAAGGTAAGATGCTTACTGGCAATTAGGCCATTGCTGACCCTTTTTGCTCATCTAAACTAACCTACCCTCCACCTTGAGCTCGATCTCAAGAACAGAAGTGATTTGAAAAATCATCCGCCGCCGGTGAGTCTCGAACCGTCGTCCCCCGAGTCCCTATTGGAAAGTCTGAATCGACTTTCCCGCACGGCCACGGAGGCGCTCGGAATCTACTAGATGTTGGCATAGGATAATATTTACGAAAAGCATTCACAAATACACGTATAATCTGAATTTAGGTCGCGATATAGCCCTTTCCGTTGAATTTATTGAAGCAATCGCAGTTTCAAGGACACACTTGATAGCACTTCCGGTTGCACCGCAATACTATTATTAGAAAGTACTTAGTAAGTCCAAAAATACTTACAGGTATTTCCCTACATTCATCTGTTTTCTGGCAAAACGTTATAAATTGCCTATTAGGTGAAATTTTCAATAGCAATTTTCTCGAAAACTGTTCAACTTTAACGAAACATATCATATACGTTTTTTTGTTCAGAATTTCACGTAGAATTCAAATTTCGTAGGATATACACGGTGTTCTATTGAAAATCAAACCGGAAGTGACTCTCAAACAACGACACTTTAAATATGCCTCCTGAAGAACCATACCACATCCAAATTTAACGTCGATAGCTCTAACTATAAGGAAGTTATATGCTGGATACTAATTCCCGGTATATCTGGTTCGATAACGTTCAAATTAAATAAAATACTTTTATAAAATTTTAATCCAGTTTCCCCTAAGATTTGAACCCGAGTTACACGACGATTATTTGCTGATATATATATATATATATATATATATATATATATATATATATATATATATATATATATATATATATATATATATATATATATATATATATATATATATATATATATATATATATATATATATATATATATATATATATATATATATATATATATATATATATGCAGTAGAGAGTAGCGCCATCTCTGGTTTTGTGACGATTCTAAGCTTCCACAGCATCTTCCATGCACACACAGTACAGCAAGAAGGATGCTGTGGGAAGAAAACTACATCTGCGGAATTATCATCAGAAATACATTTAGTCACGTTGATGCTGCAAATAAACTCTATTACATTAAAACTGCAACGTATTTTTAATACTTATAGTACCTATGTATTATTTAAGAATAAATTAATTAAGCGTATTAGAAGTAGCATTTCTTTATTTCAGATGGAACAAACAAGAAAAAAAAAACATAAAAATTTATATGTAATGTTCTTATATGTGTGTGTGTAAATTATGTTTCAAAAATATACATATAAGAACATTACATATAAAAGTTTCAAAATACACTGATGTCAATTGATATTTTTATTAGAATTTTTTAATACAGATATACGGCTGAAATTATCGATGGATAAATAAATAGATAGATTACAAGTATTTATTATTTTAAAATAAGAAAGGATAAAAAGCAAGCAGTTTTTTTTAGTCTATGGAACATATAACTTATTTTTAAAGGATATAATAGTACATATAAAAAAGTAATTTTATTAATATGCAAAGTTTGCCAAAATTTTATATAGTTATTGTATAAAAACACTTACACCTGTATTATTACAACTTGAAACACAATCACTGTAACTTTATAGTTCCTAATGATGCTTGAGATACGGTTTATTACTTGGAATAAATACTGAATTTTTTAGCTTATTCATATTTCACAGTTCTTTCTCCATTTTGAACTTTTACAATCATTCGCTGACTAGTCTCTTGGCACTTAAACTAGATACTTTTTAACAAAGCTTGGGAGGTAGCTCTTGAAATTGAAGAACATGTGTTGAAAGGTGGACTGCTCTAGCTGTTATATTAAAGCACACTCACACATGTGGTCCTTTTACAAAATTTTAACGGCTTTAATCAATCGATTTTATTTTTCGCATACTTGAATCCATTCGTAGGTGTCCATGCCGTCCATTATTCGTAAAGATAGAATTTCATTTATTAATTTATTTTGTATGTGGTCTAAGACCTCTTCGAATAAGCTTGGGGAAGTGCTGCTTACGTGGAATATTAGGTACACTTTTTAAATCGCTACTTAAAAGGAAAAAAACTGCTGTTTTCAGTTCTGCTATTTCAAAATAAACAAATTTTCTCGCTAATACTTTTGAACACTGAATTACTCGAGGTATCTCCCCATACATATATAATACACATTTCAAGGATGAATTTATATCAAGGTTATAGCTCAAGGATCAATTTATTTCAAGGTTGAATGAATCTCAAGGTCGAATAATTTGACTTTGTCCTTTTCTCTGGCCGTTCCAGAACATACAAATACTCCCTACTACAGTACAGCAAGAAGGATGCAGTGGGAAGAGAACTAGTTGCGCGAATACAACTACTGCAACTGAAGAGTCCATAAGAAGGACGAAACCGTTCTCTACCACTTGCTACACATACACACAAACACGCACGCACATGCAGGCATATATATATATATATATATATATATATATATATATATATATATATATATATATATATATATATATATATATATATTGAAGTGTTATCCAGGCTCACGTACGCACATAATAAGTATTATTATTATTATCACTATTGGTATTATCGATACAAAAATTTTTCTAAAAGAGATGGTGCAGCAAATTTGATAACTGCAAATTTGATAGCCAAGTAAAATCTGAATAAAAAAAATTTGAATCAAATTGTAATTTTCAGTGCTCATCACAGGTGCTAATCTTTACTTTTTATGTATGTGATATGCACTACAAAAATTTTGTACATTTTATAAAAAAATAAAAGGCAAAGTTAAGAAAACACAACATGGACTTAAATAGGCAATGATACCACTGTAGATAATTAAGATATTAGTCAGTAGGGTGTAGATAACTAGTTTAGAAGAGATTTAGGAGGTTAGATGTTAACCACAGACAATAATTTCTTTGTATTGCATAAAATGTTAGTTTTAAGATTCTTATAAAATGTTAGTTTTAAGAATTCTATTAAGAAGGCGGACTGTCATGGTAACAAAAAGTTTGATAGGTAGGAAAGTTTTGAAAGGTGGTGTCAGATGAGATAGATGGTGGAGTTTTGATGTGAATTTAACTGATGAATGGATATAAAGAAGTCTAGAACATAAGATTGACGTTATATAATTGTGAAGCGCAGCTGTTTGAAAAAAGACTAGAATGTTATTGTAAACAATTTGTTATAATGGAATGTTGTAAGGTATAAATAAATTGATTAAAACCCGGATCGTTAAAAGTCAGTAAATGAAGTTTTAAATAGTAAGAATTGTTCAAAGTGGTATTGGAAATAAATGTGAGTGAGCGGAAGCAGTCAATGATCGTTTATAGCAGACGATACAGAGGTGTCTACATCACCAAACGCAGAGCCTCGTTTAAATGGGAATTACAAAGAGCCGAGAAGGAAGAAAAAAAGGAGGTATTTATAACAAGTAAAAATGTTATTTTCCAACTGTTAAAATATGTAAAAGGTTCACAAGAAACAGACTGTAGTTCGCTTGTTGATTCATAATTCTCAGTAAATATATTAGATAGACCTAGTAAAATAAAGTGGATGGGGTTGTGTATAAATAATAATGGATCAATTGAAGACGTTTGTAAAACGAAATGAAAGAATCTTAGCGGGAAAAATAGAACAGTAAAAAAAAAAAAATATATATATATTGAACTACTTGTGCATAGAAAATAATTAGGTACTGAAATAGGTTGAGAAGTCAATATAAACATATGTTAGAAGTAAGTAGTGTTATGAGGAAATTTTGAGATAAATAGAAATAGAAAAAAATGTTAGTAAAATCATAATAATTAAAGAAATAGAAGTATAGTATTATAAGAAGCCCAAGTCAATTTCATTTGTCATAATAGAATTATACAAAGAGTTCAGAAGTGACTGTAATGGGTATTGAAAGAAAGCTTATTTAACAGTAATCAAATATTGGCGATAAAAACACATTTTTATGATATCAAGTTTTTTTTTTTTTTATTAATTAATAGTTGAATCCACCCTGGGATGAATTTAATAAGGGCACAAATTTTTCTCTTGTATTAAGATAATTGTAGTGGTAAAATAAATTACACAGAACATATAATTATACTACAAAATGGCGACCAAACGTGAGGGCTTGGAAAATACATGCACGGACCTATAAAAAAAATTAGAAATAATAATATAAAAACGTAGATAAAAGAAATAGTTGAACCATTTCCAATTTCAATACCCATATAAATAACATGCCTAACAAAAAAGCAACTAGAAAGACAGCTACATCGAGAGACAGACAAGACAGAGGAGATGACAGAGCGAATGAGCTACAGGAAAATGTTGAAATGAGTGAGGAAAGAGTGGACGAACAAGAAATAAGAGAGAATATGGAAGAACACGTAGAAATGACTGTAAATACGAGTGCAGAAACAAATGGAGGAGTGTCAGCACCTGAACAAAAACGTGAAAGTAACAACGAAATATTAATGAAATTAATGCAAAGTATGAATAGTATAGGGGACAAAATAGAAAAACAAGAACAAAGTATGAATGCAAATATAAATAGCATAATGCAGGAGATAAATGAGAAGTTGGCGAAACAGGAAATTAATATAAAACAAGATATAAATGATAAGATAGAGAAACAGGAAATAAGCATAATGCAAAATATGAATCAAAATATGAGACAGATGAACGACAGATTAAATGAAATGGATATAAAAATTACAGAAAAATTTGATAAAACAGTGCAAGTATTAAAAGTAGAAATAGAACGAAAGATAGAAGAGAAAGTCGATGAAGAAATGAATGAAGTACGCAAGATTATAATCGAGAAAATCAAAGCAACTGACGACGAGATGAGTAGTTTGATACAGATGGAAAATGAACGGTATCAGAGACTAGTAGGAGTAAACACAGTGATGGAAAGAAAGGTAGAGAACTATCACAGTGAAATAAAGGACAAATTAACAGAAGTAAATGGGAAGATTAAACAGATCAATCAAATAAGCAGAGTAAATGGTGAAAATGTAAAAAAATTAAGAGACGAGGCAGAACAAAGATTTAATGAGGAAAGTATGAGAATGAGAGAAGAATGGGAGAAAGTACAAAAGCACATGGGAAATGAAAGAATAGTACACCCAAATATGACTGGCATAATACAAGAGGTAGGACATACATTTAACGGAAAAATAAACAAGCTACACCCGAAAGTTTTCATCACTAGCTTAATTAATAGACTGAAAAACACCTACGACTTACAAGACATTAAAGAAATCATTAAACTAAGCTTAGAAGGGGATGCGCTAATCTGGTTTACCAGTAAAGAAGAAAGCATAGAAGACGTAGAGGATTTCGAAAATAAATTCTTAAACCATTACTGGGGAGAATCTCAACAGGCAGTAGTCAGAGAGAGACTATATTTTGGTAAACAGGACCCAAACGACCCTAAAGAATTATCGAGTTACGCATTGCACATCTACGATATGGCACAGCACTTAACGCCAAAGATGAGGGAAGAAGAAATCATCGTTTACATAGCGAGACACTTTAAAAGTGAAATAGCTGAGACAATAGGTATCCAAAATATAAGGACGCTGGACCAAGTAGTCAACTATTTACAGAGGGTGCAAAGGACAATGAATAAACAAAGAAATAGGGAAGAAAACAATTACAGAGGAGACAATAGAAGGCAAACCTCTGATGAGAACCAAAGAAATGGACAAACTTACAGACGAGACACAGATGGGGAAAACAGGTACTATGGAAGACAATATAGACCCTACGACAACATGAGGAATAATCATGGGGAAAGGTATACCAGCAATCGTGATGATTACAGGCAAAATCGCAATAATCGGTACGAGATATATAATAATAATAACCGAGAGAACTATAGGGGAGACAACCGGTACAGGAGCAGTAATCAGTACGAAAATAAAAACTTTAATAGGGAACGTATGGCAAACCACGACCAATACAATCCAAGGCGCAAAGAAGAATATGACAGTAATCCAAGGACAAGGCAGTGTAATATCAGGGAACAAAACATTGAATTGAAACCAAGTGGTGGGGCTATAAGGAAAGAGAGAGAGCTGAGCATGCATAGTATGAGAGAATTGGATGAGAGAAGACGGAATGACACATTAGACGAAATAAGAGTAATGAGTGGCACCGTAAATGAGGCAAGAGCAATAAGTCCAAGTAGGATCGTCGAGCACGCAAGAGTACATACAAATTTTTAAGTAAGCACAAGCCATACGAAAACAAACATACACATAAAAAAACCAGCAATACATGTATATATGAACATCCTAGGGAAATTTTTAAGAATGATAAAGAGGCAGAAGAAATTGAAGAATCTATAGGGTTAATAATTGTCAAGGGTAAATTAAAAGATAGAGAAATTAGTATAATGTTAGACACCGGATCGGAAGCCTCGATCATATCTGGAAAATTGCTAGAAAACATTGAATATGGAAACGTCGGAAGAATAAAAATACCAAAGATAACATTGATAAATGCAAGGGGAAAGAAAATAGGAGAAATAAACGAAACAATATCTGTAGAAATAGAAATAAAAGAACATAGATTGGAATTACAATTGTTAATAATGGCGGATATGGAGTACGATGTGATTATGGGAACGGATGAAATGGAAAAGCATAAAATAATAATAGATTACCTCAACAAATATGTATTAGTGAGCAACAGCAAGATCAAAATGGGGAAATTACAAGAAATGGTTGAAAAAGTGGACAATGAAAATATAAATATGGGGATGAATAATATTAGATATAATAGACATGAAGAAGCAAGTTATGGTAAAAATAAAGAGAATGTATATGAAGAAATAGATAAAGAGCAGATAGTATGCGATGCAAAGTATAGCAAGCAAGTAGGGGAATTATTAGAAAAATATAGGGGTTTAGTAATGGATGAAACAAGGGTTGCGAAGAATTATGTACATAAAATTGAGGTAAGAAATCTAGATAATTTTAAGGCAAAGTCATATCCGATTCCTTATAGATACAGGAAGGAAGTGGCTGAAGAAATATTGAAAATGAAAAAAAAAGGAATAATAGAAAACGCCAACACTCCATATATAAATCCAATTGTAGTCGTAAAAAAAATCGAGTGGTGAACTAAGACTATGTCTAGACGCCAGAAGTATAAACAAGTGTTCTATTCCACAGTACGAAGCCCCTGCGAATATAGATTCTATTTTCGGTCGAATCACATATTCAGAAGTTTTTTCCAAAATTGACCTTAAACATAGTTTCTGGTTAATACCCTTACATGAAAATAGCAGAGACTACACGGGATTTGCTATTGATGGGGTTGTGTATAGATTTGCGGTAGTGCCGTTTGACGTACAATCAGCGTGTGCAGCACTCATGAAAGCACTACACCAAATACTTGACAAATATGATCAATTCGTGGTGCACTACGTAGACGACATCCTAGTGTACAGCAAAGAAAAGGACCATCACGCACATATAGAAACTATTATCAGGGAACTGGATGAGGCTGGTTTGAAAATCAACCTCAAGAAATGCCAATTCTACCAAAAACAGGTAGTGTTCTTAGGGTATGTTATTGATCAAGAGGGAATACACATGGACGATCAAAGAGTAAAAGCCATCATGGAATACAAAAGACCCACCAACCTTAAGATGTTACGAGGGTTTATAGGCATGATTAACTATTTTAAAAGACTGATTCCTAACCTGAGCGAAAAAATATATCCACTCATAGACATGCTAAAAAAGAACCAGAAGTGGAAGTGGGACAGCCATAAAGAACTGGCATTTAATAAAATAAAAAGTGAACTTTGTAGTGGTGTGAAAGTATATCATCCGAGGTATGAATCAGAGTTTATTGTGAGGACGGATGCTTCAATAAATAAATTAGCAGGAGTGCTTGTACAGGTTCAAGATGGAATGGAAGTGCCGATATGTTTTGTATCGAGAGTGACAAGGCAGCATGAAAGGAAATATAGTGTAACAGAGTTAGAATTGGTGAGTGTGGTATTTTGCG
This sequence comes from Tillus elongatus, assembly GCA_964006375.1. Taxonomy (NCBI): domain Eukaryota; kingdom Metazoa; phylum Arthropoda; class Insecta; order Coleoptera; family Cleridae; genus Tillus; species Tillus elongatus. The sequence goes on along the minus strand of OZ023263.1, from coordinate 109,594,217 downwards.
TGGAGAAGTTGCGATTTTATCTCTTGGGAAATAAGTTTGTCATAGAAACTGATCACCAAGCGTTGATCAGTATTCTCAATAATAAATTCGTCAGCAATAGAATATATAGATGGGTGCTGATAATGCAAGAATATGATTTTGATATAAGACATGTGAAAGGAAGTTTGAATGTAGTAGCAGATGCATTGACGAGAGATGACGGAAAGAATGTGAGTGAATGCAGGCGTATAAGGTTAGGAGTAAATATTTTGAAAGAACGCGAGGGTTTGTTCTCGAGAGGAACAATTATAAGTGATCAAAGAGAACTGAGTGAGAATGAAAAGAGAGGAACTAGAATGAAACAGCAAGTATATGTCAAAGTTGTAAATGAATATGAATTATATGTAATTACAAACGAATTGGCAAAAGAGATAATTGTAATAATACATGATGAAAATGGACATATCGGAGTGAGAAAGACGTGGATGATATTTAGAGAGAACTACATTGCAAAAAGAGACCTAACACTGACAAAGAATACATTGAAAAAGTGTAGAATATGTCAGCTCAGAAAGAGCAAAAACAAACACAACGTTGGAATTCCAAAATCAATAACAACTAAAGCATGTTTAGAAATTGTCGCCATAGACTTTATAAGTGATTTAATACCAAGTAGGCAACAAAACAAGCACATCTTAGTAGTGGTAGATGTATTTTCAAAATATATAAAGTTATATCCAACCAGGAGAACAAATAAATATGTCGTGGTCAAGATATTAAAGTCTTACACCAGAAACGTGGGAAAACCAAAGACAATACTGATCGATAATGCTACATATTTTCGGAGTGAAGTCGTACAACTATTTTGTGACAGGGAAAACATTTTTATGCAGTTTACCGGCATTAGACATCCCTGTAGCAATCCTGCGGAAAGGTACATACAGGAGGTTATAAAGTATATGCGTATATTAATAAGTGACGACCAGAGAGAATGGGAAGATCAGATAACAAATGTGGAGAGAATAATGAACGAGTGTCCGAATTTAAATACTGAAGAAACGCCTATATACATTATGACAGGTAGACGGCCTGAGAGAAAATGGATAGTCAATGAAAGTAGAAACTATGAGAGAGTGATTGAGCAAGTAAGGGTAAGAATAAAAAGAAAAGCAGAAAAGTATTTGAGCAGGGAGAGAAAGAAGACTAAAAGAAGAGTGTATTTCAAAAAAGGAGATCTAGTAGTTATACGAGCACAAAGAATTGGGAATCGAGAATTGGGGAAATGTGCCAAGTTACAACCACTATTTGAAGGTCCCTATGAAATAGTCAATGATAATCCAATAAACAGTTGTAAAGTAAAAGATGTCGTAACAGACCAGATAAGAGGATTATTTAACATATCAGATGTGTACAAATTTGAACGGGAAGAACTAGTACCCTATTGTAAAAAAAATCAAAAGAGTGGGAAAGAAGGTGCAAGTCAAACATGAAGGCTAGGTAGCAACAGAGCAGTAAGAACAAGGAGCTGTGCTAAGAATTAGAAGAGTAGGAAAGAAAGAGGCTAAAATTATCAAGGCCGAATGGCAAAAGGAAAGCAAGATAAAAGAAAAGGGATGGATGCAAGAAAAATGTAAGCATATAGAAAACTCGAGGCATAAAATGGAAATCAAAGAAAAGAAAAGCAACGATGACTGACAAAGGCAGGATGAAGCAAGCTAAAATGTAAAGATAACAAATGAATGAAAATGAAGTAGAAAATATGATAAAAATATTAGTATATGGCGAAAAATATGAAGAATTAGTAGTTTGTGTAGCGAAACCAGTAAATAAGAATAGAAAACCTAAGATAGGTAATGATAAACTAAGAATATGATGATAATGAATATTGATATATGAAAAATGAAGAAAAGTAGGAATATAAATGGAATAATGAAAATATAGGGGAATGTAGATTATGTTTAAAGGATCGAAGCCATATAAAATAAAAATAATATGAACAAGTTAATAAGGGATATTGAGAAAGCTGCAAATCCGAGAAAATAAATCAAAATAAGGTAATGTCGTTGTGAATTAAAGAAAGAAAAAGATTTGAACACCATAAAGAAGAAAACCCGAGAAAATATATATGTAGATATATTGAAGTGAGACAGTAATAGAAAACAAGAGTCGTAGATAGCGGAATATAAAAACGTCCAAATATGGGAGCAGAATGAAGTTCGAAGTGTAGAAAAATGAAAACATATTGGTAATAAACAATTTGACATGTTGAAATCTAGATTTCAAAGTGCCAAAATTGTTTCTTAGGGGAATTTGAAGTGTTATCCAGGCTCACGTACGCACATAATAAGTATTATTATTATTATCACTATTGGCATTATCGATACAAAAATTTTTCTAAAAGAGATGGTGCAGCAAATTTGATAACTGCAAATTTGATAGCCAAGTAAAATCTGAATAAAAAAAATTTGAATCAAATTGTAATTTTCAGTGCTCATCACAGGTGCTAATCTTTACTTTTTATGTATGTGATATGCACTACAAAAATTTTGTACATTTTATAAAAAAATAAAAGGCAAAGTTAAGAAAACACAACATGGACTTAAATAGGCAATGATACCACTGTAGATAATTAAGATATTAGTCAGTAGGGTGTAGATAACTAGTTTAGAAGAGATTTAGGAGGTTAGATGTTAACCACAGACAATAATTTCTTTGTATTGCATAAAATGTTAGTTTTAAGATTCTTATAAAATGTTAGTTTTAAGAATTCTATTAAGAAGGCGGACTGTCATGGTAACAAAAAGTTTGATAGGTAGGAAAGTTTTGAAAGGTGGTGTCAGATGAGATAGATGGTGGAGTTTTGATGTGAATTTAACTGATGAATGGATATAAAGAAGTCTAGAACATAAGATTGACGTTATATAATTGTGAAGCGCAGCTGTTTGAAAAAAGACTAGAATGTTATTGTAAACAATTTGTTATAATGGAATGTTGTAAGGTATAAATAAATTGATTAAAACCCGGATCGTTAAAAGTCAGTAAATGAAGTTTTAAATAGTAAGAATTGTTCAAAGTGGTATTGGAAATAAATGTGAGTGAGCGGAAGCAGTCAATGATCGTTTATAGCAGACGATACAGAGGTGTCTACATCACCAAACGCAGAGCCTCGTTTAAATGGGAATTACAAAGAGCCGAGAAGGAAGAAACAAAGGAGGTATTTATAACAAGTAAAAATGTTATTTTCCAACTGTTAAAATATGTAAAAGGTTCACAAGAAACAGACTGTAGTTCGCTTGTTGATTCATAATTCTCAGTAAATATATTAGATAGACCTAGTAAAATAAAGTGGATGGGGTTGTGTATAAACAAAGAGGTTGTATATGTTAGAGGGAACAAAGCCGAGTTTGCAGCCTGTCGATTTCCCACTCCTGTCACCGTCCAATCACAAACAAAATTTTGAATAACGCGCTAATGTGTTTTGTTTTGATTCGTTCCCCCAACCGCGCTTGAAGTTATTGTCAGCTGTCAACAAGTATTTGAAGTGTTTGTTGATTTGCGATTAGAGGTTATCTTGTGTGTTTTGCCGTTTTTTAGCAGTGTTTTAAGAGTGTAAAAGTTAAAAAATGCCAAGGTGTATTGTGAAGAACTGTATGTACAATAAAAGTGCCAATTATGAAAAGGATAAAGCAACTGTGCATTTATTTCGGTAAGTTGTTTACATGTCTTCTGTTTCCTTGTTTGGCGCCAAATGTTTATTGGTTTTCACAGGTCCGTATTTACACATTGTATTGCTTTTGTTAAATCTTTAGCATTTATTATTGTCAATTGTGTTTTTTCAAGAAATAAAATCTTAATAATGCATTATTTATTGAATATTTGTAATGAAATTAGGCATTTTGTTTGGCAATTATTATTTGAATTAGATGTATTTACCTATGTAGTTCCAGTAGAAGCAGAAAAAAAGTAGAATAGTTTTGTTTTATCTATTACTGCATCTTTCTAGAGGTTCAGTCACTGATAAAGTAGATAATTTGAGATATTATTTTCAGATTTCCCAAAGCTGGTGAAAGATACGAGGCTTGGAAACGAGCATTAAATTTAAGCGATGAAGATATTTTTATGAACTCAAATGTGTGCAATTTACATTTTACCGAGGAATCTTATGATTTAGAAAAATCACCTTTTGCAGTATACTTAAAAAAAAGTTCTATACCTGTATTGGTAAGTACTGAATCAAGGTTATTAATTTATGTAACTATTAGTGATATATATATATATATATATATATATATATATATATATATATATATATATATATATATATATATATATATATATATATATATATAGCCAAACAGCGGTTTTTCAATGGCACTGATATCAGTGATGGCTATTTTTAAATAACAGGGACTTTAAACAGCTACTGCGATTGTGGTTTAGCCATTTACAATGCTGCATGTGCGTATGCTATTATTTTAAACACTTACAAGGTGTTAGTGTTAACCGCTTAATTGAAACCACAATATGATCTTCAGATAACTTTTAAATTATATATTAATTTTAAAACTACTCAGATTTTTACTATTAATAGAAGTTCTATAAAATTAGCATATTACAAGAATATACGATGAGAGAAATCTACATATTATTTTTATTTTAATATAATGAAAAAGTTGGAAGGCATATATATGCTACAGTTCGGTGCTGCTTTAATTCTAGATTCAGCAGGTTTTTCCATGATATAATGACTTACAAGATATATGATATTGCGCATATGCCCCGTCCCCTCCTATGACATCACATGGTGAGTAACGTTATAGAAGGCCAACTACACACTTAACACAAAGTCATTCGCAATCAAAAAGTTTCTATACGTCACTTTAATGTGGTTGAAGTTACATTCCATTCCATTTTTATATTACATATATATATATATATATATATATATATATATATATATATATATATATATATATATATATATATATATATATATATATATATATATATATATATGCACAAGTGAAGTATAATAATTAAGGGGAGCCCTGAATTAGCATTGGTGATACACAAACTTAAAAAGTAGAGAAGACGTTCGTAGACATTTACAGGGGGCCTTAACATTCATAAACTTGATTTGATCATCATGTCACATAATCATAGTATAGTATTCTGATCTTAAAAAGTTAATTCCAACTGTATGCACTCAAATATCAGTAAAATACCTAATTTGTTAAGGGGTTGTGATGAACCGTCAAACTCCACTGTACGACAGCATATTATTATTGCATTGGACTCACCACATGACGCCATGCGCGTGACGGTTCTAAAAATAGATAGTCTCATTATCATATCTCGCGTTATTTGTATCATGAGTTTTTCGTTTTCTACCTATAAGAAAAGGAGAAATGTTGTATTCTAATAATGGCGAGAAGGAAAGTATACAGATACTTCTACTCGCTCGCACAAACTGCGATTGCGTGTATTATGAATACAGCAATTGCTGTTTGTCATGGACTTTTTAGTATAAGATGAATTTCATAGAAATAATTACTCTAATGATTTGTGTAAATCTCGGTTTTCACAATCGCTGTTGTTTTGTGTTTTAATAACAGCTACTAACAGCGATCTTTTAATAGAAGCGATTAAATCACCGGTAGCTATATATCGCTCATCTCTAGTAACTATGCTACTAATTACATTCACGTAATATATTGTTATGATATTTATCGTAATTTAATTAGCCCTGCAAATTTACATTAATGGTATTCGTTTCAAATTTATTTATGCAGGTAACAAACAAGCCATCAACACAAGTCGTTTTTGGCGAGCAGCCAATGACTGATATAACTGCTATCAATGTGCCATTTGCAGCTAACCCGTCAACTAGTACTTGGTCTGGTAGCAATGTACCTGTAATGGATTATTCTCGGCCATCAACAAGTGCTGGTTTTTATGAAGAGAAAACTGTTGTAGAGGTACCGCAAAGATCGTTTAGTAGTTTAGGATTTGCTGAAATGAAAACACCTTCAATGCCACCCACTTTGAAGGACATGGTGAGTTAAATTCAGTTTTTGCCGTTTATGAAATCAGTATAATTTTAAAAAACCTAATATGTTATTCCATCACATTTTATATGGTGTTTAAGTTTGTATAGTCCATGATTAAATAAGTTAGAAACAACTGTTTTGCAATTTATCTCAACCACTATTAACCAAAATGTGTTGTTGGAAATTTTGTTTATATATTCATTTTACTTGAGAAAATAAATGGTTTATCACTGAACATTTTTTATAGGTTGTTACACCGCGCAAACGTAAACTGAAGAAGCAGTTATTCGATGCACGAAAAAAAATTAAACGGCTCAGCAGTAGTGTTCATCATTATAAGAAGAGAACAGCAACCCTTGCGAATATAATCAAACAACTAAAAGGTAAAGTAACCGACGAAACATTAGAAACATTAATGCAAATAGGACCTAATGAAGAATTTTTACAAAGACAATTAGGTCGTAAACATAAGTATGAAAATCAACTTAAAGCTTTTTCTCTTACGCTGCATTATTACTCCCCCAAAGCTTACAGTTTTGTCAGAAACACATTTAACTCGGCTCTTCCTCATCCAAAAACTATATCTAGATGGTATCAAAGCGTTAATGGGGAAGCTGGTTTAACGTCAGAGGTGTTCAACTTATTAAAGTCAAAATCAGAAAGCACAAATGGAAAACTTATATGTTCTTTAGTCATAGATGAGATGGCAATTCGCCAACATATAGAATGTGATGGGGTAAAATATTATGGGTTTGTAGATTTTGGTATAAATCTTGAGACCGATTGTAACCCTGTAGCCAAAGAAGCTCTTGTTTTTATGCTTGTTAGCATTAATCAATCATGTAAGCTTCCTCTTGGATATTTTTTAATCGACTCTTTAAGGGGTACACAAAAACAAAATTTGGTATTACAGTGTTTAACGCTACTAAATGAGTCGGGCATATACGTGGTCTCAATAACTTTTGATGAGGCAACAAATAACCTAACGTTAGCAAAAGAACTTGGCTGCGATTTGAATTGGAGGAACATTAACTCTACGTTTGTTGATCCTAGTTCAGGTAGGAAAATTGCAGTCTTTTTTGATCCATGTCATATGATCAAACTGATAAGAAACACATTAGGCGATAAAAAATTAATAATTGATGAGAATGGGGAAAATATAAAGTGGGATTATTTAGTAAAATTAAATGAGTTACAGGATCAGGAGGGCGTTCATTTGGCAAATAAATTAAGAAAATTGCATATATTTTATACAAACCAAAAAATGAAGGTTAAATTAGCCACACAACTTTTTAGCCACTCAGTGGCACATTCTTTGGAATATTGCAATGAAGTTTTACATCTTGAGGAGTTCAAAGGATGTGAGGGAACTGTGAAATTTATCCGACTTATAAACAATTTATTTGACATTCTTAATTCTAGAAATTTAAACAATTCAGATTTTAAGAAAGCAATAAACGCAGAAAATTTTGAAAACATTAATGTATTTTTAAAAGAGCTATCACAATATTTAACGTCACTTAGGATAATTGATGGACCGCTTCTGTGTGAGAGTGGTAGAAAAATGGGTATAATTGGCTTTTTATTTTGCATACAAAGTTTGCAATTTGTTTATAAAACTTTAATTGCCGACAATAATTTTTTGCTGTATTTTCCCACTTACAAAATCAGTCAGGATCATATTGAGCTTTTTTTTGGGCAAATTAGATCCATGGGAGGCTATAACAATAACCCATCAGCAAAGCAATTTAAAAGTGCATATAAAAGGATGATGGTGCATCTTGAATTAAAAGATTCATTTAAAGGAAATTGTATCCCTTTGGAAGCAATTCCTATTCTGTCACCCATTGAGGTAATAAATAAAACTTGTGGGCGAGAACGAATATCTGAAGAACCAGATGAAGACATGAGTCAAATAGATAATTTTGACGACGACACAGTTCTTCAAATATTAGATATGAATATATCAGAGTTTAAGAAAGAAGTCGTGACATATATATCTGGCTATGTAGTAAGGAAAATAACAAAAGCTCTGAGATGCGAAGAATGCGCGGGTGAACTTGTTGGGGAGAGGTCTGTGTTATTAACATCGTTTATAGATCAGAAAGACAAAGGTCAACTCCTCACATACCCATCTGACGATGTAATATCTATTTGCACTATTGCAGAAAAAGTTCTTCAAACATACTTAAATGAATCTGCGGTGATTATAAATGTAAAGGAAATAAACATGCGAATATTAAAAACTATAATAAACCAAAACAGCATATTTAAAAAACTTGAAGTTCACTTTCGAGAACAAAATCTTTTGACTTGCCATTATGGCCATCTAATTAAACTAATATCTTCTATGTATGTTTCTATTAGAATACATCATTATAACAAAAATCTATTTGATAAAAGTAGAAGTTTAAGGGCTGTTTATAACAAACTTCTCTTATTTAAGGGCCAATAATTCAGTGTACATTTCAAGTACTCGTATGTCCTTCAAATAATGTTATCGGAAAGTTATTATGTCTTATAATATGACCAATAAATTTTAGCTTCCTCTCTATTTCTTTGAGCAACCCTCTTTATTCTTTCACCTCTCCTAGCACACTTTGAAGCGTCTTTCTATCAACCTGCACTGTCTTTGAAATTTTTCTTGTCTACATTTCAAAAGCTTATATTCTCTTCATATCCTGCTTAACTACAGCCCAAGTTTCCGCCCCATACATTACCATACTCCATACACGTACGACTTGCATTTGTTCCTCATGTACAGGTTAAAATGTTTATTAGTGAGAACAGTACTGTGGTTATTGAATGCTTGTTTTGCCATCGCGATCCTCTTCAGACCTTTCCTACACTTACCATCATCTGTGATAATACTTCCAATCAATTATTTGAAATAATCTAATAAATCAAGCGTCATGTTATAAGATTTAAAAGCTACTTTTGTATTTGTATAGGTATTCAAAATTTGTGAAATGCACACGTAACGCAATCTACATCGATCAAACTTCTAGAAATTTTAACACCCAATACAAAGAACATATTTTTGCATTTAGAAATAACCATGCTGACAAATCTACATTTGCAAAACATATTATTGATACCCAACATAGACCCACAGTAAATAACGGCATAAAACCACAACATTTTTGTCATGACAAGTGTAAAATAGACTTGTTTTAAGCTTTAGAAGTAAAAAAGCATATACACGACAATATTTAGGATTTCTGAGATATTCTTCTTCCTAATTAAATAAATCAGACAACATAAATCTAACTATTTTTTCCAAAAAGTTGTTATAAGACATGATGTGTGTCGATATTTTCATTGTATAGTCTGCTTTATTAATGTGTTTGTTTAGTTATTTTATTGTTGTAATTGTTATTATAGTTATTACTGTTATAGGTTTCTTCTATCTTTATGTTAAATATTGATATACATCACGTAGACATTTTAAAGGCGTCATCCGTCATATTTGTTTTACTTTATTTTCACTTTTAAAGATTTTTTTGATTATAACATCATAAAATAGCAACAGATCTTTATTTGTAATTGTCATGATTTCGTATTAATTCAATTTTTTTCTGTCTGAGGATACTATCAAGCAGCAAAACCAGTAACAGAGACGTTGAAGAACATCTAGAATTCAGAAGGGCCACTTGGTTCAGTTAGCTTACGCGCTGGCTACGTCCTTCACCTACAAAAACGAAAACCAACAGTGAAGCCAGAGAAGTAGTCTCCAAGTCTGTATGAAGTATGGACCAGTTTCACGAAGTAAGGGCAACAGCAATCAATGAAATTAATCTCTATTTCTTTAAAAAAGACAAGGAATGTTAACATTAATTTGTAAACAGTACAATGTACTTTATGTTGTATTTTCTTCTGTTGTTGAAATAAAAACTATTATTATTTATCTAACCTTTTGAATATAAAACTTTATCCAATATATTCATCCAACAATTTATCCAACCAATAACCCAAAAAATATTTCACTGATTTGGAGAAAATTTTGGAATTATGCTTATTTTGCTAATGGCTTGGATGAGTTCGTTCATCAGATCTTAACACATAGTTTTTCCTAACAGAAAATTAAATATATTTTTTTAAACGCAATAGCTTTCAAATTGTTTAAGTGATTGGAACGAAAATTTACAACTTAAAAGAACATACAGAGATGTGGTTGTGTACCAATTTTCAAGTCTTTTGATCAAAGAAAAATGAAGTTATTCGAAATTAATAATAAAATAATCCTCGACATCACTTCAAATTCTGTAATGCAATATCTACAATGTTGGACAAAGGCAGAGCAATACAGCTACCTGTACTGTTATGCTATTTAAATAAATTGTAGATAAAATCTAAATAATGGAAGTCACAACCATTGCCAGATGTCAAGATGTTGCTGACCGGGGTTGCCCGATCTTCAGAAATTTCATGTAGTTAAACCTTTCATGTATAAACATATGAAATTTTTACAACTTCTGATAATAAAGAAAACATTTTATAAAATTTAATTTTATCAGTCAGTTAAAAAATACTGTGTTTAATACCTGCAAATTTCGAATTACCCATTTCTCATGATTTTCAACTTAGGTATCCCTCCGATCATAATTTACTCTATCCGACAACTTTGTTAGACTGCGTATGTGCTGAAGCTCAGCTGTCATTTGTCATTGTGTGGTAGTGTTATTTATTGACAATATCAAATTGGAAATTTAGGACAGTAGAAACAGACACCATAAACAAAGAAGAAATTGGAAATTTAGCCTCTAGTGTAGGTTTTTGACATGATACCATTACTAGAGAGATATGATAATGTGGCAGCATAATAATATTATGCTAATGCTGTGGTACAGTCAGTTTGGCGTTTCATCAAATCTCGTAACACACCAGCTGTTGTGTGCATACAGTTAGATGTAATTTTTTATTATCAGAATACTACTGTAACATGATGAAATCAAGTTTATAACTGTTAACATACTGTAAATAATTTCTCCACTTTTCAAGTTTGTGTTGCTGCAATGTTAATTAAGGGTTCCCTTAATTATACGCATATTGTGCGTATAAATGTAATATAAAAAAAAAAAAAATGAAAATGCAAGTGAACCTATTTAATTTAGCTCTGTATTCTACATTATCTGAAAAAGACATTATAGGCGACGAAGTAGAATGTAATTTCGGTAAATTTGCAGTTGACTGCATGAGGGTTTTAGATATTTTTTTCCAGCAACATGCTTAAAACCTTCCTCGCCCACAAGGCAAATTTTCTGGCAAACAACCCCCAAGAAAATTAAGGGACTTTGAAAACATGCGTTTTTCACATTTTACAGCAATACCTCCTTTAAACCCTGTCTACCCCATATTCGCCCAGGTCCAGCAACCTTCTTGGGGGTTGCTCACAAGAAATTTTTCTTGTGCTTTATGCTTTGAAGGTAGTTGTATGCATGCACAAGGGGAAGGAGAACCCCCCGAATTTTTGGGTGAGGAGCAGAAACCCTCTTCCTCCTGGGGTTCTTCTCCTGCATGCACACAATCACCCTCAATGCATCAACCAAAGGATTTTTTTTCCAGCTTTCTAGTTTATTTTTCTAGAGTATATTTCCTGTTTATCAATTGCTTTGTTTGAGTTTTGTATCCAAATTACTCTATAAATATATGTCATAGATCATGTTTTTGCTTGTCCTTCTTTACCTTGTTTTACTGTTCCTAATTAAATTAATTAATTTTCATAACTTTTAATATAAGGCTAAATCTTACAGCTTATATAAATATATTATTTAATATTGTTATGAAAATTCACTATCATAACGCACTTGCTGCGTTCCGAACCTTTTTAGGTTACCTATTTATACAAAAGCTTAAGAAATTCATGAATAAGCATTACATTTCAATGATTGAATAATTTCAGTTTTATTTCTAACCAAACTAAAAATTCCTAAATACGTCCCTGACGTTTCTCCCACTCAAGTCACCGAACTCCGCCCAGTTAGGAAAAGGGTACAGGCTTCTTGTATTGCAAAACTGCACCTTTGTTACCTCTATCCCTTACAACCTCTTTGTGTATAAATAATAATGGATCAATTGAAGACGTTTGTAAAACGAAATGAAAGAATCTTAGCGGGAAAAATAGAACAGTAAAATATATATATATATATATATATATATATATATATATATATATATATATATATATATATATATATATATATATATATATATATATATATATATATATATATATTGAACTACTTGTGCATAGAAAATAATTAGGTACTGAAATAGGTTGAGAAGTCAATATAAACATATGTTAGAAGTAAGTAGTGTTATGAGGAAATTTTGAGATAAATAGAAATAGAAAAAAATGTTAGTAAAATCATAATAATTAAAGAAATAGAAGTATAGTATTATAAGAAGCCCAAGTCAATTTCATTTGTCATAATAGAATTATACAAAGAGTTCAGAAGTGACTGTAATGGGTATTGAAAGAAAGCTTATTTAACAGTAATCAAATATTGGCGATAAAAACACATTTTTATGAGATCAAGTTTTGTTTTTTTTTTTTTTATTAATTAATAGTTGAATCCACCCTGGGATGAATTTAATAAGGGCACAAATTTTTCTCTTGTATTAAGATAATTGTAGTGGTAAAATAAATTACACAGAACATATAATTATACTACAATATATATATATATATATATATATATATATATATATATATATATATATATATATATATATATATATATATATATACTAATGTTTTGATGCTATTTCCAATAGCTTAATGAAGTATTAAAGGGCAGGAACTCTTAAGGCCTCAATCTGACAACTCCATATATATATATATATATATATATATATATATATATATATATATATATATATATATATATATATATATATATATATATATATATATATACGACTACTAGTCGTATTTTACCACTCAAGGCCAAAGAACATGCGGAGTGCAGTATAATGCCAGGTAATTTCCCGACCATAATCACATAACGGCATGTCAATTTTCTACGGTCTTGAGTTATTCGTAACAAGTAAGGGCCATTTCATATGTATTTTTTGCAGATATTTTAATCAAACGAACATACCTTTTGCGGCAAGAAACGTGAATCTTTGAAATTTTTTTGTCTTGTGTCATACTCTGACCTCCAGTGGCACCCCATTTTTTAATGAAATGTTTATAACCTTTTTTCTTTCAACTTAGAGGTGTAGATTTTGGCATATAGTATACGTTTATAATAGAAACCTATATACCAGATATGGTTGCCATAACTTTGCTATTTTCGGATATACAAAAAATCTTTAAAAGAAAACCCAAAATTTTACCCGAAAACTGGTCTCATCTTTCTGACTAACGAACTTATCCAAGCCATCTACCAAAAAAGATATTTACCAAATTTCACAAAAATCGGCCCATTATTTTATAACTTATCGGTGTGATATATATATATATATATATATATATATATATATATATATATATATATATATATATATATATATATATATATATATATATATATGGAGTTGTCAGATTGAGGCCTTAAGAGTTCCTGCGCTTTAATACTTCATTAAGCTATTGGAAATAGCATCAAAACATTAGTATATATATATATATATATATATATATATATATATATATATATATATATATATATATATATATATATATATATATATATATATATATGCCTGCATGTGCGTGCGTGTTTGTGTGTATGTGTAGCAAGTGGTAGAGAACGGTTTCGTCCTTCTTATGGACTCTTCAGTTGCAGTAGTTGTATTCGCGCAACTAGTTCTCTTCCCACTGCATCCTTCTTGCTGTACTGTAGTAGGGAGTATTTGTATGTTCTGGAACGGCCAGAGAAAAGGACAAAGTCAAATTATTCGACCTTGAGATTCATTCAACCTTGAAATAAATTCATCCTTGAGCTATAACCTTGATATAAATTCATCCTTGAAATGTGTATTATATATGTATGGGGAGATACCTCGAGTAATTCAGTGTTCAAAAGTATTAGCGAGAAAGTTTGTTTATTTTGAAATAGCAGAACTCAAAACAGCAGTTTTTTTCCTTTTAAGTAGCGATTTAAAAAGTTTACCTAATATTCCACGTAAGCAGCACTTCCCCAAGCTTATTCGAAGAGGTCTTAGACCACATACAAAATAAATTAATAAATGAAATTCTATCTTTACGAATAATGGACGGCATGGACACCTACGAATGGATTCAAGTATGCGAAAAATAAAATCGATTGATAAAAGCCGTTAAAATTTTGTAAAAGGACAACATGTGTGAGTGTGCTTTAATATAACAGCTAGAGCAGTCCACCTTTCAACACATGTTCTTCAATTTCAAGAGCTACCTCCCAAGCTTTGTTAAAAAGTATCTAGTTAAGTGCCAAGAGACTAGTCAGCGAATGATTGTAAAAGTTAAAAATGGAGAAAGAACTGTGAAATATGAATAAGCTAAAAAATTCAGTATTTATTCCAAGTAATAAACCGTATCTCAAGCATCATTAGGAACTATAAAGTTACAGTGATTGTGTTTCAAGTTGTAATAATACAGGTGTAAGTGTTTTTATACAATAACTATATAAAATTTTGGCAAACTTTGCATATTAATAAAATTACTTTTTTATATGTACTATTATATCCTTTAAAAATAAGTTATATGTTCCATAGACTAAAAAAAACTGCTTGCTTTTTATCCTTTCTTATTTTAAAATAATAAATACTTGTAATCTATCTATTTATTTATCCATCGATAATTTCAGCCGTATATCTGTATTAAAAAATTCTAATAAAAATATCAATTGACATCAGTGTATTTTGAAACTTTTATATGTAATGTTCTTATATGTATATTTTTGAAACATAATTTACACACACACACACACATATAAGAACATTACATATAAAAGTTTCAATATATATATATATATATATATATATATATATATATATATATATATATATATATATATATATATATATATATATATATATATATATATATATATATATATATATATATAGTCGTTTCCGCATTAAAAAAAAAATTGATTGTTCTATGGTTTTTGTTTGTTTGTTCCATCTGAAATAAAGAAATGCTACTTCTAATACGCTTAATTAATTTATTCTTAAAAAGTATTAAAAATACGTTGCAGTTTTAATGTAATAGAGTCTATTTGCAGCATCAACGTGACTAAATGTATTTCTGATTATAATTCCGCAGATGTAGTTTTCTTCCCACAGCATCCTTCTTGCTGTACTGTGTGTGCATGGAAGATGCTGTGGAAGCTTAGAATCGTCACAAAACCAGAGATGGCGCTTCGCGCTACTCTCTACTGCATATATATATATATATATATATATATATATATATATATATATATATATATATATATATATATATATATATATATATATATATATATATATATATATATATATATATATATATATATATATATATATACCTATATACATACTAGGTTCTCGGGCTGAACCGCGTCCAGAATTTGTTTAAACTCGACGTTTCAGCTCCTGTTTTGAAACCATTTTCAATAGATAAGGAAGTACTAAAGGAAAGGAAATTATTAAGACCTCAATCTGCCTACTCCCCAAATCTTACTAGAGGTCGTCTCTACGGTCTCGTTCGCTTAACCCTAGACTTGTGAGAAACCTGTGTTGAACACACTATGACCGTAGAGGGGATCTCAAGAGAGCATCATAGGTGGCTAGTGGCTGCCGACTGACGAGTTTCGATTAGTGATGGGAAAAACGGTTATTTTCTGTTAACAGTTGAAGCCGTTAACGTTATATAATAATAACCGTGGAAAATAACGGCTTCAGTTATTTATCTGTTATTTTAAACTGGATAGTCGATCGATAGTATCCTACATTCCCAAAGCTGTGAGCGAGAGCGAGCACACTAGTATAAATGCATTGTATTTTTACCCCGTTATTTCACGTAGTGTATAAATCTCAAATTTTGTCGATATTAAAAGGAAACAAAGGGTTAAGAAATTATAATAAGCGTGTCGTAAATCTTTTGCCACTCTGAAGTGAAACTTTTAGAAATCAGAAAGGAGTCTTATATTATTTACTTAGATGTTTTAGGAATTATAAACTAGTCATTTCTAACAAATTTATTTTATGAGGGGTCTTTACGTAAATGTCAATTCCACAGCAAGAATCAATAAATATCATTATTTATCACGTCTTGGGACGTTAGACGTTAGAACTTTTATTGCTACACAGGGAGTGATTCTAAGAACTCCATAACATAACGCAGCTCATAAAATTTCTGTAATGAAATTTGCCTTTATTCTGTACATATGGTTTGTTATTACATTATGGTTTTATTCTTTCTTAGAAAGATCTCTATCTCTAGTTACATTTTCGGTTCACTGGTCATCTTTATCAGTCCACTTTTAAAAACTGTGCAAACAACAGCCAACAGTATAAAAAATTGAGTTTGAATTTGAGTTTAAAAAAAACTTGAAAGATATATAGTATTAACTGTTTATTTACTTATTTTAATATTCGTTGTTTTAAAATTAGTTTCAAAAATTTCAAAGGGCTGTAACTTGGAGGAGAAGTGGTTTCAAGAAAAACTTAATAAAAAGACACCCCTTATTTTTCGCCAAAGATTCACCCTGTAAAATTTTTCGCATCAATTTGAACACACCCTGTATATATATATATATATATATATATATATATATATATATATATATATATATATATATATATATATATATATATATACATATATTCATTTAATTTTTATATTTAAATGTATATAGATATTAAAAAATGTTGTATCATTATTATTATTTTTTTATCAATTTGATAACTATTATCAGACAAACGAAAATGACGTGTTAACTGTTTTCTTAGGTAATGTATATAAATTTAAATAAATAACTACTTTAATTTCACGTGAAATAACCCTATTTTGCGTTGTCTATAGTGAAAGTAACAACACGTTTTTACAGAAATTCATCTTTTCACCCAACATTTTTTATTATTAAATATTTGGCTTTACATACGAGTGGGAACCTCAACTGTTTCAAAATTAACAGCTTCTGAGTTTAACAGAATAACTCTGTGTAGTAGTGTCCGTATGCCGTATGCCCATCAACAACCGGTTATAGTTAAAATTAAACCGTTTTATTGTACCGAAGATCCTACGTCCCTAAAGCTGTGAGCGATAGCGAGCCCACTAGTATAAATAATAATGTTATGAAGTACAGTCCGCTCTATACTGTATACCCATACATATTTAGCATTCCCAATCTCAAGGCTATTCATCCCGTTAAATGGTTAAATAACAGTTGCCGATGAAAACCGATGTTTATTCATCGAACCTAGTTGCAGTGGAACTGAACCAGACATGACTCCGAATTCTAGTTTAGTGTAAAAAGCGTTATTTTTTAAACTGTTATTTTTATAAGTCCATAACTGGTGGTTACCGTTACGGCTCGGTAACCGTTAAAAATAACTGACAGTTAAATAACGACCCATCACTAGTTTCGATCTTTCATTTTGAATCCGGGTACACGGGTACAGAAATTGAATCATCGGAATCATCAGAATCATTCTGTTTTAGCGTTTAGGATTCGTACGCTGATTCGAATCCTTTATCTGAGTACTCGAGTACAACAGGTACTTTTGAGAATCAGATCCTTTTCGGTTCTGAGATTCGATCCTCACATCACTAACCAAGGCGTCAGTTACATTGCGAACGAGAGCCTTACCACACGCACTTTCGCAGAATGGAGATTCTGGTCTGGAAGAGCAGAGAATCAACCTCAAGTTAGTCGTGAAACTGGGGGAAAACAATGTTTTCCAGAATTTGGCGGTTTATGGGGATAATTATGTGAAGGCCCCGACAGTCCATAAGTGGTTAAAGCGATTCCGAGAGAGCCGGAAAGATTTGAAAAGTGACACATTTCAGAGCGCTAGTGGTCATTTCTCGTTGTGATGACAAAGCGGCACGAGTGAGAGATTGTTTCCCCAAAATCGTCGGTAAACAGTCAGAGTAATCAAAGATGAACTGCATTTGAACAAGACAATCGTCCACATCATTTTAACAGGAATTTGGATATGATGCAGCTTTGTGCAAAAATCGTTGCCAACCTTTTGTCTCTGGAACAAAAGGAGGGTAGACGTATAGGAAGATGAAGATTGGATGATCGCTGGCTCGGACTTCCTGGACAGGGTGATCACTCAGCACGAATCATGGATTTACAAATTTGATGAAGAGTTGAAACAGGGTGACTCAAGAACCAAGATAGAGGAAATTCGGGTTAAAAGTAAAAAATCATGTTGATGGTATCCTGATTCTCGAGGCATTGCCTCCAACAAATAATTGCTTCTTAAAACCCATAAAATACTTACAGTCGGAGAAATCTTTTTATCGCCTGCAAGGCGGATGATAACTGAAAATGAAATATTTTTATTGAACGTGTTTCTTATTACACTGACAATTCGTTTGCCATCATTGCTTAATCCAGCTTAATTACCTTTAAACTTGTGGCTCCGGCTCTCTATTATTTTTAGGTTTGCTTAAAATGTAACTTTTTAATGAAACAGCACCAAAAATTTACACAGAAAATCTTAATGGTATATTATAAATAAAGCTCAATAGCCAAATAATTTCTCTGGAAGCGCCAAGCATTCCAAGGCATACATAAATATGAATCAGCATAAATATAAAAGATTATAATTGATAACAAAAGTTAGATTAAATAATTCAGGGAGTGACTCACATTTCGTCTTTGCTGAATTAAATATTGATAAATTAATACAATGGCAACATTATGTCAACAACTGATAAGCTTTTTAGACAACAATATATTACCTTTGTTTATCGTCTGCAGTATGGAATGTGATAATTATATCTAAAAATGTTTGCCAATGGTTTTGTACAGGAATTCAAATTCAATTTCGGTCACATATTAATAATCGATTCTAAACCAAATATTAGCTTTTAAGTGAATAATTAAAACTCAGTATAATAAAAAACTCTGGACGCAGCAAGTGCGTTATGGTAGTGAATTTTCATAAAACTATTTTTTAATAGCAATAATGTGTGTTTTTTTTTTACGACAGCAGGCATCAAATTTGGTTACTAGTATAACCTATATAGTAAAAACAATGTGCCATGTTTCATTAAAATAACTTTATTGTTTGAAAATGTACAAAAATTTCCGAAAGTAAGCTTAAAGTGTTCCCGAAAAAATTCGTTTCAACCTTATAGGTTAATAGCAAATTGAGCTATTCAAATATTAAGCATTTGATCAAAATTCGCTACCATAACGCACTTGCTGCGTCCCGAATTTCTTTTTTCACAAACATGAATTATATTTCGATGGAAAATGCAAAAATGCAATAACATAAGGCGTGTTTGATTAAAAAAAAAAGAAAATTTGTATCAACAACGACTTATGGGCCAGCCTGTGATTGTAGAAATGATTTTTTAAGATGTAGCTCAAGACACCCTATAATTAATATATACATATTTTTTTTCATATCTTGTATAATAACAGATATATTGAGCTTTATTGATTTTTTTACGAAAATTCTACAACAATTATATACTATTAAACGATGAACTCTATAGCTAAGGCTACTGCCAAGCGTCAGAGAAAGGGTCTATTTGAAATGAATTTTCTGGAAACATTTTATTAAAATGAAGGACAATGACGGTTGAAACTAAGACTTCAGGGTTTGTAAAACATTCTTCTTGAGACACTTTATTTCCATAGCCCGTATTAGATTCAAGTTCTTTTCCTAAATGTTGCCAATTTTGACGTTTAAATCGCAACTTTGACGTTTTGTGAAAAACCTCAATTTATTTTTCTTTAAATGCCTATAACTTTTTTGTCTTTTGACCTACAGAGTAAAATTTTGGTATGTAGCTTACCTATAAGGATGTTAACCTGCGTACCAAATTTGGTTGCCCTTGCTTTGTTAATTCCGGAGATATAAAATTTTTTTTGAAAGAAAACAAAATTTTCCGGGAAAACCTGGACCGATTTTCCTGGATAACAAACTTATCCAAGCCATTTGCAAAAGGAAGGTATTCACCAAATTTAATCAAAATCGGCGCATTATTTTTTGAGTTATCGGTGTGATACATACATACATATATATATATATATATATATATATATATATATATATATATATATATATATATATATATATATATATATATATATAAACATATAAAAATTTTAACTGACCCCGGAAATGTGTTCTGTGGGGCCTAATTAGCCCTCATTTGAAGAAATGTTTTCAAAATTCGAAAGTCGGGATCTCCTCAATAGTGAATTTTTTTTAAGAAAATTCACTAAAAGGTACTTTGCACAATTGTCAGCAGGTAACTGAATTTTTTTTTAAATAAAATCACACCCATAACTCAAAAAATAACGAGCCGATTTTAATTGGTATGTAGCTTACCTATAAGGATGTTAACCTGCGTACCAAATTTGGTTGCCCTTGCTTTGTTAATTCCGGAGATATAAAATTTTTTTTGAAAGAAAACAAAATTTTCCGGGAAAACCTGGACCGATTTTCCTGGATAACAAACTTATCCAAGCCATTTGCAAAAGGAAGGTATTCACCAAATTTAATCAAAATCGGCGCATTATTTTTTGAGTTATCGGTGTGATACATACATATATATATATATATATATATATATATATATATATATATATATATATATATATATATATATATATATATATATATATATATATATATATATATATATATATATATATATATATATATATATATATATATATAAACATATAAAAATTTTAACTGACCCCGGAAATGTGTTCTGTGGGGCCTAATTAGCCCTCATTTGAAGAAATGTTTTCAAAATTCGAAAGTCGGGATCTCCTCAATAGTAAATTTTTTTTAAGAAAATTCACTAAAAGGTACTTTGCACAATTGTCAGCAGGTAACTGAATTTTTTTTAAAATAAAATCACACCCATAACTCAAAAAATAACGAGCCGATTTTAATCATATTTGGTGAGCACCTTCCTTTTGCAAATGGCTTGGATAAGCTCGTCAGCCAGGAAAATCAACCTGATTTTTCCATGAACATTTTTATATCTCCGCATATAACAATGTTACGGCTACTAAATTTTGTACGCAGGCTTAGGTCTGTAAGTTAAAAGACAAAAAACTTATAGACATTTCAAGAAAAAAATGAGATTTTCCTCTTAAAACGTCAGCTACGAGATTTGAAACGTCAACATTGGTAACACTTAGGCAAAGAACCTGTAGCGAATACGGCTTATGCAGAGAAAATGTAAAAATAAGAGTGTTTTACAAACCTTCAAGTTTCAGCTTCGACCGTCATTGTCCTGCATTTTCCTAAAATATTTCCAAAATTCATTTCAAATAGACCCTTTCTCTGATGCTTTGGCAGTAGTTTTACTTATAGACTTTATCGTTTAATGGTCTATCATATTTTTTAAATATAAATATGGTATATATATATATATATATATATATATATATATATATATATATATATATATATATATATATATATATATGGTACATTGTTTCTCCTACATAGGTTATACTGGTAAATAAATTTGATGCCCGCTTTTTGTAAAAAAGACATATTTGCTATTAAAAACATGTTTAAGAAAATTCACTACCATAACGCACTTGCGGCGTCCAGACTTTTTTCAATTCTGACAAGAATATAAGGCCAATCATTAAAATGCCAAGGAGCAGCACGACAGCCAATATCTTGCTCATATGTTAATGAGTTACAATAGTCAACTTTTTTTATGGTGTCCAGAATTGATGAAAACTCAACGTGATTGATTTCCCCATTTATTTCCAGAGGTTAAGGAAGTATCCAAATAATGAAATCTAAGGCCACAATCTGCCTAGTCCTTAAGAGTGGTAGGTTAAGTTCACAAAATATAGAAATTAGCGAACTGGTTCTGTATGAACCTAAAAAGCTATCCTGAGACCCATAGCATGTACGCTGTCTAAATCTTTTAACCTAGATTGTCTAGCTGAGGCATATACTGCACATCCATATTCGAGTTTAGAGAGAATATGTCATTTATAAATTCCTATTAATATTTCTTTCTCGATGTCAACAACATTTTCGTCAAAAAATACTTTAAAAAACTTGCTAGGTAACCCAAAAGACACGGATAGTATGGCCAAAATGTCGGGAATTTATGAAATAAGTTGTAGAGATTGTGATCTTAAATACGCCAGACAAACAAAAAGATCTATTGGAATTAGATTAAAAAAACATTTAGCACAATTAAGATACGGCACTATAGATAGATCTTTCGTCGCCCGACAAATTTGGGATAATAATCACCACGTTACTGGGGAGAAACTAAAATTAATAAAAAATGTTAGACAACCAGGACAGCTAAACGCGTTCGAAAGTATATATATATATATATATATATATATATATATATATATATATATATATATATATATATATATATATTGCTAAATATAGTAATAATAAAAAATGTATGAATGTCGCTCCACCGCCTATGGGCAGTCTCCTGAGAGATTACTTTATAAACTAAATACAGGCAGAAGCACGTCTCATAGATAATAAAAGAATACAGTTATTTCCGCCAAACGAAATATGTTAGTTTTGGTGTCGTTGAACCTCCCTAAATCGTTAGTGGCCGACTACCTGGAGAAGAATATAGAGTTGTGGATATAATATATTTAGAATTATCCATCAGAGGAGCTTTCTTCCATAGTTCCTCCACCTGCTGCCCCCAACAGATCTACCAGGGGAACAGAGCGAATGCACCCTTTTACTGTCCAGGTCACCCGACATAGAACATCTTGTTATGCCCGCTCTTTTGTCCCGAGGACTTCCAAGTTGTGGAACTCCTTGCCGGCACATGTTTTTCCTTCTCCCCCGAACCTCCAAGTCCAGACTTAACAAGTTGCCTCTTTCCTCCTTGTCGACACCCACGGTACGATAGTATTTAGGCTGTAAGCCCTCGTGGTGTGTTGTTGAAAAAAAAATAAAAATTAAAAAAAAATCCTCTTATGGCGCTAACTTGGTTAGTGAAACGATCGTCAAGTTTTTTTAATGTGATGTGGTGATTTGGGTTCTCTAAGTATGCTTATTAGTGCTCATCGCAGAGTCCAATCTTCACTTAGTAAATTCATTTATGTATTAATTATTTAAATGAGATGTGCATCAAGTATCAGCCATAGCCATCTCAATGTCTTCTTTTGTGCTACTATTTCTTCCGGATCTTTGTAAGATATTAGTTTTAAACAGTTACACCGCAATTTCTTTAAGCATTGCTAAATTTTCGTTTATCAGGATATTTCTCTAAATAACCTTATAAGCAATGGCCGAGTTACGATTGAATTTGGTATAAATACAAAACATATCGTATTTTTCACCAATACTAAGCAGTCGTTTCACTTTGCTAATTGTCAGCTCACACTACACTATTAATTAATAGACCACAAATTATCCAGATATTAATGGTGTCTTAATAATTGGTTTCCGATATACCGCACAAAATATTTGCAGAAAATTCACGTTGAAAAAGTGTAGTTCTTGACGAATGAAGATTATTTAGAGTAGCTATGTTTTCTTAATCAAAAACTTCCCAAAGGGTAAAAGTAGACTCATAAATAAAAATTTCCAAAAGTAAACTTAAAGTGTTCCCGGAAAAACTCCTTTCTTGGTCAACCTTATAGATTAATAGCAAATTGGGCTATTCAAATATGAAGCATTTGATCAAAATTCGCTACCATAACGCACTTGCTGCATCCAGAATTTATTTTCTTACAAACATGCATTATATTTCGATGGAAAATGCAAAAATGCAATAACATAAGGCATGTTTGATTTAAAAAAAAAAGAAAATTTGTATCACCAACGACTTATGGGCCAGCCTGTGATTGTAGAAATATTTTTTAAGATGTAGTTCAAGACACCATATAATTAATATATACAATTTTTTTTCATATCTTGTATAATAACGGATATATTGGGCTTTATTGATTTTTTACGAAAATTCGACCAAAATTATATGCCATTAAACGATAAACTCTATAGCTAAGACTACTGCCAAGCATCAGAGAAAGGGTCTATTTGAAATGAATTTTCTGGAAACATTTTAGTAAAATGAAGGACAATGACGGTTGAAACTAAGACTTCAGGGTTTGTGAAACATCCTTCTTGAGACATTTGATTTCCATAGCCCGTATTGGATTCAAGTTATTTGCCTAAATGTTGCCGATTTTGACGTTTTAAATCGCAATTTTGACGTTTTGAGGAAAACCCCAATTTATTTTTCTTTAAATGCCTATAACTTTTTTGTCTTTTGACCTACATAGCTGAATTTTGGTAGATAACTTACCTATAAGGATCTAAACCAGCGTACTAAATTTGGTTGCCCTTACTTTGTTAATTCCGGAGATATGAATTTTTTTCAAAAGAAAACACAAAATTTTCCGGGAAAACCTGGGCAGATTTTCCTGACTAACGAACTCATCCAAGCCATTTGCAAAAGGAATTTATTCAGCAAATTTAATCAAAATCGGCCCATTATTTTTTGAGTTATCGGTGTGATACATACATACATATATATATATATATATATATATATATATATATATATATATATATATATATATATATATATATATATATATATATATATATATATATATATATATATATATATATATATATATATATATATATATATATATATATATATATATATATATATATATATATATAAATAAACATATAAAAATTTAAACTGACCCCGGATATGTATTCTGGGGGGCTAATTAGCGCTCATTTGAAGAAATTTTTTCAAAATTCAAAAGTCGAGATCTCCTGATTAGTGAATTTTTTTAAAAAATTCACTAAAAGCACCGCTTTATAAGACGCATGTGTTATGTTTATTAATCAGAAACCGTGAAAATTACAGTCTAGCTCGATAACCAGTTGACGATAAATAAGAATGAAATGATATGCATTCGGTTTATCTTTTCGTAGAATTTGATGAATGGATGCGTAGCTGATTATCACTACTACAGATAAACGACACGTACTTGGCTGTAAATTGATACTATGCAAGCTTACATTTATTCGTACCAAGATAGACAGTTATCAATTTGGGGCGCGTAGTGTTGATGACATCGTGAGTTTTTGATATCATTGTGAATCGTGATTGTGATATTTTGATCTCGGTGACTAAAAACCGCCACGTTATCACAGTATATAACACAGCTGCGAACTGTGCATAATAATGCACAATAATAAGAGATACCTACGTAAAAAGCGTATCTGTCTAGTTGCTGCTATTATGTTTTTTTGTCCTAAATATTGAAGATGTAAGAGCAAAATAAAATAATGCCTACCCTAATTAATAACTTCAACATAATGAAGGCCCAAATTATGAATGTAAACTACGTCACACAATAATGTTTTCCCCATAATAATAAGCGGCTTTTGTGCAATTTAATAATGAATAAAGAAACAAGTTGGAAATTTTTCACTTAGTTAAAAGACAAAAAAGTCTGGACGCAGCAAGTGCGTTATGGTAGTGAATTTTCATTAAAATGTTTTTAATAGCAAATATGTGTGTTTTTTAAGAAAGCAGGCATTTTGGTTGCCAGTAAAACCTATATAGCAAAAATAATGTGCGATTTTTCATCAAAATAACTTGATTGTTTGAAAACGTAAAAAATTTCCGAAAGTGAACTTAAAGTGTTCCAGAAACAAACCGTTTCTTGGTCAACTTTATAGGTTAATAGCAAATTGAGCTTTTCAAATATAAAAGCATTTAATCCAAATTCGCTACCATAACGCACTTGCTGCGTTCATAATTTCTTTTCCTACAAACATGTCAATGGAAAATGCAAAAATGCAATAACGCAAGGCGTATTCGACTAAAAGAAAAGAAAATTTGTATCACCAACGACTTATGGGCCAGCCTGTGATTGTAGAAAGAACTTTTTAAGAGGTAGCACAAGACACCCTATAATTAATGTATACAATTTTTTTCATATCTTGTATAATAACAGATATATTGAGCTTTATTGATTTTTTATGAATATATATATATATATATATATATATATATATATATATATATATATATATATATATATATATATAACATATAAAAATCGAAACTGACCCCGGATATATGTTCTAGGGGGCCAAATTTTTTTTTTGCGCAAAAAGTGAAGAAATTCCAGAAAAAAATTATACTTTTTCCTCTTAAAACGTCTAAGTCGCGATTTGAAAGTCAAAATTGGCAACTTTTAGGCAAAGAACCTGATTCGAATACGCGTTATGTAGCGAAAATCTCGTAAGTGTGTTTTACAGACCCTTAAGTTTCAGCTTTACCCGCCATTGTCCTTCATTTTACTACAATATTTCCAGAAAATTCACTTCAAATAGAACCTTTCTCTGGTGCTTTGGCAGTAGTTTTAGTTATAGAGTTTATGGTTTGATAGTCTATAATATTTAGCAAATTTTCGTAGAAAAAATTCGTTGTTGAGGAGGCCGCGACTTTTGGATTTTGAAAAGAGCGAACTAGGACCCCTATAACCCATATGCGGTGTTAGTTTCAGTTTTTATCTGTTTACATATATACAGGCTGACGCATTTCTACGATAAAGCTCACTGTTGCCGTTATTATAAAAGGTGCTGGAAAAAATCGTGTACGCTAATTATAGGGTGTCTTGAGCTACATCTTATAAAATTATTTCGACAATCACAGGTGGCCCATAAGTCGTTGGTGATACAAAGTTTCTTTTTTTAAATCGAACACATCTTATATTAGTGCATTGTTGCATTTTCCATCGAATTATGATGCATGTCCGTAAAAAAATGATAGCGTTCATTGTTTTAGAGTTATTTCTATTCTTTCACATTTTTGGCACATATCAAAAATTATGATACGGCATTTTTAGCAATATATAGCAGAGTTCCATGAAAATGACGCATTCAGCGAGGTTTTCGTTTATATTGTTCGTGAAAAAAATCGAGGGGCCGTTCACAATTTTTTTTTGTGTTTCCATAGAAATCACCTTGTAAAATTTTTGTGAAATTTTGGTAATTAATAATAAATGTTTAATAAGTTATTGTAAAAAAAATGTTTTTTCAAGTTTCGTCGAATGGCTTTTTGTGCGAATAATTATCTCTTGGTAGGTGGGTTAATAGTTTGAAGAGGTTCGTTGGCCACGCAAATCAGACGAGTTTTTTCGGGAATATTTTAAGTTCATTTTCGAAAGAGTTTTGAACTTTTTTAGACAATAAAGTTATTTTGATGAAATATGGTACATTGATTCTTCTATAGAGGTTATACTGGTAACCAAATTTGATGTCTGCTTTCATTAAAAAAGACATATTTGCATTTAAAAGCATTTTTATGAAAATTCACTACCATAACGCACTTGCTGCGTCCAGAGTTTTTAATCGAACACCCCTTGTTTTATTGCATTTTACATCGATTTATAATGCATGTTTGTAAGGAAAAAAATTGATAGTGTTCATCGTTTTCGAGTTATTTCAATTGTTTTGCAACTTTTCACATTTTCGGCGCATATCAAAAGTTATGATACGGCGTTTTTACCAATAGATAGCGGATCCCATGAAAATGACGTCTTCAGAGAAGCTTTTGTTTATATTATTTGTTAATTTTTGTACTTTGTCAAACACTCTGCAATCATTTTGATGAAACATGGCACATTATTTCTACTATATAGGTTATACTGGTAACCAAGTTTGACGCCTGTTTTCATTTAAAAAAAAACTATAGACGCAGCAAGTGCGTTATGGAAGTGAATTTTCATAAAAATCAATTTGATTACCGGTATAACCTATATAGTAGGAACAATGTACCATATTTTATCAAAATAATTATTTGAAAATGTACAAAAATGTTCCGAAGGTAAACTTTAAATGTTTCTGAGAAAACTGATCTCCTAGACAATGAACCTTAGGTTAATAGCAAATTGAGTTACTGAAATTTGAAACATTTAATGAAAATTCGCTACCAAAACGTCCTTGCCGCGTTTATACAAAAATTTTCCGAAAATAAAGTGAAATGTTGGTTTCCTAACCCACAAAACTTACGTTAATAGCAAATTGGGTTATTGAAATTTGAAGGATTTAACGAAAATTCGCTACCAAAACGCACTTACTGCGTCCAGATTTTTTTTCTTACAAACGTATCATATTTCGATTAAAAATGCAAAAAGCCATTAACGAATTTGTTATACGAAAATTAGCTGCAAAAAAATTATAGACCGTTAAACCATAAACTTCACTAAACCTACAGCGAAAGCATCAACTTAACTAAACCGACAGCCAAAGTACCAGAGAAAGGGCTATTTGAAATGATTTTTCTGTAAATATTTTAGTAAAATGAAGGTCAATGATGGTTGAATCTGAAACTTAAGGGTTCGCAGAACACTCTTCTTGCAACATTTTCTTTTCACAATCCGTATTTATTTCACGTTCTCTGCCTAAACATTACCAATTTTGACGTTTTAAATTGGGAGTTTGACATTTTGAGGAAAATTCCAAAATTTGTTTCTTTAGCGGCCCGTAACTTCTTGTCCTTAAACTTAGAGACCTACATTTTGGTACATGGTTCACTCTTTATAATACAAATACGCGTACCAAATTTGGTTGTCCTCACTTTGTTATTTCCGGAGATATAATTTTTTTAGAAAGAAAACACAAAATTTTCCGCGAAAACCTGGTCCGATTTTCCTAGCCAACGAACTTATCCAAGCCACTTGCAAAATAAAGGTACTCACCAAATTTGATCAAGATCGGTCCATTATTTTTTGAGTTATTGGTACGATATATATATATATATATATATATATATATATATATATATATATATATATATATATATATATATATATATATATATATATATATATACACGGATCCCCCATTAGTGAATTTTTTTTAAGAAAATTCACTAAAAAAGAAAACTTGAATCACCACCCTGTAATTGTAGAAATAGAAATATTTTTTAAGATGCAGCTCAAGACACCCTATAATTAATGTACACAATTTTTTTCGTATCGTGCATAATAACGGATATATTGAACTTTAAACATTTTTTACGAAAATTCGACAAAAATTATATACCATTAACCGATAAACTCTATAGCCAACACTACTGCCAAATCATCAGAGAAAGAGTTATTTGAAATGAATTTTCTGAGAATATTTTAGTAAAATGAAGGACAATGGCGATTGGAACTAAGACTTCAGGCTTTGTAAAACATTCTTCTTAAAACATTTTCCTTCCATAGCTCATATTAGTTTCAGGTTCATTGCCTAAATATTACCAATTTTGACGTTTAAAATCGCGACTTTGACGTTTTGGGGAAAACCCAAATTTATTTTTCTTTAAATCCCTGTAACTTTTTTGTCCTGTAACCTACAGAGCTAAATTTTGGTAGGTAACTTACCTATAATGATGTAAGCCCGCGTATAAAATTTGGTTCCGCGTATAAAATTTGGTTGCCCTTACTTTGTTAATTTTCGAGATATAAATTTTTTTCGTTTTTTTTCCGAAAGAAAACACAAAATTTTCCGGGAAAACCTCGGCGGATTTTCCTGGCTAACGAACTTATCCAAGCCACTTGCGAAAGGAAGGTACTCACCAAGTTTTATCAAAATCGGTCCATTACTTTTTAAGTTATAGGTGTGACACTTAAATATATATAAATATATATATATATATAAAGTCTGAAACCGACCTCGAATTTGGGTTCCAGGGGTCCTAAATAGCGCTCATTTGAAGAAATTTTGTCAAAATTCAAAAGTCGGGATCTCCTCATTAGTGAATTTTTTTAAAGAAAATTCACTCAAAGACATTATGTAGTTATTAAAAACATTTTTATGAACATTCACTACCATGACGCACTTTCTGAGTCCAGGCTTTTTTACATCTACATCATCTAGGCTAGATGATCTTGCCTCGAAGTCTTCACGTTCCGATTCGATTGTGTTCTCAAAAGTGTCGTTAGTTGGAAATTCTATCAAAGGAGAAGCATTATAGACTCGTACCTTTTTTTTTGTGAAGACATGGAAACTTTATATGTAAATCTTCTTTATCATACAGAAGCAAGGTGGCTTTGAAATGTGTTTTCAGTTAAAAACAGAACTTTTAATGTACCTACAAGATGAGAAATCAGAATATGAAAGTCTTTTTTACAATCCTTTTTGGCTTCTTACGCTGGCTTTTCTTGCTGATACTTTCAAGCACCTAAATATCTTGAATAGTTGTTCGCAACGCCATGATGTTGCTATAATAACAGTCACGGACAAAATTAGTGGGTTTATGAAAAAGTTTTACTTACGAAAAACTTCAATCGAGAGAAAAATTATGCCTTAGAAACATATAGGCTTTGTCTTCAATGGAGAGAAAGATGATGCCTTAGAAACATATAGGCTTTGTCGTTCATGAACTATATCATAAAAAATAATTTTGATTAATTTCAGTGTGTTCAAGAACTCATGGAAGTAGAGTGTGATCAATTCTAAGCAAGTTGTTTTAAACATGCATTTTACTTTGTGCGATTTAAAAAACAGCTTTGTGAACATTTTTCAAACAGTTATGACAATTATTACAGATATATGCCTTTTTGGACAATTTATTTTCAACATGCTAAAATTCCAACAAACATGAAAGAAAAACTAATTGAAATACCAAGTGATAGAATGTTGAAACTGAAATTTCTTTCCCAAAACCCGGATCATGTTTGCATCAAAAGAATGCACGAATACCCCAAACTCTCGATTGTTTCATTACATTTGAAACACCATATTTGTGCGAGTTAAGTTTCTAATCGATGACTGCTATTAAAACAAAAAACTCTGGACGCAGCAAGTGCGTTATGGTAGTGAATTTTCATTAAAATGTTTTTAATTGCAAATATGTGTGTTTCCTTTTTAACATATCAGGCATCAATTTTGGTTACCAGTATAACCTATATAGTAAAAACAATGTGTCATGTTTCATAAAAATAACTTTATTGTGTGAAAATGTACAAAAATTTCCAAAAGTAAACTTAAAGTGTTCCCCGAAAAACTCGTTTCTTGGTCAACCTTATAGGTTAATAGCAAATTGAGCTATTCAAATTTGAAGCATTTAATGAAAATTCGCTACCATAACGCACTTGCTGCGTCCCGAATTTCTTTTCTTACAAACATGCATCGCTGAAAAATTCAATTCAATAACATGAGGCGTGTTTGATTAAAAAAAAAAAGAAAATTTGTATCACCAACGACTTATGGGCCATCCTGTGATTGTAGAAATATTTTTTAAGATGTAGTTCAAGACACCCTATAATTAATATATACAAATTTTCTTCATATCTTGTATAATAACGGATATATTGAGCTTTATTGATTTTTTACGAAAATTCGACAAAAATTATATACCATTAAACGATAAACTCTATAGCTAAGACTACTGCCAAACATCAGAGAAAGGGTCTATTTGAAATGAATTTGTAAAAGATTCTTCTTGAGACATTTGATTTCCATATCCCGTATTAGATTCAAGTTCTTTGCCTAAATGTTGCCGATTTTGACGTTTTAAATCGCAACTTTGACGTTTTGAGGAAAACCCCAATTTATTTTTCTTTAAATGCCTATAACTTTTTTGTCTTTTGACCTACATAGCTAAATTTTGGTGGCTTACCTATAAGGATATTAACTAGCGTACCAAATTTGGTTGCCCTTACTTTGTTAATTCCGGAGATATAAATTTTTTTCGAAAGAAAACACAAAATTTTCCGGGAAAACCTGGGCAGATTTTCCTGGATAACGAACTTATCCAAGCCATTTGCAAAAGGAATTTTTCCACCAAATTTAGTCAAAATCGGCCTATTATTTTTTGAGTTATCGGTGTGATATATATATATATATATATATATATATATATATATATATATATATATATATATATATATATATATATATATATATATATATATATATATATATATAAACATATAAAAATTGAAACGGACCCCGGATATGTGTTCTAGGGGGCCTAGTTCGCGGTCATTTGAAGAAATTTTTTCAAAATTCAAAAGTCGGGATCTCCTCATTAGTGAATTTTTTTTAAGAAAATTCACTAAAAGTGAGACATCGCAGGGAACTCGAAACTGATATCATTGTCTGTATGTCAAATACAGAACCCAGATTAAAAAACCTAGTGCCTGAGGAACAGACACATACGTCGCATTAATATTATTAAATTAGTAATCGAGTAACTTAGTATGTTAAGACGTTATATTTTATTTTCGGTGCAAAAGATAAAAAGTGAATTTGCAGAAGACCTCCCGAACAGTGTTAGATAAAACGACTGTGGATAGATAAAGATTGTTATCTTACATGCACGCTGACACTATTCTTACCTTTTGACCTCTTGTATTTGCCGAGTTCTTGACATTTAAAGTTTTTTTACACATTATACACTTTTTAAACAATTTCCCAGTACGGTTCTGTTCCGTGACAACCCTTCCCACACACTGACTTTGGGAAGCCCGGGAATATTCTAGACGCATGGGGTATTGGCTTCTACTGCCAATTTCTCACTTCGCTTTTAGTACGCCGCTAGTTCGCGTACCCGTTTAAATGGTTTCTTATATATTCATGTGTTCAAGGACGCTATTTCCGAAATTGTGCGTTGTTTACCTTGTTCTGGTAACGACCATTAGTGTTGTAGTGGTTTAAGGTGCATGTGTGCCTAGTTCCTGGTCTGTGACATCTTATTTGTTTTCTAAATTAATTTTGCAATGAGGAAAATGCGATGTCGAAAGTTGTTAAATACGAGGTCGAAGGTTGTTTACACCAAGGGCCGGACTTACCTCATTTGCTAGAAAGGCAAAAGGTAAGTGTTATGTAAATTTATTGTTATTTTTTAAATTTCGATCGTTTGACAGTATTTGCTATGGTATGTTCTCTTTTAGTTGTATAAACTAGGATACTTATATTGTAATATGGGTTTTCTTTACTCTAGCGTTCCACTTGGGACAAACGGGTGGAGAGGGCTGCATCACCGTGGGGATTTTCCTTCTCCCCTAACATGCATATAATCACCCTCGTTGCATAAACCACAAGACAAATTTCCTGAGGTTAAAAGGTAATATAAATTGAAGCAATCTGAACGTAGAATTTTTTTAGTTCTACTGTTCCAACTTGAGCATTTCTGCACTGCAGATGTGAATAAGATAAAACACTAGTTGCTACTGCGCATACAAAGCCAGGGGTAAAGTGAAATTTGTGGAGTAGTCAAAAAACGACAATCATATTGTAATTCCTTTCCGTCAGAAACAGGTTTTCCGGAAATTTGAGCTTATTGGGTTCGTGGATACATAATTATGTATCCATGGTTGGACTCAATACGTCTTATGCTGCTGCAAAAAAACTAATATAACAAATCAAATTCAAGATCCTGTATCTCATTTTTTTCCAATTATTTCTGGTAAAAGTTTACTTCTTGCCATATGCTCAATTTTCCTGAAATTTTGACTTGCAGAATTCAGTGCGCAGATCACGAAAATGGTAAGGAAATTTGCGGGAGACGTCTATTTTGCGAGTTAACATTAATTCTTGGCCGAATTTTGGGGTAATTTTTGCGGCGGTTTTAAACGCATTCTTCCGGCATTTCTTTTATCAGTTAACAATGTATATGCATTCTGTCAAGTCATACGCCCATATGTTTTCCATATGATATTTATTATATTTCCGTTCTTTTCCACAATAAATGCATCAAAATACATTTACGACACAAACGTCAAACCGCTTATCTAGCCGATATTTCGTTTAAGCGTGGCGTTCCATACAGAGAAAGGATTGAAAAGTTTATTGAAACCACCAAAGATGGATTTTGAACTAGTTTAGTTGTCCAAATATAACTAAGTTTAGGATTTTGTCTCCTTTTTAAATCAACACTAATAGAGA
The DNA here is from genome assembly GCA_964006375.1 of Tillus elongatus. Classification (NCBI taxonomy): domain Eukaryota; kingdom Metazoa; phylum Arthropoda; class Insecta; order Coleoptera; family Cleridae; genus Tillus; species Tillus elongatus. The sequence continues at coordinate 109,560,129 of OZ023263.1, read as the reverse complement.
GATATGTTAAATATATATATATATATATATATATATATATATATATATATATATATATATATATATATATATATATATATATATATATATATATATATATATATATATATGTATGTATATGATGTTCCATAAGTACGTTAAAAAATTGCATACAAACATGTGTCCTAAGTTACGTAATTTACGAGCTACAGGGTGTTGACAATAAAAAAAACTATGTCGTCTTTTCGTCATAACTCTTCTGCAGCTGCAACTATTTTCACCAAACTTGGCACACGCGATGCCTGTAATAAATATTTTTAAACCCCAGTACCATCAAGCTGTTCAGACACCCAGTGGTGTAGATATGGTTAATCGCCTCAAGATTTTGAACAAAGAAAAAACAATAGTATGTACCTGTTACAGAAAATCAAGTTAAATTTTCAGATAAAGAATTTGATGCTAGACAAAAATCAACTCTTTCCTATCTGTCACCATTTCATGGCAAATGAAATGATTTTTATAACGTGGCATGACCGTCACTGAGGTTATTATAATTAGGTAATTAGTGGAGGTATGATAGAAACGTAATCAAAGTATATGTACAAGTTATATTACAATTTACACAATATACATCACTCTCACCAATATACCATTCCTAATACACGGTTACACATTATATACAAATCTCATGGGTCTTGAGTTCTATGGTATTAGATAACTGTGCTTATGACTATTTACACGATTAAACAATTGGCCAGATACAAGGTGCTAATACAAAGGGGGTCGTTCTGCACTTACCTAACACGGGACGCGGTGACACCAGCACGTCTTTGGTTCCACTTCTTACTTAAACTTAAAACTACCCTAACACTCTCTCCGCTTCTCACTTTCCGACTGCCTCCCCCGGCTAGAACATACTCCGCCTGTTGCGTTTGTTGTTGTCGCGCACACACTTGTTCGTTATAGCCGGTGGATGAGGATACACAAGCAATGTTGCCAGTATATAAAGAGGGTTGGTTATACTCCCCCCTCAGGTCGTCATAAACGTCCTCGTATGACGAGCTGGAGTAAAGTTTATTGTCCATTATCGCGAAGACGCGGAGTGCGGATCACTTTCACTTTCCCGAATTTTCTTGGGTCTTCCTCTCTGGCGTTTTGGCAGAGCCGGAGACGGAAGGGGACCACTTTGTTGGTGAAAGGGTGTCAGGTCTGACACATGGTATTTGCCAATTGAGACTGCCGGGTTTTGAAGATCGGCAATATGATAACTGACCTTAGTCGCAGATCGCAGTATAAGATAAGGTCCATCTCTTTTTGGACAAAGCTTAGAGGTCACGTTATGGGCTGCATTACTGAGGGTGTGTGATTTAACTAGCACTAGATCACCTGGTTCGTACTTGGGAGCTGGGCGACGTTTCTCGTCGGCATACTTCTTGCTCTTATCTTGGTGGTATTCTTGCCGTTCTCGAACTTCTTGAAGAACATTACTCATTCGCAGTAGATAAGGTGTGATGGCGGGAACATAGTTCTCTGTATTGAGAATTTGTCGCATGTCGTGGGCTATTTCATGAGCGGAACGAAGTTCTCGACCAAATGTTATGAATGCTGGAGTCTGGCCTGTCCTTTCGCATGTGGCTGTGTTTAAGGCGAAACGTATAAAAGGCAGTTTCTCGTCCCATCTGGTATGGTCGTTTGCTGTCAGGATCGCCAGCCTTGGCTTTAGGTCACGATTCTTGCGTTCGACTGGATTCGATTCCGCATGGTATAAAGGAGTTAGGTCTTGTGAAATGTTTAGACAGGCACATACGTGCTGCATGACTTCGCTAATAAACTGCACGCCGTTATCACTCTTTAAACGTCTTACTACGCCGTATCGCAAATATATCTCCTCTACCAAAATAGTAGCTGTGGCAACGGCTGTTGCTTGTTTCATAGGGAACATCTCTATCCATTTAGAGGCGATATCTTCTACGATTAGGATCCATCGGTTTCCTTTCTGTGTTTCTGGCAGAGGCCCGAAGAAGTCTACTGAAATGGTCTCGAACCTGGCACCTGGCAGAGGTGTCTGAACAAGGCCAACTGGCTTTTGGTTCGATGCCTTGTAACGCTGACATTCGACACAGGATTTTACATGGTTGATAACGGATTTTCTCAATCCTGGCCAGTAGTAACACTTCCTGATTCTCTGAAGTGTACGCTCAATTCCATCGTGGCATGAGATTTGGTGATGGAATTGTAGGAGAATTTCTTCTCTGTCTTGCTTGGGTACAACGAGCTGGGCATCTTCTCGATCGTTGTCAGGAAGATATCGATACAGAATACCTTTCTCCATGATGTAGCCCCGTTCTGACCACTTACGGGCTTCATCTTCCTGTGATGGAGATTCTAAGTCTCGAATAATTTCGCTAATTTCAGCATCTGCGAGTTGACGTATGCGCAGGTCACTTGGTGAAATCCTTGGCAGATCGAAGGTGATTTCGCATACTTCATTTGTTGGCGGATCGGATTCAGTAACAGGAGGTCGTGATAGCGTATCAGCTACGACATTGGCTTTACCCGGTGTGTACTGAATCTTGAGGTTGAACGACTGGAGCTGTAACGCCCATCTGGCAAGCCTTCCAGTTGGAGTTTTAATTGACATCAACCAACGCAAGGGCTGATGGTCAGTGCCTATGGTAATGTCAGGTGAACCGTCAATGTAGCCTCTGAACTTTTTGGCGGCAAAAACAAGGGCCAGCGCCTCTCTTTCTGTTGTAGAATAGTTTCTTTCGGCACATGTTAAGAGACGACTTGCGTATTCTACAGGGCGCTCCTGGTTATGCGCCCCCTGCATCAAAACTGCTCCGATAGCGTAGTCGCTGCTGTCGGTTCTTATGATGAAGGGTTTATTTTCATCTGCTTGACGAAGTATAGGAGCTGTCGTAAGGCATTTCTTCAGCGTTAGAAAGGAATTTTCCTCCATAGCTTCCCATTTCCAAGTGGCAGATTTCTTGGTAAGGTCTGTAAGAGGGCGAGCTATTTCGGAGAAATTCGGTATAAACTTGCGAAACCAGCTGCAAGTTTGTACAAAAGTGCGGAGTTGTTTTAGGTTTTTAGGAGGGGACCATTTATCCAACGCTGCAATCTTCTCCGGATCAGCTTTCACGCCATCTTTTGTGATGATGTGGCCTAAGAATCGCACTTCCTGGCGAATGAAGACGCATTTTCCTCGGTTGGCTCTAAGGTTGAACTGGCTTAGGCGTTCGAACACTTCTTGGAGGTCTTCGAGGTGTGACTCGTACGACTGTGAAAGGATGATCAAATCATCTAAGTAGGCGAAAATGTTTGCTTTTAAGCCTATTTTGAGCCTATCGATCATTCTCTGGAACGAGGCTGGAGCTGTGGATAATCCAAAAGGAAGTCGTTTGTACCTAAACATTCCGAAAGGTGTTACGAAAGCTGTTTTATCCCTATCGGGCTCGTAAACACTGATCTGGTGGTAACCAGATTGAAGGTCTATTGTAGACATAAATTGGGTCGGTTTGGCTTGGTGCAATAGGTCATCTATTCTTGGCATTGGATATCTGTCACTGACAGTTATTTCATTAAGGCGGCGATAGTCAACGCATAGTCGGTATTGTCCATTTTTCTTAGGCACCAAAACGACTGGTGCTGCCCAAGGACTTTCGCATTCCTCGATTATGTCATCAGCCAGTAGCTGGTCTAACATCTTACGCAATATTTCTCGTTTTGCCTTTGTCATATGGTAAGGCGGCACCGAGATAGGACCTCTATCTGGATGTGTGGCTATTTTGTGCTCAGCATAGTGAGTAGGCTCTCCCCCTGGACGAAAAAGAGTTTCATGACTAGGAAGGAAACTGTTGAAGTTTTGCTTTTGGTCCTGGGAAAGCATGGTTCCCTCATCTTCTCTAAGTAAGACGAACGAAACGTTAGCTAAATCTGTGACGGACTGTTCATTCTGTTGAAATTCCTTGGCATATGGGAATTGCACTCCAGGGTTCTCAAGGAAGCACCAAGACTGTGTGGTGGTGTTCAAAAGAACTTGAGATCTATGGTATTAGATAACTGCTTATGACTATTTACACGATTAAATTGGCCAGATACAAGGTGCTAATACAAAGGGGGTCGTTCTGCACTTCCCTAACACGGGACGCGGTGACACCAGCACGTCTTTGATTCCACTTCTTACTTAAACTTAAAACTACCCTAACACTCTCTCCGCTTCTCACTTTCCGACTGCCTCCCCCGGCTAGAACATACTCCGCCTGTTGCGTTTGTTGTTGTCGCGCACGCACTTGTTCGTTATAGCCGGTGGATGAGGATACACAAGCAATGTTGCCAGTTTATAAAGAGGGTTGGTTATATTTTTAAATTTAAATGACTGCACTTGCAAATTATGCAAACCGATTTAATTACATTGAGCAGGCTGTGTTCTTGTTTATTATCCAAATCACTAATGCTTATGTCAAATTTAATCATTTAAAAGAAACTGTCACAATTAGAAGCTCATAAAATTAAGCATGACTTCGCACAGGTATTATGATATTTATTAAGCAATTAAAAGCAACGAAAAGTAAACAAAACAATTAATGCAAATGATTAAATTTGACATAAGCATTAGCGATTTGAGAATCTCGGTGGTTCAGGGGTAAGAACGTGTGCCTCTGAACCGAAGAGTACTGGGTTCGATCCCAGGATACTCCTTTCACTTTTTCAGTACAAACTGTAACATTAACAGCAACCGAGGTTCTGGCATTGTATTTGAGCAAGTTGAATGTCTGCACGTTCCGCCCTTAGGAGGGGGCGTAAAGCTGTCGGCCCCGTGTCCATGTGATGTTGGGCACGTTAAAGATCCCTACCCTCCTTACAGAAAAGCAAAATTTCCAAGATAGTGAGGTGAAACTGCTCCCTTGCGTCGGTGATTGGCCAAAGTTGCGGAAATATGCCGACGTTAAAGAAACAAAACACACACACATTAGCGATTTGGATGATAAACAAGGGCAAAGCCTACTCAATGTAATTAAATCAGTTTGCATGGTTTGTAAATGAAGTGATTTAAATTTAAAAAATTAAATTTGCCATGTAATGTTGAGCGATAGGAAACAATGTCAAGAGTTAATGTTTGTTTAGCATTAAATTCTTCGTCTAAAAATACAACTTCATTTTCATAACGGGTACATACAATTGTTTTCTTTTGTTCCAAATCCTGAGGTGACTACCTATATCTACGCCACTGGTTGTCTGAACGGCTTGGTGATACTGGGTTTTAAAAATACTTATTACAGGCATCCTGTGTACCAAATTTGGTTAGGATAGTTCCAACTGCAAAAGAGTTATGAGCAACACCCTATATCTCGTAACTTACGCAACTTAGAACACATGTTTATATAAACATTTTTTCTCAAAATTATCTAAATATTATGCCCCTGAAATTTTTTAACGTGTTTATTAAACGCCCTATATATATATATATATATATATATATATATATATATATATATATATATATATATATATATATATATATATATATATATATATATAGAAAAGATACAATATTTCTCGTTTGCCATAAATAAAACACAAGGAGAGAAGGCAGATCGCTGCTTAATGCACCTTCTTCAGACGACATGACATCTAACTGAAGAAGGGGATAATCAAATGTCCCTTCTTCCGCCACAAATGAAACATAACAAATGAAGGCAGATCGTTGCTTAATGCACCTTGCTCAGCTAATATGACATGCCGTTTGGCTGAAGAAGGGTGATCATCAGATGTCCCTTCTTCCGCCACAAATGAAAAATAAGGAAAGAAGGCAGGTCGGCCTAATGCACCTTCTTCAGATAACACGACTTACCATCGAACTGAAGAAGGAGAATCATTAGCAAATTTTTCTCTTGTCGCATCTGAAATATGTATTCAAAAGAAAAAAAAACTCTGGACGCAGCAAGTGCGTTATGGTAGTGAATTTTCATAAAACTATTTTTTAATAGCAATAATGTGTGTTTTTTTAAGAAATCAGGCATCAAATTTGGTTACCAGTATAATCTATATAGTAAAAAAAAAATGTGCAATGTTTCATCAAAATAACTTTATTGTTTGAAAATGTACAAAAATAACCTCAAAATTCGACCAAAAATTAACGATATCTCGCAAAATATACATCTTCCCCAAATTTCCTTGCCATTTTCGTAATCTGCGCGCGGAATTACGTAAGTACGTATTCCAAATCACGAAAATCTGGGTTGTGGGAAAAATAAACCTTTGCCTTATTTTTAATGCCTGCGACGTCTCAAGCCATTAGCACATTAATTCCAAATTTTTTATTATTTACCGATTTTTCAGGCAAGGTCAACTACTCGTTGGGCCGCCCGGGACTCAAACCCGGGACCTGTCGTTTAGCAGGCTGACATCTAACAACCTGCCCGTATATCTTTTTTTTTTTTTTAGTTTATGACCGTGGCATCTCTGGTAATTAGCGTAATTCTCCGATTTTTATTTGTTTTAAATTTCCAAACAAGGCCAACTTCTCATTGGATCGCCGAAGAATCGAACCTGGGAACTCTGGCTTGGAGGCTGACACCTAGCAGCGTGTGCCACGAAGGGTCCCTGTATCTCCTTAAAAAGGAACATTTTACTAAGGGATATTGCGTCAACAATTTTATTTTGACAACAGGTATCTAAGTTGTAATGTCCTATTGGCAAAGGAACATTCAGTATAGATCAGTACTTTAATTAAAAGTAGTCACTTCATTTATTACACTAATTACTGCTAGAAAAAGTACCAATTCGTTTAAAAGAAAACCTAACAAAATTGGGCACTTAAATAAGAATACTATAAATTACTTACTTGTACTTGAGCAATATTATTTCATCTAATGGGATATCACTCATTATCCACTTTGAAGGCTGATGATTTTGTATTGGTCGTTCACGTACTTACAACAAACTTATTTACATTAAACTAACTAATGGGATAGTTAGACAACAACAAACGTCCTTTTAACAATAAACTCGCGTAAAATAATGATCAAAAATTGTTGTGGATCAGCATACACATCAGTACATAATTTTACACACAACTAAATTAAATTAAAAGTCTTAAACGCACAAAACATTCAGTTCAGCATAAACGCTACTTCCAAAAGTAATTATTTAATCCATGCTGTGATGATTCAGATCAAACCTATCCAAACACCACAACTATACCACTTCAAGACATTTCATTGTATAATTACTGATACTGATACTGAATACAATGAAACTACCGAATTTTTATACAAGAACTTTACAAAAACCTGACATAAATAATTGTAGTTCTTGACTTAAGACATATAAACAAGTTGACTTTCACTAGAAACTGACAACGTCAAAGTACAATCAGTAAATGAATGCATAACAACAGTCAGTTTAGGTCCTTATTTTCAGTAATTTCGACAATCGCCATCATCGACTCTGGTGATTAGATGAGTTTGAGCACAACGAATTTCACCATACATGGACCGGATTCGAAGGCGAGTATCAATCCATGTTTTGTCTGTGTGAGACGTTTCTTCAACCAAATTAAGTAACGCCCACGCGTATACGAACTGCACCCCCAAATCAGCGTGAGGCCCTTACATTTGGCGAATCTTGCTAATCAAAAATTCGCTACTGACAAAGTCATTATCCATGTTTTGTCTGTGTGAGACGTTTCTTGAACCAAATTAAGTAACGCCCACGCGTATACGAACTGCACCCCCAAACCAGCGTGAGGCCCTTACATTTGGCGAATCTTGCTAATCAAAAATTCGCTACTGACAAAGTCATTATAATAGGAAAGTTCCTTCATGTAATATCAATCTAACCTATATTTGATGTATATTTCAATGTTTACAATATGTTACGTATAATATATTATCTTTTAAAAAGGTAACAACAAGCGTTCCTTGCTTTCTGTCCCCGTTAGCTTTAAATGAGTTAAATTATTGGGCATTAAAGGGTTTCCTGGAAAAAACTGATTATATGTATTTGAAAATAGTTAAGTTGGTAAAATTGCTAAATTTTAATTATAAGTTGTCTTTTAAAACTATTCAAGGAACCAAAACTTACATTTGCCTAAATAGATTGAGCAGCACTAAAAATAGAATTTTGAAAAATCCAACCCCAGAACGAATGACGGTAGAAAAAGGGGATTTTAGCATATGCATTTGATTAAAAGTGAACTACTAATTATAATAAGGTCGCGCCCCCTATATCTATCTCAGGCATAAAATTAACAACCAAGTTTGAATACACACAATTTTTATAACGAATTTTCATTAAAAGGAAAATTGTACGACAAAAGAATAGACATAAAACAAAGAAAATGTCAGCGGAATCTACGACTTTCAGACAAAACCGCTGCCTGTTTACCATTTGAACCGCGAATTACGAGAGGTTTTAATAGCATTTTTAAGAAAGCCAATGTACAGCTAACATTTTCTACAAAAAAATACATAAAAAAATTTGCCTTCGAAACGCAAAGGATAAAGATAAAACCACAGAGGTATTCCTAATCTATGAAACAGGTTGTAAGGATTGTGAACTTAAATATGTTGGGCACACTAAAACAAGTCCGGTTCTATGTAGTCCATTGTTCGAACTGTTATGTTAATAATCAGTGTGTCCTTCTTAGAAGAAATATTTGATAACGACACACAATTTTACAAAAGCAGGTATGCAGTTTTAATGACAAGGATTTAAGACTCAACAGGGGGGGTCTATCTGTATACCTTTGAGAGGACGCTCTTCGCAACTGCTGCGCAACTATGATAACGTAGTAGTTCTAGTTTTTATTCGCTTAGTTTATTCATCCCTTTGATGACGCTAACTTTGTTAGCGAAACAATCGTCTGGTCTAAACCGTATTGCGATGAATTGAATTCTACAAATTGTACTTATGATAAAAGAGTATTCTGAATATAAAACTTTAGAAAAAGTCTCCCAGATGAGCACGAGTTAGTGTAAGAAATACTTGGTTCTCGGGTTGAACCCAGTCTAGAATGTATTAAAACTCGACGTTTTGGGAGGATTATAAATTGGGTAGGTACCTTTCTTGGATACGGGAGTGGGGAATCCCTACGGACACACTCATGTACAGTTTCACAACGCTCGATTAAATATTTAACGGACGGTTAGTTAATCATTGCTTCCGACAATCAATCGGAGACTTTGATTCGGGTTTTTGCTACGACAACCAAATATTTGGAAGCTGTGATTGGTTGTTTTAAGCAATGGTTAACTAACCGGCCGTTAAATATTTAATACAGCTTTGTGAAACCGGGCATCAGTCACACACCTCGGGGACTCGCACCCACTAAAACCCCACTCCCTGGAGTAGCGGACCTTGGTCCATACCTCCGTCGGAATGGCTTCACACGTGACATTTGGATTTTGAAATGTTTCCATTCTGTTTGCCGCAGTGGCGCTGGCGGGTCAGGATAAGCTTTGGACGCTTACGCCTTAGTGAAAGTTGCTCATTCGGTGGCGCTACGGAGAAGCGCATTTAGGTGAGAATCGGCTTTGGCGAACTGAGTGGTGGATAGTCGAGTTATAAAAACTTAACGGCATTTTCAGTTCAGAGTGAATAGGACTGCTTCTGACAAACCACGGCGCTCCGGTAACCATTCTTAAAATTTCATCCTGGACGATTTGAAGGCTATTGGTGTGTGTGTGTTATTATTATTTATTAAAACTGTTGAATTACATTACATGAAACATTTACATAATGAAGGTAATTCCAAATCGATACACTAGAATAATAATACTGCCCACATAATATGTACACTAATTACATTTCAAGTGTCGGTGAGAAAATAAGAGCCTGTTGACAATTTACTTCGCAGAGGACATTATCAATACACCATCGCGTCTTGAATATTTCGATGTTTTTTTTCCAAAAACCATGCGAATTCAATTGTTATTCGGCGTCTCAACATTCTTTTTAAGATGACTTTATATGGGACAAGTGAACTTCTTCCATACAGAACGTTAGTGAACACACGATATATTGTTGTCTTTGCCATACTGAAAAGGAAATTGGCCAAGTTGTGTTTATGCGTTCTACCTTCAATTCCACAATATATATATATATATATATATATATATATATATATATATATATATATATATATATATATATATATATATATATATAATATATCCCATTGATATTGTATTTTCGTCTTTTCTGTAAAGAGCTCTTTTAGCATATCTTGAATTAATGTCCATATCGCTGTTGTTTCATGACAGGTGAAAATCATGTGCCAAGAAGTACCTACTTAGTTTAAGCACAAATTATTGTTACGTAGGCCAGCATTTTTCAGAAAGACGGGATCAGCTAATCGGTTTTTGGCTAGCCTCCACGAAATTTCCGATTCCCTTCCCAACGTTAAGGCATTAAAATATGTTGACCAATGTATCTCCCCATATGTCCAGGCACCCTCCAAATTTTTGTCCATTTTGAAAAACAAATCGGTAAGCCACCTCTGGAGTTGTCCTCGATTTGTCTTCGAGATGTTGGTATTTTCACCCGTTTCCTTTATCAATACAAGTTTGTAAGGTTGTTTTCGATTCGGTATTCCTTTTAAACTTACTAAATATCGATTCAAAAGGGATTTAATTCGTTCGTAATGAAGTATCAATTGTTCTCTAACTATATATGATCCAGAGCTAATCATTTCCAAGATCGCCTGATTTGACAGCCAAGATTCGTCTACCATAAAGTTGTTAAGCCAAAAACTGCCCATTCGTCTACAAACAATGGTGGTTTCATTTTATTAATTAGTTTTGTGTTTGTAGTGGGGATATTTTTGAGGTCTTGTATTGAGCAGGGAAAGTTTTCTACTTTTACATTTGTATTCTGTATAGCTTATAGCAAGAAATCAATATATGATTTTGGTTGACATACTTTGACAAATTGATTAGAGAAGAACCACTGCCAGGATACGGCATAGTTATTGGAAGAGATAATAAAGTGGTTCATCATAATTTTTCATTTGACATCTGAACTTGTATTGATAAATCTCTCTGCAGTACATATTCTAAAGGCCTTAATTTTGGATGGTAAGTGTACTAGGCAAAGTCCACCTTGCTGTGTTGTGACGCATAGATCTTTAATTGTGGTCCAGTGCTTCTTGGTCCAAATGAAATTGATAAACATTTTTTGAAAATGTTCTACTTGTTTTTCTGTAAATGGAAGTATCTGAAAGTGATGCCATAATTTTGGAGCTATAAACTGATTGGGCATTGTTTTCCTACCAACTATTGAAATGGCTGGCATTCTCTGTTTCCAGTTATCCAATGAACTGTTTAGTTTATCTGTAAGCTGCTTGGCAGCATACTCAGTATCATCGCTGATAATACTAGAGAATCTGATACCAAGGACTGTAATGTATTCGTTTGACCATTGAAAACCCAAAGGACGATCCATACGTTGTTTCCATTGACCGCTCCAAAGACCTTTTCACTTTTGTGAGTTGAGTTCAGCTCCAGATTGTGAAGAATATATATTAAATAATTTCTCCAATTTGTTGAAATCAATGTGTTTTGATATAAAAACTGTAACGTCGTCGGCGTATGCATTAACAGTAAGCAGTAAGGCAGGAGTACGAGGGAGAGGGTAACCTTCAAGGTGTGATCTACAAAGGGTTAGAAAAGGTTGTATTGAAAGTGAATACAGGGGCCCCGAAAGTGGATATCCTTGTCGTATTCCTTTTTGAAATGCCACTTCTCCAGTGATGTTAGATCCAACTGGTTTTAAAATATAAAAATCACCCGGGAATGCGATAGCTAGGCTCTCATTGCTTATATACAATAGCCTTGACAGGGGACAACATTGTTTGGGGCATTTATAGACCTTTGGAAAGCATTCGATACTGTGAACCACGACAGATTGTTGAGTGCGCTTGAATGTGTTGGTTTCAGGGGTGTTGCAGTGGAACATGCGTAGTTCTGGAGGGTAGGCGGCAGTGTACAGTGGTAAACGGAACAAAGAGCTCATTTGAGGCTCTTAATTGTGGCGTACCGCAGTGCAATGTTCTAGGGCCACTGCTGTATTATATATATATATATATATATATATATATATATATATATATATATATATATATATATATATATATATATATATATATATATATATATATCTATTTTTGAATTACAGGCTCCTGGCAGTTTTATTAGCTATGCTGATGACACTGTAATATTTTTTGAGGATAGTAGATGGTCAGCACTGAAAACTAGGGCGGAGTCGGGACTAATGACGGTGAAGGAGTGGTTTGACCATAAACTTTTAACTGTCAATATGAAAAAAACTTCTGCATCCTCCTTTAATCAAAGATCAGTGCCGGATTACTCACCTATTTATTTTGGCGACAGTGTGATTGATGCTTCAAGCACTGTTAAGTATTTGGGGGTTGTGATCGACAGCCGTTTAAGGTGTGCGCATGTTAAATGTGTTGTAAAAAAACAGTAATTCCACACAAGATTAAGTTCCTGAAGAATATCCTTGATTTGCCGAGCCTGAAAGCGGTCTACTGCGCTCTGTTTGAATCAGATCTCAGGTATGGGTTACTGAGTTGGGGAGGAGCGTTTAAGAGCCATTTGCATGGCCTTGAAGTATTGCACAGAAGAGTAATCAAAGTTATGATGAGAAAAGATAGTCAATATCCATCTGTTGATATATCTATATATATATATATATATATATATATATATATATATATATATATATATATATATATATATATATATATATATATATATATATATATATATATATATATATATAATCTCAATTGTTGAAGTTTTACCTTCTGCAGGTACTTGCATGTGCTCATAGTGGCGTTCAATCATCGTGTCGCTCTAGCCACATTTATGGTACGAGAAAGGATATTAGTAGTGTACATATACCTATCAAGAATACAACCACTACACAGATGAACTTTGATTACCTTGGGGCACGTCTATTCAATGAATTGCCGGTCGGCATAAGAGTGGTGGCTTCTAAAAGGCGTTTCAAAGGGTTGTTGCTTGATTTTTTGCATGGTGCTGATGGAGATGTTATGTGTGGTCTTGTGGATTCTCGGCAGTTATGATCCGTAGTTTTGAGTGCTTTTATGTTGATGACTGTTCAATGTTATCTATGCGATGGTTTGATTTTGTGGTAGTTTTGTGTTTCTTGAGTACTGTGATTGTTCTTTGATGTGTACAAATATTTTATTTCGTGTGATATATATATATATATATATATATATATATATATATATATATATATATATATATATATATATAGCCTATTATAGTGATGTTTTAATGTTTGATTGTTGTAGATTTTTAATTGTAAATTGTAATAGTTGAAGTTGTGATTATTCAGGTTCCATTATTTTGTAGTGAAAAACTCATAAGACTGTGTAATTTTTGTGACCCTTTCTCTGATGTTTTGACGGTAGTTTTAGTTAAGTTTATGGTCTATAATTTTTAGCTAATTTTCGTAGAAAAAAATTCGTGAATGAGGAGACCGCGACTTTTGCATTTTAAAATAATTTCTTCAAATAGGCCTAAACTAGGCCCCCTAAAATCCATATCCAGGTTTAGTTTCAGTTTTTATCTGTTTACATATATACAAGGTGACACATTTCTACGGTAAAGCTCAATATAATTGTTATTATACAAGATACGAGAAAAAATTGTATACGTTAATTATAGGATGTCTTGAGCTGCAACTTATACAATTATTTGGCCCGTAAGTCATTGGTGATACCTACAATTATTTTTTTGAACACCCTTGTCTTATTGCATTTTTCTATATTTTATCGAAATATGATGCATGTCTGTAAGAAAAAATCGCGACGCGGTAAGTGCGTTTTCGTAGCGATTTTTCATTAAATGGTTCAAATTTCAATAACTCAATTTGCTATTAACCCAAGGTTTGTTGGCTAGGAAACCCGTGTTCTTGGAAACATTTTAAGTTTATTTTCGGAAAATTAGTGTACATTTTCAAACAATAAGTTATTTTGATAAAATGTGGTGTATATATATATATATATATATATATATATATATATATATATATATATATATATATATATATATATATATATATATATATATATATATATATGTGTGTGTGTGTGTGTGTCTATCACACCGATAACTCAAAAAATAATGGGCCGATCTTGATCAAATTTGGTGGGTACTTTCCTTTTGCAAGTGGCTTGGATAAATCCGATACCCAGGAAAATCGGCCCAGGTTTTCCCGGAAAATTTTGTGTTTTCTTTATAAAAAGATTTATATCTCCGGAAATAACAAAGTAAGGGCAACCAAATTTGGTACGCGTGTTTGTATTACAAAGAGTGGACTATGTACTAAAATTTAGGTCTCTAAGTTTAAAGAGAAAAAAGTTATGGGCGCTTACAGAAAAAAATTTGGAGTTTTCCTCAAAACGTCAAAATCGCAAATTGAAACGTCAAAATTGGCAATGTTTAGGCAAAGAACGTGAAACAAATATGGATTGTGAAATGAAAATGTTGCAAGAAGAGTGTTCTGTGAACCCTTAAGTTTCAGCTTCAAACGGCCATTGCCCTTCATTTTACTAAAATATTTACAGAAAATTCATTTCAAATAGACCCTTTCTCTGATGCTTTGGCTGTCGGTTTAGTTAAGTTGATGCTTTGGCTGTCGGTTTAGTTAAGTTGATGCTTTCGCTGTAGGTTTAGTTAAGTTTATGGTTTAACAGTCTATAATCTTTAGCTAATTTTCTTAGAACAAATTCGTTCATGCATTTTTGCATTTTTTATCGAAATATGATGTATATTTGTAAGAAACATATCTGGACGCAGTAAGTGCGTTTTGGTAGCGAATTTTCATTGAATCCTTCAAATTTAAATAACTCAATTTGCTATCAACGTAAGGTTTGTTGGCTAGAAAACCAACATTTAAGTTTGCACTTGCTGCGTCCAGACTGTTTTTAAGTATCCTTATGTTTCAGTTACAGGTTGTTTTATATTATTGCAATAATAAAGCAGCTACAGGACTCTTTATTGTTGAAAATTAGCTCTGATCAAATTAGATTCACTAGATGAGGCGATAAAATAATTTTAATTTATTTCATTTATAGATCCAGGGCACTAAAATTGAGGCACACACGTATACCAAGCAAATTAGTGTTGACATATTATGCACATAGAAGACCAAGATTAAATGATGCCCTTAATGCTTGACTGTATATAAGCGTGACCTACTATATCTTAATATGATGCAAGTCGAGCTGAAGGGATAAAGTAGTTGGAAGAGTTTCTTCTAATTCAAAGTTTATAAGAGTGGCAATGCTATATTTTGTAGAGTTAAATAAGTGAGATTGTACAAAGGAGGTGCAACTGGTACGGGTTCCGGGACACTGTGGCGTAGCGGGGAATGAGGTAGCGAATAATCTCGCAAGGCTTGGTTCCCGGCGGCCGTTCTGTGGCCCGGAGCCTATGATAGGCATAAGTAGGAAGACGGTATCTGTCGCCTTAGACAGGTGGACTGAGGCACTGGGGGTCGGTTGGTGGCTGTAAGCAGGCGAGGGACTTCGTGGAGAGGCCGGACAGAGATGAAGCTGTCTAGCTACTTGGTAGGAGTCGACCTACGCTTCGCCGCATCCATGGAGTGCTGACAGGCCACTTAAAGAAGGTGGAGCAGCTATATTTGATGAACATAGTAAAAATCATCATAAAGATAATCTAGGAATAATATTTAATAAACCTTTATTTAAATAAATTCTTCGAGAATTTAATCGTTCATAAGAAATATTAGAAAGACAAAATAATCCTGATGAACATAAACCATGAGCAATTATTATAATTAAAGACCCGCATACTCCTCAGTAATTTATTGTTAAAATACAGCTCACATTGATAGGCGTAGAGAGGGATCTCATTTGCCAGGAATGCGGCGAGGATGAAGAAACGTCTTACCACTACCTGTGTGAATGTGAGGCTTTTGGGAGTCTTCAACCAGAATTGTTCGGTTCAAGGACTCTGCAGAGGAATCAGGTAAGTACCGTCCAATTGAAGACCATCAATGCCTTCATTTCGAGGTGGTTTGGTGACGGAACTGAGGAAGAGTAGAGCATGGTTGCTGGGGTTGGCAAAAAGGGCCCATTGTGGCCTACTTGCTTGGCGTTAGCCTCCCCACCACTGCTAATACTACTAGATTGTAGAAACTTAACATCATGGCTAACTTTGCATATAAACAATCTATAACTGTAGAAAGGTATCAAAACGGTCCATTGCTTGACAAAAGCTTATACACTTATTTGATATTTGAACCGGTCCATCACTTGACAAAAGCTTATGCACTTATTTGATATTTGAACCAAATGTCTAACACTTTAACAACATTTCTAATATTGGCATGGGCTCCACTTAGTACCCCATCATTGCGAGGGTGGAACCTTAAAGCACTGGAAAGGGATGAAATAGCAGGGCTACATAAATGCAGCAAAATATTCTAAATGAAGCCCAAGAAAGGCTGGAGGCCAATCTAATCTAATATAATTTGCCTGACAACTGACACATTGCCACATGTATAACGAGCTTCTCAATTATTATGCTCAAGGTGCTCTATGCTGGCATTCAAATTGTAATTGTCTGTGAATAACTGCAAAAATGAAAATAAACAGACATCAGATCAAAATGACACAAAATCATTGCCTGGTTTGAGCTGCGCTTGACACAGCTACATGGTTATCACTCAGTGACACAGCTATACAGTTATCACTCACTGACACAGCACACCTTGAGCATAATAATTAAAAATCACTTATACATGAAACACTGACATCACATATAAAACTATTGTTAAATAACAAGTCTTGACAAGCCATAGTGGCCAGTTTCACAAAGCTCGATTGAACATTTAATGGCCAGTTAGTTACTCAAGGCTTCAGACGATCAATCACAGACTATACATGGGGTTTTTGCCATGACAACCAAATATTTTGCAGCTGTGATTGGTTGTATTAAGCCTTGATTGACTAATCGTCCGTTAAATACTTAATTGAGCTTTGTGAAACTGGGCATTAGACATATTGCATAGGCAAATGTATAATAATTTCACTGACTAAACTAACTATAACTGAAACATTGGTCAGACCACCATTTAAAACACTTAATGAACATTCGCCGTACACAATATATGCCAAGTGGTCAACCACTTGGGGGGTTGCTCACCTATTTCCTAACAAAGCCAACTGAGACTTTTGTAAGTAAACAAAACGTCATGTACCTACCTACTAAATAGAAACCCACAATGTAGGTAATCTGAGTTTACAACATAATTTTTTAAATGAAAATTGGGGAGACAAACATTTAAAAACTGTCCTACTTCCATGACACCCCTAAAAGATATCTTACACCTATCCACAGACTTTCACTTAAAAAAACATATAATCCTTTACTTATATAATAACTAGAAATTCGGTACAAATTCCTGTTGGGTTTATGTAAGCAAATATAATAATATCACTATTCAAAGTACCTTGCAGTATTTATTATCAACCCCATGAACCTACATGAGTATTCCTAAAAATGAAAAATCAACAAAACTTACTCTGTTGGTGAATCGCTGTGCAAGTAATATTTATTTTTCTTTTTGAACTTCTTTTGCGACCTTAGAAACCAAAAGACCCGTAGGCCACGTTTTTTCTGTTTTCCAGCCACTTTTATTTATTTAGTATCAACAGGTGGTTATCAACACGAACAAAACAATCCAACAAAATTTGGTAACTTAAGCATAATACATAAGTGACGTAACAGAGGCTTACTAGCCTTTCAAATGTCATGTCCAGTTAAAATACTTTTATTGGAAGTAATTAACTTCTACAATCAAAAGTCAAGAGCACTTCAGCACTTTAACCTGTTTCAATAACAACACGAAAACGCGTTGGAAAATCAAAATCGTGATTGCCAATTGTATTATTACTGTGTAGTATGCCTATAACTTCAAACTTCTACTTCGTTCCTTCGTGTAACCCATAGAGATGTAATATGTAATCCGTGAAATGATTTGTAGGCCAATCAGAAGCCAAATACTAAAATACCAACATAAAAAGAATCATAATATTGATAGACAAATCATACAATCTTCGATTGTCTGTGATGGTAAAGTACTCCTGTGGAAAACCTGTTTTTTCCAGTATTATCCTGTCTACGCTGCTGACGTTTAAAGAAAAGACCAATGAATGAACATAAACATATAGGTTGGGGAATTCTGAGCGTCGACACCATTGGCATCTTGAAAACAACAAGAGATTGTAAGGCTATATGCATTCTAGCCTTACATACTTTGTCCCTATATTAGGATTAGGGTAGAAATGGGCCAGGGCTAACAATTTACTAAAATTGTTAGTTGGTTGTATACAGTCTCTATTTTTTTTAAAACCTTGTGTTATTTGGAGCTGGCATGACAACATACTACCTGGTTCCGCAACTAGGTGGCGACACGTTCACCACTCACTCAAACAAGAGATTGGTTAAAGTAGACAAAAGTTCTATTATAGGCATCTCAGAAGACCTTCCAGATTTAAAAAAATCCAAGGATAAATATATATAGTCAAAAAAAAAACAGAAAATTGGCATTTTTTCTCTTTATTATTTCAAAAATATACAGCTATCCTAAAACTCTAACGTTTTATAAACAGGATCCTCGTTGATCATTCTGGTTGTCATGGTAATCGATCATCGTCGTTCATTCATCATACACTTATGACCCACGATAGTCAATCTTTGTTTCCTGTTGACTCTTTATTAATTTTCCTCATTAAATGAAACACAATATTTTAGAAAATTTTCTTTCAAAGAATTTACTAATGAGGAGACTTTAAAAAAATTCTTCAAACGTAAGCGACTTAGAACTCCTGGAACCTAAATCCGAGGTCGGTTTCAGACTTCATATGATATATATATATATATATATATATATATATATATATATATATATATATATATATATATATATATATATATATATATATATATATATAAGTTGAAACTGACCCCGGATATGGGTTCTAGGGTCCTAGTTCGTGCTCATTTGAACAAATTTTTGCAAAGTCTCACCATCGATACCTCTCTATTGGTGAATTTTTTAAATAAAAATTCGCTAATAATTTACGATATAACCTGAAATTACCTCTAAATGGGTGCTTATAATGTTAAACAAGGTCACACAGATATATCAGGGTTACGCTGCTAATGCAAACAAATGCTCCAAATCAAACTTCGAACGAACAGGCTAAAAATATGTCACAATAAACAATGAGCGGGGTTGCCATTTGCGAAAATTCTCAAGATAAACAACTCAAGATCAGAAAAAGGTATAGTAATAAATAAAAAATTTAATGAAAGTGATTGAATTTGTTTGAAGGCAATCTAGAACTACGTTTTATTATGTATAAATATTCAGCTTCCCATTCTTCAGGGTATTTAAAAGCCATCTCGCTCTCTTATAGTAAATCTGACAACACCAATTACCTATTTACCATTTGTTATTTTGCCAACTGACAGCAGGGGGAGTCGAATTCGAAGTTATCTTCTTATTCTTCTTTGTTTACACACGTCATCAACAAAGAAGAAGAAAAAGAAGATAACCTCGCAATCGACTTCGCTACTAATACCTTAGAATTTTAGAATAAGGTACTTATTGGTTACTTTTAGTTTTTATTTACTCTTCATCTCGTATATAGAAAATTTGAGGTAAATAAAACTACATATTATCATGCAGTAGTTTAAAGTATACGTATAAACAGATGTTCAGCGTAAATTATTAAAATTTTAATTTCAAAATTTTGTAGTGTTTATATTTATTTATTTCATTTTCAAAAAGTATGGATACAGCAATAGTAAATAAGTGTTGAAAAGAGTTTAGGTGCAGCAAGTGCGTTATGGTAGCGAATTTTCGTAAAAATATTTCAAATGTTGATAATTCAATTTCCCATTAAACTATAGGATCTTCTGTTTTGATAAATACTAAAACCTATATAAAAGCAGCGTGGGTACTAATTTTAAAAAATAACACAATGAGCTTCACAGGTAACGACAAATTTGAAGATTTAGTTATAATAATATACCTTACTAATAGTGTACAATAACTTATGAAAATTCACTACTATAATGCACTTACTGCGTCCCGAACATTTTTCATACCTATACCTGTATAGTTTTCTAGTAAAACAAATAATTTTAACCATCTGCTTGTTTGTGATTGTTCCTAAGTGTCCGAACCCTATAAAAATGCAACGTTTTGATTTAGTATACTGCATCCTAAATTCGGACAATTTATTATTGAAAAATAGATCACAATTTAATGTCGAAAATTAGATAATAGGTTCCTTATTGTCCGAAATACTAATAACCATTGATTTTGCGTCATAAAAATTACCGTCCGAAATTGGGTGCCAGTACCCTAAATTCGGACACATATTTTTTTCTCTCGCCTACTTGAAATCAAGAAACACGTTTGGGGTGGCTAATAAAACGTCACAATAAACAATCAGCGGGGTTGCCTACTGGCAAAGAGTTTAATCTTTGTTTTGTAACTTCTTTATAAACAACCTTGTTATTTTGGAAGATGTGTTAAAAGTGTCCGAAATTATGGCACTTGACGGTATTTCTTTTCATACCTATTAATTATAGCAAACTTTTTTCGTCTTTCTATCGATGTACCTTATTGTCTGCTTCGTTTTTCTTCATATCCACATATCAAAGGCTTGAGTATATTCTCTTTAAGTCCTGCTCATTTAAAACCAATCCTTTTGATCATATAACAAAAGCAAAATGGACAGTTGTTTGCGTAAAGATCAGTCGAGATTTAGATCTCGCCGAAGAGATAGACGGCAGCTTAGAACATTAGGCTTGTGAATAATAGAGTTACATTTGTTACTTTAATATGCCTGGAAAAAGGATTTGATAATGTAAATTGGAAAATATTGTTTCATGTATAATGAAGAGGGCTGATTAGATTATTGATAGACGCAAAGATAGGGAGTTTGACTGGGGCGGTACATCTGTCAAAGAATAACGCAGGTGTCCTAAGGCCAGCTCAGCCAGCACAGAACCGTCGCATAGAGCAAAAGGGCAAAAGCTGGTTTGATCCCGATGTTCAGTACGCATAGGGGCTGCGTAATCACGGTATTTCGATCCTTTTGGCCTAAAGCGTCCTCAGCAAGAGATATCAGAAAAGTTACCACATGGACAACTGGCTTGTGGCGACCAAGCGTTCATAGAGACGTCGCTTCTTGATCCTTCGATGTCGGCTCTTCCTATCCTTGCTCAATATACAAAAATCAAAGTGTCATATAATATTAAAGGGCACCCTCGGTAGACAAGAGGCAAGAACGTATGTCCACAAGAGTACCGGGTTCGAAGAAACGTCAAATTATTTTTTGAGTACATACTGCAAATTAACGTTAATATAATTTATGTGGCTAATAGAATTAAATTCCGAAGCTAGCTTACTGAACTGAACTGAACATTAATATGACGACGCAAAAGTACCTAATGAAGATAAGGAAGGATTAGATTGCGAAAAGTGGCATAAAGCTAAACGGCCAGCAACAAGTAGAAATGTTCATGCACCTTGAGAGTTTGAGAGTGTTATTTCGGAAGATGATAAATGTAGCCAGGAACTAAGAAGTTTGCGTAATAGGGATGATAAAGCAAGCATTGAACAGGGAAAGTACCCTTCTCACTAATAAACATTTTAAACTTGGACCACAGAATAAGTTTTATCGAGTCATACATATGGAGTGTTATAATGTATGTGACGAAAAGCTGGACTTAGACTAAGCAGGATATGAAAATAATATAGGAGCTTTTCTGACACACTGAGAAAAATTGTGTTGTTAAACTGTGTTGCTGAAATGTTTCTTATTATACTAGATATCTTTCTAATTATGGGAGATTACCGTCAACTTGTGGTAAGAAAACCTTCTGCTGCCCATAGATATACTGAGTTTTCTAAACGTTGATTACTACAGTTATATGATAAATTAATAACCTTAATAAAACAGTTTGCTTACAGACGAAATTTATTAAACTCTATAATAGTAAAGTCTACGCATTTTTGCAGTAATGATTCTGTTTAATAATTTTGGCAATCCCCGGATTATAGATTTGGTGTAGTAGCGCGTAGAACATTTTTTTGCTGTTCTTATTATACCACATATTTTAGGCAAATCTGCGGCAGCTTAGCTGTATTAAGTTGGCTACCATTGAGACTTCTCAGTATGGTAGTTGGGCGTTCAAACAGATACGGAATGACCTTTCGACCACCATTCTATCAGTGTGCTTAGTGCTCAGTGCTCAGAACTTAAGAACACATAACCACACAAAACGGACTGTTAGAATCAGCTAGATGCTTATAGTTTTTATCTTAGCAGAAAAGGTTAGATGAGTGAAATAAGTGGAAGTCGTATTGACTAACATCAAAATGGAGAATGAAAATTGGTACAAATCCAAACTTAAGGAATTGGGTTTGGGTCAGTATTATGGAATGGAGCATTTGCTGGTAAGATAAGTATATGTTTCTTATGTTTTATATCACACAGCTTTCTAAATTGATATCAACTATATGCATAATACAGGCGTTTGGGTATGTTATATACATTATGAGCTCTTTAAAACGTTTGTTTATTTTTTACTATGAATCCATAGAATAAAAGATTTCTAGTTTAAGTTGAAATTATTTTGTTGTTTCCATAAAGCTTTCAACAAATGCATAAAACATGCTTCCTTCTTCTGGACCACAATACCATAATCAAGCTTACATAAAAGAAAAATGGGCCTATACTGGTCTTCCTGAAAAAAAATCATGAGATTGTTGTACCTAACTGATATGTTTTTAGATTATACAATACATTCTTTATTATTTTTATGTAAAGTTTGTTATAATCTATGTATTTGTTAGAAATATTTTTATACAATAAAAACCTCTGCTTTACCTTTTCTTTCATTTTAAACACCCCTCTACAGTCAGAAACACACCAGTGTATTAAATTAAATGCTGCAATAGCATGGCAGTTTTATGATTGCAAGTAAGCTGCTTTATAACTATAGAGAGTACAATACAGTTTTATATGACAGTATGATAAATGTAGCAAGAAGCTGTATGAAATGTATTAACCGTGTCGTGCTGATGTAATATGATAGGAGTAGAATAACAAGCAAACTGCTTCATAGCCATATATAGTCCAACTTGCAGCTTTTATATTATAATATCATGAATACGGAATGAAGCAGTATAAACTGTATTACCCATTATATTGCAATAGTATGACAATTCTATAATCATATAAAGAAGCTTAATGACATAATAGCAAGTCTGTTATGTTGCTTTTACTAGACATGTTTATACTACTGTTAATTCTACACCAGCTTAATTATTGCAAAAATACTGTTCCAGCATTACCAGGATTGTTGTCACAACCACCTATCTAATTGTTCCTTATTCAATGCTCCATTTTTGCTGTGGTTCATATAGAATTTACACAGATTTTAATAGACATTTTTCTCAGTGCATGGAGAAAAATTACAAAGACAAGACACACGGATATAAAGACGAATAAAAGTGTGCTCGAAGAGGAGGCAAGAAAGATGCTTGTTGAAAGATTGATAGGAAGGCAAAATTTATTCGACATAACTTCTGAGCCATAAACACTTCTGACACCATATATTTGAAGGAATTACATACATACTTGAAGAAAGGAACACTGAGAAAAATGTCCATTAAAATCTGTGTGAATTCTAATAACCAAAGCAAAAATGGTGCATTAAATAAGGAATAATTACACAGGGTGTTGTGACAACAATCCTGGTAATGCTGGAACAGTATCCTTACAGTAATTAAGGTGGTGTAGAATAACATGTCTAGTAAAAGCAACATAACAGACCTGCTATATTTATTAAGCTTCTTTATATGATTATAGGATGGTCATACTATTGCAATATGATGGTTAATACATTTTATACTGCATGATCCCATATTCATTATACTATCATATAAAAGCTGCAAGTTGGATTATCTATGGTTATAAAACAGTTTACTTCTTATTATAATACTATCATCACTAAGTGAGTGGTGAGCGTGACGCCACCTAGTTGCGGAACCAAGCAGTATGGTTCTAATTGTTGTGAGAATGCATCTAGCCTTAAATAATATCATATTACACGAGCATGACATGGGTAATACATTTTATACATCTTCTTGCTACATTTATTATACTGTAACATTGTAATATGGGGACACTTTGCCCTTATTTAATTTATTTAGGTTTAATCAGCCTTAACTGACCTAAGAAAATGGATTGTTGGAATGCATACTGTAGAGCATGGGAATGTTTGATTTAAAACCCAATTTTACTATACACCTACAGTACCATATACCCTGCGACCACCTTTATGTCGCCCTCGTACGAGGTTGCAATATAACTTGAAATATAGGGTGTTGGTTTACTATGTCTAGAAAGAAAATTCAGTTGTTCGTTTATAAAACTTAATTTAATATAATTAAATTATTCAATCCTCCCGGTTTCTACAAAAAAAATTATAGAGACATTTAAAGTACAATCTTAGTTAATATGACTTTATTTTATTGTGCCCTTGGAAGGAAGCGTCAATTCTTGCGCAAAGGGCGCCTTAAAAGAACAATGGACTTATTTACCCTCGAGTAATTGACAAGGCCCTGCTTGTCTTCAAAATTATGAGCCACATTAGAACTGATAAAATATTAACCTATATTTAAATAAACTACCCACATAAGCCCCTTGTGGTTTACCCCTTCAAAGGTTGTTTTTCTTATTTAGGAGTGCTCTAATTCCTAGATCCCCCAACTGCTATACTTATTCCTTAACCCTTAACTAAACTACTATAATTGTCTCTTGAACATAAGTTTACTCCCCCGTACAGTTAGTTAAAAATAATGTGCAACAATAATTGATAATTTCTGGCTTAGTTTAGAATTGATTCTGCTTATGATAAAACCCTCCGGTACAACCACCATGTATGTCCTGTTTTGTTTATTATCCTTGACAAGAAAATAATTATATCTAACACTTACCCCTTGGCCCTCGATATTTCAGTAAGAAGAAAGACAATACCGACCTTGTAAGGTACCCAAGCACCTCTTCTCTTTCTAGGTTTAAATAGATAGCGGACAATAACGATTAAGTAATGTACTTCGAAATAATCGTAGAAGATTACTTCCCTTAATAGATCTATAACTGAACACCGTGTATTCACTAGCTCTCTGGCTTTGACCGCCTAATCCCGAGTTCCGCGCTTCACTCCTCTGTTCTGCCTTCCTCCCTTAAAAGCAAAACTGTCTTTTTTCTGACTTGGCAAAGTTGACGCTAGAACTTTAACCCATCAGTCAGCAATTTTGGTCACGGCTCTTCGCAACATGTAAACTTCGTCGTGCGCTTTTTGATGACTTCCAAGTATCGTGTTGCAACATATTTTGGTAAAATATAAAACATATGTCGGTAAAATATAACGGTTTGGCCTGTAATTTGCTGATATTAAAATAACTCAATGTTGCAATGATATAATTGTATTTTCATACATACGGGCATTGTTTCAATTTAACCAAATATTAAGCTAGTTTAATTTATGTATTGTATATAGACTGTCCCGTAATTACAAACTCCAAACAAATAACAACATTATTACAAGGTATCTAGTCCCTGCATGGACTGTCCCGCAATTACAATTCCCACTTAAAAGGTCCCCTATTTAGCGGTGTCTATGCGCTATATAGGCTGGCCCATAATCATAGCTATCCTCCGGGACACTAGCCCATAACTTAAGCAGGTAGCCCTGCTTACAATATAAAGCTGTATTGTGCTCTCTATAGCTATAAAGCAGCTTACTTGTTATCATAAAACTGTCATGCGATTGCCGCATTTAATCTAATACACTGGTGTGTTTCTGACTGTAGAGGAGGGGTGTTTAAATTGAAAGAAAATAAGTAAAGCAGAGGTTTTTATTGTATAAAAATATTTTTAACAAAAATACGTAAGTTATAACAAACTTCATATAAAAATAATAAAAAATGCATTGTAGGTATAATCTAAAAACATATCAGTTAGGTATAACAATCTCATGAAATTTTTCCAGAAGAAGGAAGCATTTTTTATGTATTTGTGCAAAGCTTTATGGAAACAACAAAATAATTTCAACTTAAACTAGAAATATTTTAATATATGTATTCATAGTAAAAACTAAACACACCTTTTAAAGAGCTCATAACATGTAACATACCCAAACAGGCTATAACGACAGTTTATCAATTTAGAAAGCTGGGTGAAATAAAGCATAAAAAATATATATCTCACCGGCAAATGCTCCATTTGATAATACTGGCCCAAACCCAACTCCTTAAGTTTGGATTTGTACCCGTTTTCATTCTCCATTTTGATTATACTCAATACGGCTTCCACTATTTCACTCATCTAACCTTTACCACTAAGATACAAACTACAAGCATCTAGCTGATTCTGACCCTCCGTTTTGTGTGGTTATGTGTTTTTATGTTCTGAGCACTGAGTACGAGCACACTGATAGAATGGTGGTCGCAAGATCATTCCGTATCTGTTTGAACGTCGAACTATCATACTGCGTAGTCTTGACGGTAGCCAACTTAATACAGCTAAGTCGACGCAGATTCGCCCCAAATATACGATATATTAAGAACAGCAAGCCATGTTCTACGTACTATTAAACCAAATATATAATCCGGGGATTGACAGAACTAGTAAACAGAATCGTTACTGCAAAAATGCGTCGAATTATTACTATTATAGAGTTTAATAAGTTTCGTCTGTAAGCAAACTGTTTTATTAAGGTTATTAATTTATCATATAACTGTAACCAACGTTTAAAAAACTCAGTATATCGACGGGTAGCAGTAGGTTTTCT
This sequence comes from Tillus elongatus, assembly GCA_964006375.1. Classification (NCBI taxonomy): domain Eukaryota; kingdom Metazoa; phylum Arthropoda; class Insecta; order Coleoptera; family Cleridae; genus Tillus; species Tillus elongatus. Next base: position 109,533,175 of record OZ023263.1, on the reverse strand, counting down.
TGCCACCAGTTAACGGTAATCTTCCATAATTGGAAAGATACCTAGTATAATAAGAAACATGTCAGCAACACAGTTTAATAACACAATTTTTCTCAGTGAAGAGGTAGGCCAAGAGGAAAACGTATCTAAAAGCTGGCACAACTCATGAAGCGCGAAAGTTACAATGAAATTGAAAGAGCTGCTGCGACAGAAAGTCAAGACGACACCTCGTCACCTTTGCTTTAAAGTTTGATGATGACGACTATAGCCAATACCATAGAGAATAGAAGTACAAGACATTGACGTATTTCTATGTTAAAATTGTTTCTCTATATTCTATGGTAATAAGTAGTAATAACAGAAAAAAATATTATTTTGTTGTTTTTGTTTTGTTTTTAAAATTCGTTTCATGTGTTACTTTTTACTTCCTTACTTAATTAGGTTATTTCTTATTTTAAAATAGCCGAATGAATGTAAATTATTAACTTTTTAAGTATAGAAAGTGACATGGACGAATTTAAATTATTTTTGCAGAACGCAAAAGCAGGACTTGTAAGAATGAAATTATATATGATAAAAAACTACCTATTTTAATAAAAACTGTTTTAGGGTAATCTTGGAGTGTTTGAAAATATTGATATAGTGATAGGCAATGAATCATGTGATTTAGATTCTACAATATCATCTCTTTTACTTGGATTCTTATTATATGCCCAACTGAAAACCATAAAAGATAATGTAACACTTGTTTTACCAATTATGAATGTCCGGGAAGAAGATTTTTTATTAAGAGTTGAAAATTGTTATGTTCTTAGACAATGTAGTGTCGATATCAAACAATTGGTTTATAGGTATACAAGCTAAAATATTTATCTTAATTAAATGACATTAGCTACCTACAAAAAACTGGCTGGTTGTGAATGACAGACAGTGATTGTTTATTATTTGGATTTGGGATTTATTAGTTATCATTTATATATGTAGTATCTTAGGAAGGCATCTATTGATGAAGGTCTGCAACTGGTTGCTGAATGGGTAACTACATGTTTTACAGCCATAAAAAAGTGCAGACTTTAGATTGATGTAAAAATGTGAACTTATTGATATTGGATTCTTGAGGTCCACATGTAACCAGGTATCTCTAAGACCTCTTTGTAACATCTCCTGTGTATCTTGGTCTGGGCCACGTTTTTTCTTCTACTCTTTTTCCCAAGTATATAAACTTGTAAACCCTATCTCGACTCATTAAGGAATTGCGTTGGTGTGAAACAGCAGATATACCTATATTATCAGTCTGTGATTATTCAATGAGTCTTATAGGCCTGTGGCCTCTCACTGGTGCAACGCCAATGGGTCTTTTTTTTTATCAGCCTAATTGACATCCCTTTAGATCTGAATTAAATGCCACATGATGAGTTATTTGCTTTATGGAAAACTGAGTCCAGGACAAGGTTGAAGAGTATAGAGGACAGCATACATACTCTGTTTTTGCAGGAATTGCCTTGCTGGTGTTTCCCATGTTCATAACTAAGCAATTAGCGTCTTTATATAGCTTTTTGATGCTTCATACTATCTTTGTTGAAATGCAGCCTCTTCTATGAAGTATCTACCACATGGTTTTGTGCAATAAAGTATCAAATTGCCTTTTAAACTCTAGAAACACCAAAGAGTTAGATTTGGGGGGGGGGGGGGGGGCAGAGGGCAGAATAATTCAATGGGCTGTTCTGTTTGTTTCGGAACTGTATTTACTTAATCATTGCAGAACCTGTGTGGCCTAAATCCAGTCTGTTCATTTCTTAGTGTATATTCCAGCAATTCTGTTGTCAATGGTCTTGGCAACTGTCCCATATATTAAACCTGTTGATTAGCGTTATTCCACACCAGTTTTTTATGTCCATGCTCTTTGGCTATTTTGCAATTACTTTGTTGCAATTTGAAATTGAACATTTCTAAATTATAAAAACACATATTTTTCATTAATTGTGATTGCCTTAACTTAATCAAACTGTTCCATATTATTTTGAGGCATATAAGCTTTATGTTATGTTTGACTAAGATACAGATGATGCTTCATAATAGTTTCTTAGCTTCTCTACCACAAGTGTTCCCTTTATGAAACCTGTGGAGCACCTTCTCTTCATAGTACATTTCTAAAGGCACCGAGGAAGTATCTTGTTTCATACATTATCAATATTAATATATGTATGTTGTAAACTACTTTATTTTATAGAAATCAAGTTGACTTGGAGGCTCTCTTAAAAACAAAGAAAATAAGGACTCATTTGGTAGATCATCATATTTTGTCTAGTAGAGATGTTATACTAAAAGAATCAGTTGTAGAGATCTTTGATCATAGACCATATGATCTGTCATGCCCATGGCAAATAAAACAAATTGGTGTGAACATATCTGAAGTGGGCTCTTGTGCTACTTTAATAGCACATGAAATATTATCTAAGAATGAAGAGATGCTAACGAGGCCTTTAGCTTTTCTTCTCTACCGTAAGTAAATTAACCACTTACCTTACATTACCAAAATAACATAGTGGCACATTTTTGTGAGATATTTGTTTTATTCATGATGTCATCTATGTGAGCATGAGGACGTCCTCGATAATTTTTTTAGAAGAAATGTGGTTTATACCATATTTATTTTGAAATGTCTTTTAATTATCTATCCAATCATTTCAGTAAGTTTAAGTAATTGAACTTTAATAGTGTCAGACAATTTATTTCTGTAATTACAACAAAAAATAATATTACATTTAATATTTTCCCTAAAATTACAACCAAAATTGCAGTAAATATCCAAATTGATGATCTTCAGTTACAATATAGTGAGAAACATGAGCAGTAAACCCTTATTGAGCTTTATCTATAGTTTACAAGCTTCCAAAGTTTTTTGTGCCATCTCTGTCAGAATGTGTTCTCTTATATTAAATATATTTTAAAGTTTATTTTGGTTTATTTTACATTTTAAGTATCATTATAAAAATATAGAGGAATTAAATCTGGGGATCTGTGTGGTCATTTAGATGTTCCCCTGCCCTATTCACCCATCTTAAAAGATGTCCAAGTAGTTTCTTACAATTACAGAATATTGTGGCCAACACATTTACAAATAAAAATTGATCTGTATCAGGAGTTTTCTCCAAAGTCACCATTTTTACAAAATAATGAATGTATATCTTTTACTTGCATTATATATATATATATATGTATCAATGCGACAACTCAAAAAATCAGTGACCGATTTTAATGAAATTTGGCATGTGCTTTTCCTTTATTACTAGCTTAAATGAGTTATTTGGCTAGTCGGATGAACTAGTTTTTCTGAGGAAAATTTAAAGTTTCTTTCAGATAATGTTTGTGTCCTTGACAATAACACAAAGTATGTTTTAATGAATTTTGGTAAACATGTTACCAATATACTTAGAGGCCATAATACCCTCAAATTTCAACTTTCTACTTTTAGGGAAACTTGGTTATAGGCATTTGAAATATCAATTTCTATCATTGAAAATAACAAAATAACACACGCCGCTCTATAGAGAATATAATAGGTACCAAATTTTACGTTTGTAGCTTTAGGGAAACTCGAGTTATAAATATTTAAAAATTGATGAGGTTTTGAGCATTACATGTACAACCGGGATTGAACAAGTTCATAATACCTGTGGTGACATGAAAATTTCAGTTGAAATTTATATTCCAAGCACATGTTCAAATCTTTGTAAAATGTTTTTTTTTATCGAATTTTTGTATATAATTTTTGTATAATGATTTTTCGCAAAAAAAAAACGCATTTTCTTAGCGAATTGTGTATTTTTTTAGCGAATTCCCGTTGGAAAATTTATTTTTGGCGAATTTTGTGGAAAAATTTGTTTAGAAATCGTGGACGAAATTTTAGCGAGTTTTCGTGAAATTTTTTAATAATTAAATATAAATTAATCTTACCAGCTGATATATTTTTATCTAAATTGCTTAGATAAGTTCATTAGCCAGGTATATCATACCAGTTTTTGTTATTTTTTTGTATCTCCACAAATAATAATGTTATGTTTCTTCTATAAAGATTATTCTATCTACCAAATTTGAGGTCTGTCAGTTAAAGAAAAATTTACTTATTACATAAAAAATTTTGCATGAAAATTCGCTCCCATAACCCACTTTCTGAGTACTATGTTAAGTCAAATATATCAACTTAATATTATAATAAATATCCGAGTTATTTGTAATTTTTTTTTCATTCTTGTTGATTATTACCTTATCTAATTAATATCTTTTCATATATTTTATATGCTTAATCTAAATTTGGTAATTTATTTTAAAACAAGCATGTATTTTTGAATAGGTATATAGGTTTAAACTCAAATTGGCATCTAAGTTTGACTCTTCCTAAAGTATAAATTTTGATGTAAAAACTAGCCTTCATATTCAAATGCACATGATTTGAAGTATTAGAATAGTAAACAATACTATTTGGTAACATCAATAACTTTTAACACAGAATTGATCACATTCACTAACATAAGCCTATGTTAACTAACCGTACCGACAAATTATAATTGTTTCTTACCAAGGCTATACACCTATGCCCTGGATTTAAATTCCCAAACTCAATATTTCAGAAACCGCTCAAGATAAATATAAGAAATACCCATCAAACTGAAACACTGTTAACATAAGAACAAAATGATACAAATATGCTGGAGGCTTCATTTAATTTGATTTACAATATCTCAAAAAATGTAAAATTAAAAATGGAAAAAAAAATACGTCGATATATGTAAAATAAGAAAGTCCGTGGGAACCTTCGGTATATTTATATTGAACATATCACTAGTTGAAAAAATGAAGTTATTCATCTGGATGCTCAACTTTTGGTAATAAATCTGACTGCAAATATAGGTTACATGGGGCATGGGGCAGGGTGTATATATATATATATATATATATATATATATATATATATATATATATATATATATATATATATATATATATATATATATATATATATATATATATATATAAATACCAAAACCATTTTGAGTTGAAATTTGAGCTTATGGGGATCAGCCGTAGGTGGTCTTAAACTAAGATGTTGAAAAAATGAGGCCAATTAATTATTATATAGGGTGTCTTTTTAGAATGAACTATCGAAATTTGACAAGAGTAAACAGTCTTTATTTTTTAAAATAACAAAAACATCTAATTAGAAAAGTTATTTGAATAAAAAGTTACGACATATTGTCACTTTTAAAGCAAATCAGCTGACTTTAATTTTTGCCACTTCTCCTAAATTTTGAAACATTTTTTTTTACACCATTAGTTGACGCATATGCATTACGTCATTTTTCATGGAATTTTCTTGTTGTGTTTCAGACATTAGTTTGACATATTGCCAAATAAAAACATACAATTGTTTTGTATCTGAGGATAATAAAAATACAAGTAAGCCGATTTGTTTAAAAAGTGACAATCTGTCATAACTTTTCATTGAAAACAGCTTATCTAATTAGATGTTTTTGTTATTTTTAAAAACAAAGATAGTTTACTACAATTTTAGATAATTCTTTCTAGAAACACCCCGTATATTAATTAATTGGCATAATTTTTTCAACATCTTAGTTTAAGAACAAGCAAGGCTGGTCCTCATAAGCTCAAATTTCAACTCAAAATTACACCCCATGTGAACTCTATCCGCGGACACACTCTATATTATATATATATATATATATATATATATATATATATATATATATATATATATATATATATATATACATATATATATATATATATATATATATATATATATATATATATATATATATATATAGACAGAGAGAGAGAGAGAGAGTGAGAGTGAAAGAGGGAGAGCTTGATTCGTTAAGGTGTTATACTTTCGAATTTTGACACGGGTTTGCAGGTTCTAATTACTCCGCTAAAGATATTAAAAAACTTTAGCGGTGCGATTTGAACTATGAGGAAGGCAATGCGAGAGAGAGAGAGAGACTCTTTTTCTAAATTTATGCGAAAAAGATCTGGCGTTGGTTCTGTGTTAAAAAAGGGGAGAGATGTTTCCTATAACATTTTTCCTACCTCCAATTGTTTGGCGATACACGCTTCTAAGGAAGCACTTGAAAATAAGGTTTTTATTGTTTTTCTCAAAATCTAGATGATGTAATAAAAATAATTTTTAAGCGCCTGCATTGTTTCGCCTATCTACATTTAAAAACACCTGTGTACCTATAGGTAGTGTTCCATTTCAATTATTTTAGATTTTTTTTTCGAAGTTTTATGTTAGGCAGCTTTTGGTTTCAAGTTTTCATGTAGTTGATATGGACATTTAAGAATAGACTTCATTTATCAAAATTTTATAAATATTTTTGGGGCACATCATGTATCTTAAGGTTTAATGTAGAATTCACACATTTCTTTAAAATAACAAAGTTGATTGTGGTTTCTGGCATAACCAGAAGTGGTATGTCAGGCAGTATTTTCAATTAGCAGGGGATCTAAAATAATACTTGAATGTAAATTCTCAAATTTTAACTCAAATTACTTTCGGAGATAATTCTAGCGGGTCCTCTTTGTGGATCTCTTTCAGCAAAAAAAGTCTGGACTCAGCAAGTGCGTTATGATTGTGAATTTTCATAAAAATGTGTTAAAAAGCAAATATGTGTTTTTTTAAAAGAAAGCAAACGTCAAATTTGGTTACCAGTATAACATATATGGTAAAAACAATGTACCATAATTCAAGAAAATAACTTTACTGTTTGAAAATGTACAAACATTTTTCGAAAATTAACTTAAAATGTTCCCGAAAAAAAATCCTGGCCAACGAACCTTATAGGTAAATAGGAAATTGAGCTATTCAAATTTGAGGCATTCAATAAAAATTCGCTACCATACGCACTTGCTGAGTCCAGAATTTATTTTCTTACAAACATGCATTATAATTTCGTGGTTGAAATTCCATACATTTAAGGTCAACTCAGAACTATTACTGACCGAGGAAATCCGTCTGTCTAATTAAAACAAATCATTGTTTAATCTATTTCAACTGAGCGGATTTTCCTGGCTAACGAACTTATCGAAGCCACTGGCAAAAGAAAGGTATTCATCAAATTTGATCAAAATCGGCCCATATTTTTTGAGTTATCGGTGTGATACATATATATATATATATATATATATATATATATATATATATATATATATATATATATATATATATATATATATATATATATATCACAGAAAATAACAAAATTACACACGCCGATCTTTATAGAGCATATAATAGGTACAAAATTTTACGTTTGTAGCTTTACGGAAACTCGAGTTATAAGCATTTAAAAATTTATGAGGTTTTGAGCATTATATCTACAACCAGGATTGAACAAGTTTATAATACTTGCACCTGTGGTGACATGAAAATTTCAGTTGAAATTGATTTTCCAAGCACATGTTCAAATCTTTGTAGAATGTTTTTTTTTATACTTTTTTTATCGAATTTTTGTATATAATTTTTTTTAGTGATTTTTCGCAAAAAAAACGCATTTTAGCGAATTGTTGTGTATTTCTCCACAAATAATAATGTTATTTTCTTAAATTTTGATACAAATGTTTCTTCTATAAAGATTATTCTATCAACCAAATTTGATGTCTGTCAGTTAAAGAAAAATTTACTTATAACAAAAATTTTTGCATGAAAATTCGCTGCCATAACGCACTTTTTGAGTACTATGTTATGTCAAATATATCAACTTAATACTATAATAATTATACTAAATATCCAAGTTATTTGTTTTTTTTTTTCATTCGTGTTGATTATTACCTTACCTAATTAATCCCTTTTCTTATATTCTTATATTTTATGTGCTTAATCTAAATTTGGTAATTTATATATATACATATACATATATATATATATATATATATATATATATATATATATATATATATATATATATATATATATATATATATATATATATAGAGAGAGAGAGAGAGAGAGAGAGAGAGAGTGAGAGTGAAAGAGGGAGAGCTTAATTCGTTAAGGCGTTATACTTTCGAATTTCGATACGGGGGTTTGCAGGTTCTAATTACTTCGCTAGAGATATTAAAAAACTTTAGCGGTGCGATTCGAACTATGAGGAAGGCAACGGGAGAGAGAGAGAGACTCTTTTTCTAAATTTATGCGAAAAAATTCTGGCGTTGGTTCTGTGTTAAAAAAGGGGAGGGGTGTTTCCTATAACCTTTTTCCTACGCCCAATTGTTTGGCGATACACGCTTCTAAGGACACACTTGAAAATATGGTTTTTATTGTTTTTCTCAAAATCTAGATGATGTAATAAAAATAATTTTTAAGCGCCTACATTGTTTCACCTATCTACATTTAAAAACACCTGTGTACCTATAGGTAGTGTTCCATTTCAATTATTTTATTTATTTTTTTAGGTTTTTTTGTTAGGCAGTTTTTGATTTTAAGTTTTCATGTAGTTGATATGGACATTTAAGAATAGACTTTCATTTATCAAAATTTTACGAATATTTTTGGGACACATCATGTATCCTAAAGTTTAATGTAGAATTGAAACAATTCTTTAAAATAACAAAGTTGATTGTTGTTTCTGGCATAACCAGAAGTGGTATGTCAGGCATTATTTTCAATTAGCAGGCAATCTAAAATAATACTTGAATGTAAATTCTCAAATTTTAACTCAGTTACTTTCGGAGATAATTCTAGCGGGTCCTCTTTGTGGATCTCTTTCAGTAAAAAAAAAAATGTGACTTTTTATCCCCGAAACAAATTAGATTTAATAATCTTTACTTTAATGTGTAGTGCTAAGAAACTTTGTTTACTTCACTCAGAGCCATGTCTTTAATAAATGTATAAAGCTTAAAGGTAGAAATGGGAAATAAATTCTTGTAGTGTTGCATTTACATTATGAAGAAATGCCTCAAAACTAATTAATTTGTATTTTCAGAGACAATTGTATATGACACTGTTGGTTTGTTACCAGAGAATGGGAGAGCTAAGGAAATGGATATAGAAATAGCCACAAAGCTCGAAGAAAAATTTTGTTTTGAAGCAACCCGGAAGTCTCTATTTGATGAATTATGGACAGCCCACAATGATGTATCTCATTTAACACCCAAGCAACTCCTTTCAAAGGACCTTAAAATTATAGACGGTATTCCAGTGCCTGGACTGCCAATGTTAGTTGAGGATTATCTAAAATTGGAAAATGCAAGCTCTACTCTTCAAGAATTTGCAGCGGAACATCATAGTCATGTGATGATTCTTATTGGATTAGATGCTAAAAATGAGGTTAGGAGGGATATAGGGGTATATTTTGAAACCAGTGATAATTCTGACTTAACTTTAAAGGACATCTTCATTAAAGATTTGATCAATAGCGATAATAGTAGCGAAGTTAATTTTAATTTTATAGAAAAAGACAGTGTTGTTGATAATGTAAAATGCTTTAAACAGGGTAATATAAAGTTATCACGGAAACAAATTATTCCAGTGCTGAGAAACTCACTTGTAAAGTATAATTCTGTATGTAAATAAATTAATTATGACAAATATATATTTTAGTACTTTTTGGTCGTCTTTGTTACCAGCTAAACTATAATTAAGTATTATTAGGATGTGGTACTAACTTGTATACTTTTGTTTGACTCCTAATGGATAAGTGATCAATGTATCATTAAAAAAATTAACATGGGACATTTAAAAAATAGTGCTGCAAATTGAATCATAACTTCCACATAGCTGTAAGGATCTGCTCTCCGCAGAAAGACATTCTCATGAAGTCAATTTAGGGTCCATGACTTGACCACAAATAAAACATTCGTATTTCTGTACCCATAAACTTCAGAAACGTTACATTACTCAAGTTTTAACAACAAAATGTCAATTTTCACCAAATCACTCCTCGTTTATCCCCTACCCCATTAAGTGATCTTACCCAAAAACAATTCGAAGTCTTCCTTTGTTGAGAGCTAATGGGATACCAAATTTTAAGATGATATCTCAATTCGTTCGAAAGTTATTGCCCCTAACAAACAGACCGCAGACAAAACAGTTTAAGTTCCAGAATTAAGTTTTCTGTAGGTTTTGAGACTTTTTACGCCGTTTTAGCAAAAATAATTTCGGAATTTCTGTCAGCCATATTCTATTCAAGTTTTAATGAAAAAAATGTCAATTTTCACCAAATCACCCCCTATTCGTCCTCTACCGCCTGGAGCTATTTCACCCAAAAACAATCCGAATCGTTTGTTTATCGGGTGCTAACTATATACCAAATTTGAAGATTATATCTCAATGCATTCTCAAGTTATCGTGGCGACAAACAAACCAACAGACAAAAAAAATGTTCGTTTCCAAATCATGTTTTCTATGTTTTGACACTTTAACCACGTTTAAATGAATAAAAAATTGAAATATTTGTCGCCGTTGCCAGACTTCCACCCATGTTGCCTGGAAGTGGAAGTAAAATAATAATAAAATTGATGAACAGGTAGGAACACCCTGATGGTATCTCTATAGTGCATCAAAGTCCAATATTGGCCTTATTAAAAAGACTAAGTGAAGATTGGAACCTGTGATGAGCACTGATAAGTACACTTCGAAAACCCAAATCACCACAACACATTAAAAAAATCTAACGATCGTTCCGCTAACCAAGTTAGAGTCATCAGAGAATGAATTATTTATCCTCTGATGACGCTAACTTGGTTAGTGAAACGATCATCAGGTTTTTTAACATGTGTTGTGATTTTGGTTCTTCAAGTGTACTTATTAAAAAAATTTGGAAATAATGTTTTTATGAAAGTGGTATGGTATCAAAAGGCGCTCATTTAAAAATTATTTCCAAAGATACAGAATGATTCACTACAGCGGAGCTCTTATAAGATCAGTTTTCTTAAATGGACCACCCCCATGTTTATTTTTACATTTTTTGGAATTCGGCATAAAATTATCTTTCCAAAGACCTCTGACTTGTTGGTTTTTGAAGCATGGTTACCAAGTTATTCGAAATAATATGAAAATGTTGGTCGAAACGAGGTTTAACAAATTAATTCACTGGGTGCGTATTACGATTAATTTATAAAACAAATTTTGCAGTTATGTAGCCAAATGATACTTGGTGTACATAGACGACACAGTCACCAAATATTGATTATATTATACAGGGTGGTTTTTACACAAGCGCCAATTTACTACATTTCAAAAAGTGTTTTCTCAATTTTTCAAATAGAACACGTATATTATTGTGATTTTGAATTGACATATTAATTATCTGAATTTTTTGTGATTTGGATTTTCTTAAATGGATCACCCTGTATATTTTCACATTTTGGAATTCGACGTAAAAGTATCTTTTCAAAGATCTCTGACTGTTTGGTTTTTGAAACGGTGTTGCCGAGTTATTCGAAAAAATATGAAAATTTTGAAGTTTAACAAAATAAAATGTCATATACCTGAAAAAAATTATAATATTGTGCCAACTTTGGCAAACTTCTATCTTGATCGAGCAAACCCACGAGTTCCAGCGAATTTGGTATGGTTCCAGCAGGAGGGAGCAGCAGCACATTACCAAATCAATGTCCGACAGTACCTCGACTTAATATTTCCAAATTGGTGGATAGGAAGTCTAGGATCGCTAGAATGATCAGCACGATCACCTGATCTTATGCTATTAGACTTCTTATGGAGATATGTGAAAAGTATAATATACAAAACTGAACCACGTGAAAAAGATTGACTATTGCGATGAGGTCGGTCACGCCTAAGATATTGATTATGATGTCATGTGGCTTAAAATGTCATTATAGAACTCCATAAGTATTTAGGTTGCATTTATGACAATCTATATCGTGAATTTTGTGACTACTTGTTCAGTAAAAATGATTAATTGGTTTAAAATTCCTCCTCTACATTTACCATCATTCGTGATAATGCTGTCAAGGTACGTAAGTAGCGTGCCCACTCATCTGGAAAAGCCAGGGAATTTGTAGTTGAAAAAATTTTGTCATGGAGAAATTGTGAAAATTGACTGAGTCGGGTAATTTTTGTATACCTATAGGAAAATTCTAGCTAAAAAGATAAAGAGTTAACAAAAACAATTTGATCAAACTTCTTCAAATGCCAATGTTTATCTTTAGGTCGTCATATTATGGAAGCTGGTGAGATAAGTACCAACTATGGTACACAAAGTTATATTAAAACTTGACAAGGAATCTAAAAATTTAATACAAAGAATCTAAAAAAATTTATAATATATAGGGTTGTTCTATCTGAAATAAGGAAGTTGGTGTTCACTTCCGGTATAACCGGAAACGGTCTGAAGCTAGAACTATTTTCGTTGAACAGATAATTATATAAAACATACCACTAGCAATTTTCAGATTTCAAATCAGAGTAGTTCCCGATATACGGGTAACGGTCCAAGTTCGCAGGACACACACACAAATAAATAAATAAATTATATATATATATATATATATATATATATATATATATATATATATATATATATATATATATATATATATATATATATATATATATATGGCCAAAATATTTGAGAAAGCTCTTTATTTACGACTTACTGAGTATTTCAATAAAAATAACTTAATATCTATTAATCAGTTTGGCTTCAGGGAAAACTATTCTACCGAACAGGCCCTACACAAACTTTGCTCGAAGGTGTTGACTAATTTTGATAAAGATTTAAAAACAGTTGGAATATTTTTAGACCTTCATAAGGCATTTGATACGGTGAGCCACGACATACTGATGCAAAAACTGGACCGGGTGGGTGTAAGGGGTGTAGGCCTCACTTTAATTGGGAACTACTTGAACAACCGACAGCAGGTAGTAAAAATAGGTAATGTTCTAAGTAATCCACAAGTAATAAAATGTGGGGTTCCTCAGGGATCTATACTGGGGCCCATACTGTTTTTGATTTACATAAATGACATCCTTGAGAAATTTGAGACCCGCTGCGATCTTGTAGCTTATGCGGATGATATTGTGATGATGTATGGTGCAAATACCTGGAGCGAGGCTGTTGTGTGCAGTTCTAATATTTTTCAAGACCTTGTTGCGTCTTTGGCTTCTAACAAACTAAATCTGAGCGCAAAGAAATCGAAGGTTATCACTTTTTCACCTACGAGGGTGGGTCTCCCGCACATTGTTCCCGTAATACGAGTGAAAGATGAAATAATCAAGTGCGAGACTAACGTGAAGTATCTGGGGATCATCATAGACCAGCATCTAAAATGGAATTGTCATCTTGAAACCCTGAACAAAAGGCTCAGGAAATTTGTACATATTTTTTATATTCTACGAGGCATCTTAAGTCAAAGGATTTTGCTTCTGACGTATGATAGCCTGGTCCAGTCAATTTTGAGGTATGGTATATCGTGTTGGGGATCGGCATATGACACTTACATGAATCCTCTACGCATCACACAGAACTTTATAATGAAGACTATATTGAACAAGGAGATTAAATATCCCACTAACTTGTTGTATAACCAGGCAACCAACGTACTCAATATCACTGGATTGTACATAATGGCACTCATACAATACACGCACACAACTATAAGCCTTCAGAAATTGTTAACGCATGGTTACAGTACAAGGGGCAAAATGGGTGATTTTATGACGGCTGCGGCGTGTAGGAAGAACATTTCACAGCGTTATGTATCGTACCTTGGTCCAGTGCTACTTAATCTTGTGCCACTGGAGATTAAAAAAATGAAAGATAATTATAAGTTTAGGAAAAAACTTTTAAATCATTTAATTGAGAACTTTGTAACATTTGAGCAAGTAATACTGGAAAAGAGGGAGTGATGTTTTCATACTGCGTGTATATATTTGGATAATGAATGTACATGAAAGAGTGTGGATGTGTGGGAATGTGTGAGTGTGAGTGCGCGTACGTGAGAGACTTGGTGGGTATTTAACTTGGTAAGTGAGTGTTATTTTCAATTGTGTTTGGGTAGGTATATATTGAATCGGGAAACAAGTGGTTTAGTAATTTGTTGTAAACATCGGATCTTCCTCTTTCCTCCTTTTTATTGTGATGAGAGGGGAGTAGACTTTAATCACGGCTGATTGTAGAAATCATTTAATGGTAAATAATAGAGATAAGATTGGAGAACCGGATCATACGGACGTGATACGTCCTGTTGCACTGTAACTGGAAAGATGCATGCAACTGCTCTGTAGAATATGTAGGAGGAGTTTTTCAGCACATACAAGTTCTTCTGAACTTACGTGCTACTGTTCTTAATATTAGTCAGTAAGTATTATTGTATGTATGGGAAATAAATAAAATAAAAAATAAAATAAAATATATATATATATATATATATATATATATATATATATATATATATATATTCAAAAACTTATCCACTTTATCTGAGCTTTAAATTGGGATGTCCCCTATTTCTATCGTAAATTGTATGTATTTATGTCTCATATGATGCTTTATTCGTCACTGACACACACGAATGCCCACACATTTCTATGCCTTAGTATTTTGGTGAAAATGAATTATAAACATTAATATACATATATTTGCATTATCCGAGGTAGGTGTTGCCCACATTACCTGTGATAACTGGGACTATACTGTATATACAGATTGACACATTTATATGAAAAATCCCAATATATTTGTTACTATACTAGATCAAAAAAAGTTAATTACAAAAATTATAGACGAGCTCAAGCTTCATATATTAAAAATATTTTTAATTATACTAAGTAGTCCCCTATTTTCACGGAAAACCAAACTTGCATTTATTTAATAGTTAATAAAGTACCTATCTATATTATAACATATTTCGATCGAGGTAATTTTTCTATACTCTGGTTATAAGGTTTTATTATGTTGTGCAGGGTACTTCAAAAGTTGTGGATATTTTTATATTGAAATCGTTTGAAATTAGCACTCAGTATATTGATAAATGGTAACAACACCTAAAGTAATTCAGCTAAGGTAGACCACCTCAGAAAACATTGTGAGATTTACAACAGGTTTACCGTCTCGGTGCGTAACCAGGTAGTATGTTGGTTAGTTATAACTAAAACGAATCATTTTTCAACCTTTTTTGACAACCACCCTTATATTTTAGAACAACGCAAATATGTTTTTCTTCCACTTTTGTTAAGTATTCCCTACTTAAATCACTTATTTTGTTTTTTTTTATAGATATAATGACTTGTTTTTATAAAATAGATTATCATATATTTCCACCTAATCAAGTTATCCTTATTATTATTAAAAAGTCTCAACGTTACATTTTTGCTAAAATTACTAGATTAAAATTGCTGATTGTAGTAATATGTTGCTGCCAACATAAAATATTAAAAACATTCTTTAATTAGGCATTTATACTATACACATGCATTAAACATAATATAGCAGTGTCCATTTGAAGAAATTAAAAAAAAATCAATTCAAATTTTGACCTATCTGTGTAAGATGACGACTTTGTGAAGTAGATAATATGTCAGGAAAATATTACAATATTAACTATTTATCAAAATACACTCTGTTTATTTGGACGTTTTGAAGTACTCTGTATAACATAATAAAGTTTTGAGGTACAGAAAAATGAGCTATATATATATATATATATATATATATATATATATATATATATATATATATATATATATATATATATATATATATATATATATATATATATATATATATATATATATATATATATATATATATATATATATATATATATATATATATATATATATATATATATATATATATATATATATATATAATACATAAAACCACAACTTTCTAAGAGACGAATTTATTCTTCTCTTACTGAGGCTGTTTTCGAATCAAGAAAATCCAGGAGCATATATAACGAACGACTATCTGGTATCAGCAAGATGGGGCTCCACGGCATTATGGGACTAATGCCCGCCGTTTTTTTGTGGAACAGTGAATTTGTTGGGCAATGATTGAGTGGCCAGCTAGGTCACCAAACCTCACAACCCTTTGGGCTTTTTTATGGGTTCATTTGAAAAACAACGTTTACGCAACCAAACTTAGCTCAAAATTTAGGAGACCTTCAGAAAATAATTCGAATTGAAATACGCTCAATCACGGCAGAGAAACTTTGATATTGGCAAACATTTTGAGCATATAACTTGTAGCGATAATTTTGTTCCTTTGTTTATTCAATAATACGATTATTAGTTCAATTATTACCGATTTTGTTTTCATTTTAATTTAGAATAAGCTATTATTTATGACTATCGGTTGTGAATAGGCCAATGAACTCACATCATTCAACTCTTACTGTAATTACTTCTCAGCTAAAGCAAAAACAGATAGGGTAGAAACAAAACGTCGGTAGGTTACTGAGAAAAGTGTAACTCTGATAACAAAGTTGAGGTGTAAATTAAATTTGTCATATTAGTGAATTTTTATATAAATAAATTCACTAATAGAGAGGTATTGATGGTGAGACTTTGCAAACATTTTTTCAAATGAGCGCGAACTAGGACCCCTAGAACCCATACCCGGGGTCAGTTTCAATTTTTATATGGTTTTATATATATATATATATATATATATATATATATATATATATATATATATATATATATATATATATATATATATATATATATATATATATATATATATATATATATATATATATATATATGCGTGTGTGTGTGTGCGCGCGCGCGCGTGTGTTTGTGTATCCGTCTGATAACTCAAAAAATAATTAACCGATTTCAATAAAACTCGTCAAGTGCCTTTCTTTTATTAATGGCTTGGATGAGTTCGTTAGCTAGGAAAATCAGACGAGGTTTTCCGGGAAAATTTTGAGTTTTCTTTGAAAAAACATTTTTTCTCCGAAAATAACAAAGCTGCTCTAATTAAATTTACTTTATATGTTGCGTTGGAAGAGATCTTACTACGTACCAAAATTCAACTTTCTAAGTTTATAGAAAATTGAGTTATTCAAATTTTAAATTTTCTTTCGAAAAAATTTTTTCTCCGAAAATTACAAAGTTTTTTTAATAAAATTTGGTGGATATTTTGCCCTAGGAAAGACCTTACCACATACCAAAATTAAACCTTTTAAGTTTATAGAAAATTGAGTTATTCAAATTTGAAGCATTTAATAAAAATTTACTACCATAACGCACTTGCTGCGTCCCGATATTATTTAAAATTCCAATATACAAAAAATTTTGCCAAAATCGAATTAAGATGTCAGAATAATAATTTTCTTCCAAACTTTTGCGACACAATATGTAATATATTATGATATAATATGATATGATATATGTATATATATATATATATATATATATATATATATATATATATATATATATATATATATATATATATATATATATATATATATATATATATATATATATCTTTTAAATTTTCTAACCTTGCATGCTGTCATATAGTTTCCCGAATATATATTACAAATGATTAATATATCTTATTTATGATATCCATATAGTTTCACAACGTTTAGTCTTAAAATCTACGATGATGAGCACTCGTGTACATTTTTACAACCCAATTCACCACAATACATTTTTGGGATCTAACAATCGTTTCACCAAAGGATGAATCAAATTTCACATTTCTGGAGTCGATTGCCTACTGTATAAATATTGTACTGATGTAATGAATCGGATCCTCCAAAGTGTGCGTTTCCTGGTATTATTATTTAACGCCAGCAGCTATCAACTTTTGGATCACTTTTATAACAACAATTTATCAAAGAAAAATCGGCTTGAAACAATAAAAACTGTGTGCTGTTGGCAACATTTAATATGCCAAATAAGCGAAATAGTATATATAAAAATCTAATGACCAGTTTACAAAAAAGTACAAGTAAACAACAATTGCAGAAAAAATAAAATTCTCATGATGAAAAGAGAAAAAAACAGAAACTTACCCCATTTTGGTATTCCACACTCTATTCTCACGTTGATATTGCTGGAAAAATCTGCAAGATACACGCAGAAATGAAACTAAGGGGCAAACAGCCCTTACTATATTTTAAACCCAAAAATATACACCAAAAGTTATTCGGGAGCAAAATAGGCAGCTGATTTTGAGGTAAAATAAGTGGAGTTAAAAAAGTAGATAAAAGCGGTGGCCGGTTGAAACACAAGTGCGTGCGAGTTCACTGGGAATTACAATAGGAGTGACAAGGTCAAACCTGAGGCAAGTTAAATGAATATTATCAACCAGCTACATGCAGGTAAAGTGGAAGGGGGTACTGCATCGCGCATATGTGCAGCACCACTTAATGTAAAGCGGATTAAATACAAGTGCAAAAGTAGTGAGCGTCATTCACCGCGATATTTAAACTATTCTAACCAATCTAATCTTATTAGTACATTTTCAGCGACAGATCGCTGAAATCACGACTTGAAGACATTAAAAAAATGTCTTCAACTGACCGCGAACTAGTGCCTCTAGAAGCCAATATTCAGGTTTTATAAGTTCGTTGACTAGCAAAATCGCACCAGTTTAAGGTTTTCTTTCGAAAAATTCGTGGTCCTCCGAAAATAATAGTTATTTTGATGAAATTTGGTACCCACATAAAAGCGGGTACTAACTAAAAAAGTTAATGACATTTAAAGAAAACTTGATACCATAACGCACTTTCTAATTTACGCAATAATCAGATTAACTATTTGCAAAACTTGTAATTAATAAAACACCTGTACACAGTTTCATGGTCTTGGTTTTTATTGTACAACATCTAATATATATCCAGACTATAAAAAGACCTTTGCGTTATATGACACAGTAAAGAAAATATTTAATAAAGTGCGGTGTCATGCAGTCGATTAGGTTAGCTTATAATGTGATTGGGTAATTCAGTCTGTCGACTACGACCTTAAGGTGATTGTGGCTCACGCCTAATTATCTTGCATTTAACTCATCAAGTCCACCCTCTTGCAGAAATCGACAATTTTTGAAGGCGAAAGTTGATCCAGATCTTCTGGTACAAGTTGGGTCTTGCCAAAGACTAGGTACCTGGTTCTGTCTGCTGCGGGACAGGAACACAGAACATGATGTGCTGTGTCATACACAGCCCGCACTCGGTTTCTTGCCCAAGCTCAATTTCGTGCAGGTGATGATGCAGGCTGCAATATCCTCCTGTGTATAGGCCGACCAGAGTTCTCAGCTGCTGCTTGTTCAACTCTAGAAGTTTTTTAGCCATCGACTCCGAGAGCCCCTTTATAAACGCCATAGAGTGAGCTAATCCCGGCAGAGTTCCCCATTGTTGAAATGTCCTTGCATCCGTCCAAGCCTTCGCAATAAAGTGCATTTCGTTGCGCAAAAAAATATACCCAGCGAAGATTCCGGTACAATATGCCTTTCATCTTTATTGTTGCTGCTTAGTTTGTTATTAGGGCAGTCTTGCAACTCCATACCGTTTTTGAAATATTTAATCATGTTGTGTGTACAACGGTTTTGTCTAATCTCATCGCACACATATTGATGGCATATAATTCTCGCTGGTATATGGTTTCATGCTTACATAGCCTGAAACTGCTGGAACTGCCCTCACATGCGTCGGCTCCTGCACCTGTCTCGGTTTTGAAGCCGTCCGTGTGCCGGCAAAGATCTGCCCTCAATATATAGGAACGCTTTATTGATTCCAGCCCCTCCTGCCTGGAAGGACAATCTTGAATAACAGGTCGCTACAGGTCTGTGTAGGTGTCAGATCTGAGAACCTCGTGACTTCCAATGTCATTGAAAAGTCTAGTTCTTCCCATAGCGAATGCATTCAGCATGCTGTCAGCCGTTTGTTTAAGTCTGTACTTTGACCACCTAGCCTTCCTCTCCAGCCAAATGTGAAGATGTCGGATATTTTGGAGTTCCAGAGCGGTTGATGGTGTGAAGCTCAATGCACCCGATATTATCAGATGTGGTTGTCTCTGTAGCTGAGCCAGTTTGACCCTCGCAATACCACACAGTGCCGTAGTAGGACACCAAATTATAGATATATAAGGATATCATTGATCTGGTAACCACTACATAAGAGCCAATACATTTGCTGTGGGTTTGTTCGACAGTTCCCACAGCATGTCCACAGGGACGACTTGACCCTGCGGATTACTTTTTTCAGCTATATATTTCGGTTGTGTGTCTTATCTGGAGTAACCACCAAATATTTTGCCTGTTCCACGAATGGAATTGTCTGCCCCATAAGAGTAGGCGTGTTTGAGGATAGCCAGTGAATCATCCACGAAAAGGGACAAAAGCAGGGCAGATAATACTCCTCCCTGCGGGCACCTCATCCTCGCAGACTTGAAACTAACCACCTCCTCCTGCAGCGAGGTGGAGATGCACCTGTTACAACAGGACTATGTTTTACACAGCATGCGTTTTCTTCAACCATTTATGGTAGGTTTATTTCTCTAGCGACAGTAGCTTCGTAGAGAGAAAGCTGAGTAGTGCATTGTTGATTGCTCCTTAAATGTCAGGAAATGCAGCCACAGCAACTTTCCTGTTATCCAGAGAGTGTGTCATTTTCTCAACAAGGTTATTCGACACTAAGTCGGTAGATTTGCTAGTTAGGTGGGCGGCATACCGGTGGATATTAAGGGGGTTAGTATTTAAGACATTCCCACTAATCTGTCCTTCCAGTATTTTTATAATCCCTTGGGAAGAAGAGAGGTCCCACCGATTTGGGTTGGGGATCATTACAACCCAATTTGGGAATATAGACTCCTCTAATTGCAGTAGTCAGGCCAATGGAAAAAATGTGCTGTGCAGGGGGTTTTGCTTTGCCATTGTCAGCCTCCTTCTCGGTTACTTGCTACATTTATCATCATTCGGAATATTACTCTCAAGGTACCTACGTGAACATTTTTCAAGTTGTTGACTGTTTAGCTTTACATCTATTTTCACAGTCTCATTCTTATTTGTCTTCGTTAATTTCATTTTCGTCATATGTATTGTTAAGTACCAAAATTTCACAAAAATCCTACAAAATTGATTTCTAGAGATTTCAAAATATAAAATAAAGAGGCTGTTCCATTTGAAAAAAGTCTGGGCGCAGCAAGTGCGTTATGGTAGTGAGTTTTCATAGAAATGATCTGGCACCAAATATTTATAACTTTTTTGTCTTGTAATATAGAAATATAACTTTTGGTATATAGTTTCATTTTAATATTGTAAGCTTACGTACCAAATTTGGTTACCATAGCGTTTCTATTTCTTGAGATAAAAACATTTTCCGAAAGAAAAACAAAACTTTTCGTGGAAAACCTGGCTCAATTTTGTTGGCTAACGAACTTATCCAAGCCACCTACAAAAGGAATGTACCTGCCAAATTTTATCAAAATCGGACCCTTATTGTTTGAGTTATCGGTGTGACACACACACGCGCGCGCGCACGTGTATATATATATATATATATATATATATATATATATATATATATATATATATATATATATATATATATATATATATATATATATATATATATATATGCAGCGACGTCACAAGGTGATGGTCGGAGATCTGGCGGTGTAGGCTTTAACCTTAAATTATGTAATCCAATATGGCGACCGTTGACGTGAAAATTATAAAAATTTAAAATTTTAGCTGAGATTTGATCTAACCTGTCTAAATAAGAGGATGCATAATTTTGAGCTCATATGTCATGACGCATGTTGGCGGTTAGCGCATGCGCAAAGTAACTTTTTTAGTTTTTAAGTTAGACCCCAACTGTTTGGTGTCATTTTACTTGGATCAACGAGTACATTTCAAATGTAGCATATGTGCGTGCTCAAACCTAACTTTTTGTTAATCGGTTTAGATGAGTAGAATTCAAATATGACGGTTGACGCATGCGTAAACCAACATTTCTAGCGAATTTTCATTATTTCATAATACGCTAATAGAGAGGTCACGATGAAAAGCTTTCAGAAAACTTTCTTCAGATGAGCGCGAAGTTAGATCCCTAGAACTTAAAACCAAGGTGCGTTAAAAATTTTATATGTTTATATATATATATATATATATATATATATATATATATATATATATATATATATATGTGTGTGTGTGTGTGTGTGTGTGTGTGTGTGTGTGTGTGTGTGTGTGTGTGTGTGTACTAAACTGATTTCAATCAAACTTGGCAAAAATTGTGTTTGGGTGAAAACCGAGGTCGAGTTCGTTAATCAGCCTTTATACTCAAGTTTTTCCGGTGGAAAATCTTGGAAAACTTTTTGAAAACGCTATATTTTTGTAAGTATCAGAGTAACTGGAATGAGACTTTACATGTGGGTAGAAATAGTGCAAATAAACCTATGTTATGAATTTTAAGTAATGTGGTACACAATATTTAGAGTTTTTTCTAAATTAAAAATAAAATTCCAAAGACATGCGTTGGGACGACTTAGAGGTTAAAGTCCAATTCCTGACAGAGTATTTAACTGCCACGCGTAGATTGATTCATACAACAGGTATAAACCATACATCAACGGTAACCAAACTAAATATATAGCAGCCAGAAAACATACTACCCGAACCAACAATCGTGAAATCTCGGCCGCAATTAGGGAGAATGACAGACGACATGAAATTACAAATTTGCCAACCGATTGTTATTTAACTGGGGGATTCAATCAATTATTAAAAGACGCTATATTTGTAGCTTTATGAACGGCATCATATACAGTTTTAGCGCAGCATATATATATATATATATATATATATATATATATATATATATATATATATATATATATATATATATATATATATATATAATTCTGTCGTATAATATACTAGAAATGTAAACAAAATCAAGCCAAGTCTCTATAAAAATGGTTCTAAAATAGTTTCTTTTATCTTTAAACTTAAACATAAGACGTCATATAAGACCGAAACAGTCGTGAGATGTGTTTCAATCGTTATTCTACTAATTCTGTAATCAATTATGTATACTTTGAATATAATACCCCGGGCATGAAGCCGATCTAAAGTATCACGCAAATAAAACGCTAGTTGAACTATACTTAGATGGTGCCGGGGATAACGCGCTTGCCTCCTAAGCAGAATGTTACACGATCGAAGCCAGCTTGATGAATGTATGTTTTTTTGTCTTATTTTGACATTTGGAGAAACAATAGTGCACATATTTCATACCTTTTGAACAAGATCTCATTTTTGCTTAAAACTCCTGAATAAGTTTGTCATCTTTGAGTCTGCGATTATAATTTTGTTATTGTTGATATTGAAATAAAAGTCCGGGACGCAGCCAGTGCGTTATGGTAGTGAATTTTTATTAAATGCTTCAAACTTGGATAACTAAATTTTCGATAAACATAGAAAGTTGAATCTCGTGTGTAGTAAAACCTTTCACAAGGCAATATATCCACCAAATTTCATTAAAATAGCTTTGTAATTTTCGGAGAAAAACATTTTTTTCGGAAGAAAACTCAAAATTTTCCCGGAAAACCTTGTCCGATTTTCCTGACTATTGAACTTATCCAAGCCATTAATAAAAGAAAGGCACTTGCCGAGTTTCATCAAAATCGGTTAATTATTTTTGAGTTATCGGTTGGATACCTATATATATATATATATATATATATATATATATATATATATATATATATATATATATATATATATAATTGAAACTGACCCCGGATATGGGTTCTAGGGGTCCTTGTTCGCGCTCATTTGAAAAAAATTTTGCAAAGTCTCACCATCGATACCTCTCTATTAGTGAATTTTTTTAAATAAAAATTCACTAAAAACCGGTTTCATTAGATTGACTAAAACGAAATGATACCGGCAATTAATAGGGAAAAATAACTGCTACGTTTATAATTAAAGAGACTTACACTATCCACAGATACAGCAAAATTTAATTCTTTAGCTTCATAGGAAATTGAGTTTTGGACATTTTTCTCAAAAGGAGTTAGAACCACAAGATTTTTGGATAATAGAGAGATATCGATGGTAACACTTTCGAAATAATTCTTCGAATATGCGCGTACTAGGACCTCTAAAATCGATCTTCAAGGTATGTGTAAGTTTAAAGTATTAACTTTACTAATATAATTGGGGAATTTTGGAACCTCCGCCTTTTGGACCCCCCGCCCATACTCTGCCAGACGCCTTCTACGCAGGCGTGTGACGTCACAATGACGTCACAAGATGGTGGTCGGGAAGTTGACAGTGCAGGCTCTAACCTGAGATAAGGTAATCCAAAATGTCGGTCAAGATGGGGACCATTGACGCAAAAATTCAAAAAATTGAAAATTTTAGCTGATATTTGATTTCACCTGTCTAGATAAAAGGATCCATCATATTGCTTTCATATGTCATGACGCATGCTAGAATGTCAGTTAGGGCATGCGCAAACCAACTTTCTAGTTCTTAAGTTAGACCACAAGTGTTTGATGTCATTTTACTTGGATCAACGAGTAGAATTCAAATATAACATATGCGCATGCACAAACCTAACTTTTTTGTTAATTGGTTTAGAGGTATGGTGTTTGGTGTCATGTTACTCGTCTCGATGAGTAGAATTCAAATCTGGTGGCTGGCGCGTGCCCAAACCTAACTTGATACTCATCTCGATTTGTACTATAATGTAAAGAAAAAAACTGTTGAAAAAACAACTCACATTTTCAGAGTAAACAACTACTGGGTTCACAGAACCAGAACATAAAAGAAAACGTTATGATATAGATGAAACTGATGGCCCTGATTTTACAGAACATCGACTTAAAAGAATACGATTGAACGAACATCAAGACGATGAGAGGCTGCTGATTGAAACTCCATTCAACATCAACGATTCCTCGAACTTAATTACCGGTATCAGTCAATGACGTTTTCCAACACTTGTGAAATTTATCGATCCGTTGACGATGGGGGAAGACCAATTTCTAGCTCTAGATAATTGGCTATATTACGATTTTATGGATAATATACGTGTGTTGACTTCAAAGTATTTTAGAAGTGATGGTGTCTATGAACCAAATAAATCTTTGGTTCTTCATTTTTATTACTGTCGAATGACCTTCACACATGATATAAGTAAAAAGGTTTTATGTGTCGAGAATGGTTTGACAACCATGCATTTATATCTGAATGCAGAGGCTGTGGAAAAGCTGATAGCGCTAGAAACACTTGTTAAAGAAAGAATAGAATATGTGAAAGAGATGCAATTTGCATGGACCTATGATTGTTTCCTCCGTGACATCGTTTACACACTGTGAGATCTAGGTATTTCAGATGTTAGTTCAGCACAAACCATCCGATTAATAAAAACTCTGCTCAACAGCACATCTCCCACATTCAAATATTACATGTCCGAGTGCCTACGCTACGCCCGAAACCAAGTGTTGTCTGATATAAATAACCTCAACAATGACTCCTCTTAAAAGAAGTTTCATCATCCTGACAGCCCTATGTCAAAAGCTGTTTTATGTCTACAAACTACCAAATCTTACAGAAGTGAGAATCTGTTTCGAGAGTGACGATTGCATGAAATGGTCTGGTTTACCAAAAACACCTCTACACAACGATGAACTAGTTGACGTTTCAACTTACCACATGTCCAAAATCAAGTCTGATATGGTTCATTATAAACTTATGTTTCTATTTGATGATGGTACCCGCAGTGAAACACCTAACTGGAGAACTATTGTGTTAACTGATTCCCATATGGTCACATCAAATTACATTTTTGTATTTATATCAAGTGGTT
The DNA here is from genome assembly GCA_964006375.1 of Tillus elongatus. Lineage (NCBI taxonomy): Eukaryota > Metazoa > Arthropoda > Insecta > Coleoptera > Cleridae > Tillus > Tillus elongatus. Next base: position 109,507,366 of record OZ023263.1, on the reverse strand, counting down.
TTCTTATATGCCTAGCCACATTTCTGTTAATATACTTTTCTGTTAAGTGTAACACTTCATTGAAAAGTATGTATCTCAAACATCTCTGCTAATAAATGTATATAGAAGAAAAGGTTTGTGTTTTATTTTTTAGTATTTAAGTAACCTTTATTAAGACAAGAAACTAACAAAGAAAATAATATGACGTACTGTGAATCGTGTTCATTACAAGTGAAAAGCAGCGCGTTCTCTGAACATTTACGCAGTGAAGCTCACAAATCAAAAGTATGTGAACCGTGGGCAGTTGAAAAGGTGCTTATATTAAATCAAGCTTTCAAAAATCGAATGGCTATTTTTGGCATTAATACGAACGACAATGACATAGAGGAATCCATGGAAACCATAAAACATGTATTGTTTCAACTAATTGAAGCTGCTTTAGCCAAACATTATGCAATTAAAATAAACTTGAAATTGTTTGGTTTGTATGAGCTTCAACATAAACAGAAAAAAGAAATGAAGTCTTTTAATACTAAAAACAAAAATGTTAGAGCTTCAACTAATTTTGAAAATATTTATCAACAATTCGTCAACGAAATTTACACTAAAGCCCTAGAGTTTGCAGATGCTGAGAGTGGCTGGATGTTGAAACATCTTTTATGGTTAGAGATAAATATTAATAAATGTAGTTTAAGATAAAGCAGTAGTAGATAAAAAACATTTTACTTTTACAATGGGTGTTTTATTTAGGTAACAAGTTTACAAGATAAATGAATAATAACACACAATTATTAATACTACAAATACATTTTCTATTATTAAATCTAACAATGTGTTTCATGCATTGTGGAGTGCCTGCTACAAGCTTCGGACAACATTAATCGTTTTCCAAATTGATAACATCCATGCTGTAGCCACATTTTATTAGTATATCTTTAATTAACATTTTCTCGATGACACCTTTCACATAAATCATATCCACCCGCTGCTTGATAACATGTTTGTTTAAATATATCTGCATTCAATAAACTTAGCGGTTTCGATAGTTTAAACATATAATGTGCAGTTTGATCACCATTATAAATTGTTAATTTTTTAGATGCATACTCTGGCACACAGAAATCTTGTGTATCTACGACGACAAACTTCATCTTGAAACTATGCATAGCAATGAACATTATTACATTATATAACCCACGATGTTGGTGAATGGGGCGTACGCGACGATGCAATCATGTATAATTACACAATAACATTTTGTGTGATTGGGAAATTTAGTACTACTTTCCAATTTGATATCCACCGTAGTTGTTATAGACTCACTATACTTGTAGTAATAAAATACAAACATGGAATATTTTGTGAAAGCCTTGTAATCCAAGGTAGGCTGAGGTTCTCTACCAACATATGAACGTTGAAATTCACTCATGTTTCTATATGCTTCTAATCATTTGCTTGGTTAAAGTTCAGGTTCGTACCTTCAGTGGGGATTTGTTTAGAATTTAAGTGAAGTCTTACATCTCGAATGCCTACATGATCAAAATTGTTCATGTCTTTTCTAATGTTATTGTATCGGTCCGTTTGAAATATTATAATAACAAATCTAGGTCGTTCAGTGTTTGAGGAAGTCTTAATGGACCACAAGCCTTTGGTTGAATTATTGAGATTTGGTAATTCATACATTTCCCATTTTCTATATGGTATAAGGATCTTTTTATCTTGGGCAATCGACTTTAATAATTGCTGTTGATTATGTTCTACCACTCACAGCAGAAAAGTAATCAAACTTATTACACCCACGTTCTATGTTTGGTGTGGTGTTATATGTGTGGAAGTTTGCAAGCGCGAGCGAATAGTCAAACTGTGGCTTTAACACTAACGGTGGAAATATTTCCATCGACAGAGAGGACGTAAAGCCTTTCAAGGCAAACGTGGGCGCCATGACTGAAACACAAAGTCTACTGTTTAAGTCTTTTATTTAAAAATTTTAAACATAAGTGACCACAATTATAAGTATTATATTTCTGATACACATCATGATTATACATTAGAGTAGAGTCTTTAAGGTAGCGCTGCAACTCAACTGGTGGCTTCAAGTTTCCATATGAGTCAAAGTACACGGTTGCGTCACCACGTTTCCTCACTGCGACCCAATGACTGCCGGGCTCCTTGTTTGTTTGCAAATTCATGATGAGCGATTTATTTTACGTGCTCCATTTGATGGTAAAGCATCTCGCATGTATACACCTCTAAAATATGGGATTTTCATTTTACCATGCAAATTTCATAAGGTGTTCGTTTGTTAGAGGTTTTGCTGGTAAACGCCCTACACGTTTTTGATTTAGGCAAATATAACCCATTACCATGGCGCTATTTCTTCAGATATAGGCCATCACCCAAGCCACTACCTCGCTTGTCAACAGCAATATAGTCTCCATCGTTTGATTGTGCCTTTTGCTTCTTCCAATTTTTGTTTAGCTGATTTAGCATCGTTAAGGCTTTAGCAATACCTGCAGCACCGGTTTTCCAACACCTCGTCAGCTCGGTGCCTATCACTCAACTGTTTTGATTGAGCGATCTCGTGATCTCGGCACGCACGATCTAGAGGGCTGATACCTTGATCTCCTCTAGCCAGACGTTCTTTAAGTTTAGTGCCTGGACCACAAAACTAATAACCAGGTATGTGCAACTCAACAGGCAGTTTGTTAATGGTTGTGTTAACAAGACCTTCTCCTTGAGACACCAACATCGATACTGCTAATGAGATGTAATAGATCTGAGTATTTATATATGTATGCGGGAGGTGTATAAAAAATTAGTTTAGTTAACGATGCGTATTGTAAAACACGTAAAAGCCACTCTGCCAGTCACACACATAGATGATGTTACCACATCATCGTCCAAACAGCAAAGGCATTGACCCCTTTTACCAAACACAGTTAGATGTTTGATATGTGGCCCTATTGGGTGTGGTAAAACAAACGTCATCTTAAGTTTGTTGTTTAAGCCAAACGGCTTGAAGTTTGAAAACATACGTATACTCAAAGTCTTTATGTCAACCTAAATATAACACGTTAAAGGACGTGCTGTATTCTACAAAAGGTGTTGGTTATTATCCACACAGTGAAAATAAAGATATATTAGATCCAACAGACGCAAAGAGCAATTCAATTTTTATATTTGATGATGTGGCCTGTGATAAGCAAGAAAGTAAAATCATATTTTTGTATGGGTAGACATAAAAAAATATTGATAGTTTCTACTTGTGCCATATAGCAAAGTTTCGGAACAGTTGGTACGCGATAATGCCAACATTATAGTTTTATTTAAACAAGATGAAACTAACCTTAAACATGTGTATGATGATAATATAACTACCCATATGATGCACAATAAGCCAAAGGATGCGGTGCTATCGGGGCGGCAAAGACGCGGACTAGCCCTAAGGGAAAAAACTACCTATATGACTTTTGAAACGTTCAAGCCGCTTTGCGGTGAATGATGGCAAAACAAACATGATCTGGTTGTTGTTGTTAAAGGGTCTGATTTAACACAGAAAAGGTGTCGTAAAGGATTCGATCACTTTATATATCTAACTTAGCTGGAAAACGTTAGTATTGAATTGTTTGGCATAGAGTAAACATATCGAAAAAATCTAAAGCTCGCCACCATCGTAAAATAGTGACACAACCACCAGTTAATATCCAACGTAAAATAGCTGACCTATCAAAGATAATTAGAAAGAAATATTTAGCTTAAAAGCTTGATAAAACTGAGACCGATGAAACTTTACAGCGTTTTTACAAACCCATCTTAAAACCTTTGAGCAAGATAAATAAAACTACTTCAGCGTTGACCGATAGTCAACCAGCAACGAAGCGAATTAAACCTGAAATTAAGGTGCCACCGTCACCACCTCCATTGGCGCCACAAAAGCAAGAAGTTCCATTCCTTGGTGATGATGAAGTGTTCGAGTTAAAACCAGAACCACCCGAACCTAAATTATGGGCAACTAAAACTCATGAAGAAACAAATGCTGCTGGAAATACAGACGAAGCAGTCAGCAGGTCCACTTTATCGTTAAACCCAGTCAACTTACTATGATAGGTAGAGAAGTTCTTGAACTTGTAATTGGTAAGTGAAAATACGTTGTATCTAATCATAGGTTGGAGTTTTTTTTAAACCTGCTACTCGAGCTATAGAGCATATGCAGGATATGCGAGATTATGCTGACACTATGGAAGCCACTGGTCTTCATCACAAAGAGGGTGAACCTAAAGAAGCAGTTTTGAGAAACAACTCTAAGAAACACCAACAGGTAAGAAAACGAATTCTAGAAAACCTAATAGACTACAGGCCACACTCTTCTTTAATAACTTCAAGTCATGGTATGCCATACATGATACATACTAAGAAACAAAAAGAGTACGTGTACTGTAATGATATAAACGAGTTGGTTGATAGACTTCGTCTTTTAGTGGCTTCCCAAGTAGCGGGTGATAACGCAAACAACAATGAAATTCAATCAATTATTGAAGAACTGAAGGAAGTAGATGTTATATAAACAGACAGATTTGTGGTTTTAATCACTTTCAAAATGCCAATCGATAAATTTGGACGTTCTACCAAGAATTTAAAACATCTAAACCTGCTTGTTCAAAGAGAGACATTTCCGAAAACTACAAGTGGTGATTTTGATTTACAAAAACGTAAGTTATGTAACACTGGTGATCCTATTGAACCTATAGATGGTGTGAATAAAAAATTTGTTGATGTATGGATAGATGATTGTAAGAAGTACAAAGATAGGTAACACAAAGAATAATCACTATACTACTTGATGCTGTACAAAAGGTAGAGTTGGAAAATTAAAAAACGAATTTGAAAATAAATTGAAAAATTGTGTTGTTTTTAAACGCGAAGCCTACAACACAATTTCACTTAAAAGTAGTGTTGACCAACATTACAAAAGTTGAAAGCCCAATTTATGAAAAAATATGCTGATTTTAAAAACGAAGCCTACAACTCATTTTCACTTAAAAATAGTGTTGATCAAACATTACAAAAGTTGGAAGCACAATTATTGAAAAATTGTGTCGGCTTTCAACATGAAGCCTACAACTCATTTTCGCTTAAAAGCAGTGTTGATCAAGCATTAATTAGTTTCGAAAAGTGATATCAAGTAGTACATACATCAAATAGCGTCTACTCTTGATATAAACGCAAAAAAGACGTTTGCTACTATGGATTTTGTTGATACCACGATATCTAAACTCCAAAAAGACTATATGGATCTCGCATTTTCAAAGCTCGAAGCTGACCTGAAAAATACATTTGCTACTAAAAACCATTTAAACCAAGCAGTGATTACGATTGAAAATAAACTTAAAAACATGTTTGAGTAGGTATAGATGGTTCCTTCTGCGACCACCTCGCGCTACTGAGCATGCGTGTGACGAAACAAATATGGCGGTTGTACAGAGTGTGACGTAAGCTATAAATTGAAATGATGTAATCCAAGATGGCGGCCAAGATGGTCGACCGGAAGTGAAAAGCCCGGAAATTTTAAACGATAGTTGGCGCCACCTGTCAAAATAAGATACTCCGCCACTTTGATTTTTGCATATAGTGACGTTTCGAAATATGGCGGTTAACGCAGGCGCAAACCCAACTTTTTTGTTTTTGGCCTAGACCCTATGCGTGGGGTGTCATTTTACTCGGCACGATGAGTAGAATTCAAAAATAGTATATTCGCATGCGCAAACCAAACTTTTTAAAATTATTGGTCTAAACCCTATGTGGGGTGTCATTTTGCTCGGCTCGGTAAGCAGAATTTTAAAAAAATGTGTGAAATCAGTTAAAATTAATAATATAGCACTGTACTTAAAGGTATCTATCTTAAACATATTTGTTAATAAAAATATATAAACTGAAGATGTGTGTTTTATTCATTAGTTAAACACTTGTGATTAAGATGAAATACCGTGAATCATGCTCCTTACAAGTGAAAAAGAGTGCATTTTCTGGTCATTTGCGCTGTGAAGCCCACAAATCAAAAGTACGTGAGCCATGGCAAGTTGTACAAGTACATATATTAACTCAAGCTTTTCAAAATGAATGGCCACTTATCGTATATATGAAAAAGGTATTGATATTAAACAGTTTAACTGATTAAAGCTGTTTTAGCTAAACATAATCCAATTAAAATGAATCTAGAATTGTTTGGTTTGTATGTGCTCCAAAGTCGAAATAGAAAAGAAATGAAGTCATTCAATACTAAAAACAAAAATGTTACAGTCTCAACTAATTTTGAAAATATATTTAAGGAATTCGTCGATGAGATTTACAGAAAAGCTTTGGAGTTTGCAGAAGCTAAAAGCGGATGGATGTTGGAATCACTAATGTGGTTGGAAATAAATATTGATAAATACAGCTTCAAACCATAGTGGTATCAGCATCTATAAATTGTTCAGTATACACTGTTAGGCTCATTCAAATTTTAGTTGTCTTAGAAGTAAGACTTGCTTCAGTTAACTCTAACGTATCCAAGTGTTCAGTAGTGCGTTTAAAATGGCTACATTAAGTGATGTGTGCTACCAGCAAATTAAAGACAACTTCTGGTATGGTTTATTTGGAGACTTTCAATTAATTATCGATAAGAGTACTGGTTATTTCAATGCAACTAAACTGTGTAAAAATGGTGAGAAAATATTGAGTCATTGGTTGAAAAATAAGAAAACCAAAGAGTTACAACAGTAAGTTAAAGGAACATTTGGATGGCCGGAATACCGTCTGTCCAAATGTTCCAACAGAGCCAGCTCACTTATCGCCTAAAACTGCTACATACTTAGTAAAAATGGGTGGAGCTCAGGCTTTAAACGACTTGATATGTGGTACATATGTTTGCAAATATTTAATATTAAATTTAGCTTGTTGGATATCCAATAATTTATATGAAAAGTGCAACCAAATTATTTTTCATTTTTTAGTAAGCTAATTTAATAAAAAATACAAGGATAACATTAAATAAATTGAAGTGAAATTAATGGAGATAGATGATGACCTGCAGCGCATGCGAGAAACAAGCGCTAAAGTCACAGAACATCTTGAAGACATATCTCCAAAATCAAGCAACCCTGGAAAACTTTGTTTTTGGTTTACTTTCAAGAAATGAGAAAAACGATACCTACCCATATCATGCTGTAAGAACTTAGAAGAAAAGTTTTAGAAGAGCTGTCAAGAACTTTAAAAATAAACATCCTGATTCCGAAGTGGTTCTAACCAAGTTGTATGATCCAAATTCTATAAATATCTTAAATAGAATAAAGACTGAAGTAAAATACCTTAAGATGAATAGAAACGATAGCAGATATGCTATCATTCATATTATATTCATTTACGTCATAATTTTTAATTGTTTGCTGAGTTTAATTATAATATATATATATATATATATATATATATATATATATATATATATATATATATATATATATATATATATATATATATATATATATATATATATGTAACCATATGGCAAAATAAAGCGCAGTAATTTTCACTTTTATTTTATTTTATTCTAAGTACATTAATACATTAAATATATAAATAAGCTTGTTTAACATCATCTGAATTTATCCATGAATTATGAGATTTAACAAAGCCCAACTATTTTACATAGTTTCTTGCCTTTCTTCCTCAAGATGCGTTCAACCAGATAGGTGTATATTTGTTTAGTCTTTTGTAGTTCTTCCACGTAAAACCATCCACTGACTGGTTGTCCCTGCATGTCTTCAAGAAAGTATGTTACTGGATTTGTGAAATGGACACTAACAATCTTGAATGGCTCTGTTGACCAGCGAGGTGTATACCCCTTTTCAAATTGAGCTTTTGCTTTACTTATGCGTACAACATCACCCACTTTGAATTTATTCTGATCAAACACTTTAATATTTGAGTAGACTTGTTTATGAATAGCTTCTTCCTTTTTCTTATTAACATCTTTAGGTTTTACGGCAGTGGTTCGATGAATGGTTGAGTTGTAAGCATCTGTGACATTAGGTAGTGTATTTAACCACTTGTAGGAACTAAACAAGTTAATGTTTTTATATATCTTCTCTTTTAAGATACGTATGACTCTTTCCACTATTGCAGCCTTCTTCACGCTATAGGTGCTGTAGTGATTGATGTTGTATTTTTTCATTAAGGCGTTAAATTTGGAGTTGTAAAACTCCTTACCAAGATCAGACTGGATGTTGGTAGGAGCTGTACTATTAGCTAAAATATCAGCCATAGCTTTAGTCACCTCTTCAGCATTTTTTAAATTTTAAGTGGACGAGTCCACACATACTTTGAAAAACAATTTATAACCACTAAAATGTACTTGTAGCCAGAGTTTTCTCGATTATAGTCAGTAAACTCAGCTAATTCAATCTGCCACAAATCATCCTAACCTTTGATTATGGTACGTCTACGTTTAAAATTGATTCTTGCTGGTGTGTGCAACTCACTTATTACTTGTTTTTTAGCATCAGATGGCTCAACTGTTTTGCGCTTCATGGTGATGTTCGATTAAAAAGTATTTACTTGTCGTGCAAGTCTTTTAGTTTCCCGTCTATTTCTCCCAGCTTGTTATTCTTTAACACATCAATATCTTTTAAAACTTTAACAGTTATGTTCTTGGCTAAATGTTTCAATTTATTTTTAAATTCGTTTTTTAAATCTTCCAACTCTGGTTTGTGTACAGCTTCAAGTAGTATGGCAATGATTCTTTGTGTTACCTCATCTTTGTTTTTCTGATAATCATCTATCCATACATCACAAAATTTTTCTTTTACACCATCTGTTGAATCGACTGGATCAGAGACGTTACACAATATATGGCTTTGCAAATCAAAATCACCACTTGTAGTTTTTGGGAAAAATTATCTTTCAATAATTTTAAACTTAAAACGTTTATTGGACTGGGAACGTCCGAACTTATCGATAGACATTTTTATACTAATCAATAAGCAGGCATGTATGGTATATATGTAGGTTTACTAGGCTATAACACCAGCTTCTTTTAGTTCTTCAACGATTGACTGAACTTCGTTGTTATGAGCATTATTACCAGCAGCTTGAGAAGCCACTAAAAGTCTATCAACCAACTCATTTATGTCATCCCAATACACATATTCGATTTGTTTGTTATTTTGTATCATATAGTTGTTAGTGCTGCTGTTGCTGCTTTTTTCTGTCACTTACATTCTGAGGTTTAGGTTCAGTCTTTTGTTTTTTATTAAGATCTATCTCGTAACCAAAACCGTGAGGAGTTGAGGATCTACGCCCTCGTGCATTTATAATTGGTTTTATTAGTCATGTACTTTTCCGGGGTATAACCTTTGGTTCGTGCATTGGGATCGTAGTTAATTTTATGAACACAAGTTGATTCCAGAATATCTCTATAGTGTTGTATACGCCTTAGGTCTTTTCATAAATATCAATTCTAACAGACATTGTATTTGCGGATATCTCCTTTGACCCAGTTGAATGTCATCATCAGTAAAGTCCAAGTGTTTGTTGCCAGGGCTCCAGTTACCAGTATCTTTAGCGTAGCGAGCACCATACGTTTGGTCAGTGGTAGCAAGTCTCAGTGGTTCAGTAAAATACTTGTCTACATAATATCGAACTCGTTCAGGATATTGCTCCAAAAATTCTTGATATGCTGGTGTGGGTGTGATAGTTTGTAGATCTGCCTCAAGCTCATCAAATGTTGGGATATCCTCATCGGAACTTGTCTACATGGCGGTCATAGATGTGTTTTAAATTGGTTTCTTTTTGTTTGAAGAGAATCAAAACATTAGTGTTACCACGTATTAGATGTTTCGGTATTCGAGTATATGTTTGACAGGGATAGAATGAATCAATATTCTTATGTCTTCACATAGTAAGGTATGCTCTCATTTTATCTTGTTTGTCACATGCTACATCATCAAATATAAACACAGAGTGATTCAAGGCATCTGCTGGATCTAATATTTCATCGTTTTTTGCTATATGGATAGTGACCAACATCTTTTGTAGCATCCAACACTTTTTGTAACATTTTGTATTTGGGCTGGTACAAAGACTTTGAATATACATACACGTTATCAAACTTTAAACCGTTCGGTTCAAACAATAAACTCAGCATAACATTGGTTTCACCACACCCGCTCGGGCCACATATGATACATCTAACTGTGTTTAGTAAGAGAGGACCATGCCTTCGTTGTTGTTCTGAAGATGTATCAACAACATTGTCTATATTTGTAATAGATAAGACAGAAGCGTGTTTGATGGTGCGCATCTTGACTTAAACTAAACTATATGTTTCGGTAAGTATAAATATATAGACAGATGTAAGTCATACAGTCAGTATAAATGTTGGTGTAACAGGGTGAACGACTTGTAAAGACAGCTATTAACAAGCTACCTGTTGAGTTACACATACCTGGTTATAAGTTTTGTGGTCCGGATACTAAACTTAAAGAACGTCGTGCTAGAGCCGATCAAGGTATGAATCCTTTAGATCGTGCTTGTCGAAACCACAACATCGCTTACTCTCAATCAAAAGAGTTAAGTGATAGGCATTGAGCCGACGAAGTGTTGGAAAACGGAGAGGAAGAGAGTCAAGTCGAAGGACACAAAGTTTTGTGAAAAGTTAGCTGCTTGGAGCGTTACAAACACCATGAAAGTTAAGAGAAAGCTTGGTATGGATCTTGATGTAATCAACTCAAAACCGAAGAAGAAAGTTCCCTTTAAAACATTCTTAGTTTGATTGGAGAAGTTATAAAAGACAGAAACCTTATTCCAACAGAGAATGCTGTGTTTGATATCGCTCATGCAATCGTTAAAGAGATTAGCGGACGTAAGAATATGCTGAAACCTCGAGTTATTCCAATACCTAAAAGCGGAGGCTTCCTTCCACTGTTACTTCTGATATTTGGAGGTCTATGAGCTCTTGGTGCTCTGGGTGGTGGTGCACCACAATGGGAAACCCATTGTCTCCCTTCGTTGCCGAAATCTTTAATAATTTTGTTATTGAACAGTAGATTCCCTTCAATCAAGTTTACTTACAAAATGAAGAACAACGACCAATTACCTTTCCTCAACACTCCTGTTATAAAAAATATAGATAGGTTATAATTTCACATTTATAGGAAAGAAACTTCTACAAATCATTTTATACAATCAGATTCAAATCATCCATTCAGTCACAAAATTTCAGGTTTGAGCTTTCTTGTTCGGAGGTTACTCAGGTTTCGTTTGAGCAGTGAGCGATACAATTCAGAGATGAACCTAAATATAGATGTTGCGATTTGTAACAGATTCTCTTCCGATATTGCGTATAAATTAGTTACTAAGCATAGGTGGAAAATATCGATAAATAACATTACGACATTGGAGCCTGAATCTGATGAGCCACCTAGAAAGTTCACTCTACTTCCTTTCTATCTTTTTCTTACAAAAGGGGTAGAGAAAATATTCAGAGATAATGACTTCAGAGTTGTTTATAAAGTTGATAATTTGAAGAGCCTTTTGGGTGGGCCAAAGGATATTATTGACTTCGGACAAAAAACAGGCATTTATCAAATATCTTGTAATAATTGCGAGAAAATCAATATTAGGCAAACGGGAAGATCTATAACAAGATTCAACGAACAAATAGCTCATTTCAGATTCAATAGAGCAGAAAAATCTAGTGTTGCCCAACATATGATTGACTCGGGACATAAGGCAGACAATAGTAATCTTAAGTTATTGAATGTAAGCACGGATTATCGCAGGTTGCATGCTTTGGAAAGTTTAGAAATCCGCAGAGTCAACAAAACTTGATTTAACACTTTTTGAAATAGCACGAAATATTCCAGGCTTTCAACATCCACGAAAACCACCGGCTAGGCGTGTCCACTGACACAACACTAGTCCATGGATTACGTCATCCAGTACTGAGGCATCCGATATTGCATCATGCAGTATTGCCTCACATGTGTTACATCATTTTAGTGTAGATAGTTTAGGTATATAATTAGGATGATTTTGCCCATACAGTTAGTTTAGCGAACGATGAAGACAACTTCATTGTCGAAATAAGTATCTAGCGCATAACTCTCTGTTATTATTTTGTGGTTTATGGGGTGATTCTGCTTTTTGTTTCAGTTTCCGACCAATCTCCAACCTGTCTTTTATTAAATGACAGTGTTATTATACTTCTATTTTTAGCAACTCTCGTTTTCATGTAATTGTAAGTCACTTGAATTATATCGCAATAAATATGAACTATATCTTTAAAGCATGATGTTTTCTTTTGTATAGTGCAAACTAGTAACTTATTTAAACAATACCAATACAATAAAATCAATTACTAATTAGGCGCGGGATATGATTAAAACAATAACAAAAGTGTTGTTTGAGGTCTATTATTTAATAATTATATACAATTAAGTTACATATGTAAACAGTAAACATTACATTTACAACATAGATAAAGAGAACAGTGAACATACAACAGCTATTCTATAAAATATAAATAAAAATAATCACAAAGAAATCACCTTAACACTCATGGTTTCAATTTTTATCTAACTATGTACACTTTAAACTAGACATAATACAGTTCATTGTTCTAATACTAGGTTATTTAGTCTAAGGTCTATAATCCATCCAACAGTGATTTATTGATAAAAACCTATTGCACTTAGTACATTCATAATTATCAACATTAAAATCAGAACGGTATACCCAACTTATTCCCTACTTCTTAAAAACCAATTCAGAAATATGTATTAAAAAATATACTTATAAAAAATAAAATCGGTGAGCATACCTCTAGGACAGAATATTAAAAATAACGAAAAGTTTATTTATTTAGAAAATTGATAAATCGGACCTAACATAAAGTTCATAAATGCTTCATTTCAAAAACATTTTGCTTAAATAGGTATTACTTCCACATCATCATGTGTGGAAGTATCACATTGGTGACAATTTTTTTTTCTTCGCTTAAACGTCAAAGTATCAAAACATATAAAACATGATTTGGTAACAAACATTTCTTTGTCTGTCAGTCTATATGTCTGTTTGTTGTCAAGATAACTTGAGAACGAATTGAGATATTGTCTGCAAATTTTATATACAGTTAGCACTCGACAAATTAACGGTTCGGATTGTTTTTGGGTATAATCACTTTAGGGGGTAGGGGCTGAATGGGGGTGATTTGGTGAAAATTGACATGTTTTCGTTAAAACTTGAGTAATATAACGTTTTAGGGTTTATTAGAAAACTTTAACTTTCATCAAATATCTGATATTCTGTGCTGAACTTAAATTAGTGGTTGAATGTGTGGCGGTGGAATATTATTGAAAAAATTTCTTTTTTTTTTGCTAAAACGGCGTAAAAAGCCTCAAAACATATAGAAAACTTAATTCTGGAACGAATTTTTTTTTCTGCCTGTCGGTCTATCAGCATGTAAGTCTGTCTGTTAATAGGCGCAATAACTTTCGAACGAATTCAGATATCATCTCCAAATTTGGTATCCAGTTATAATCCGACAAAGGAACACTTCGAATTGTTTTTGCGTAAGATCGCTTTAGGAGATAGAGGATAAATAAGGGGTGATTTGGTGAAAATTGACATTTTTTTAAATAAAACTCGAGTAATATAACGTTTCAAAAGTTTTTGGGTACAGGAATACAAGTATTTTCTTTTTGGTCAAGTTATGGGCCCTAATTCATTCCATAAGAATGTATTTTTGAAGAGAATAAATTATCACAGCTATGTCGAAGTTATGATTCAATTTGCACCACTATTTTTTAATTGACTGTGCTTATACTAACTACATATCAGCGGTTTTCGGTCATATCAGTTGCCACAAACCATCAATATGCAGTTAAGTAAGAACAATGCAGTAACTAAGTAAAGCTTGAAACCTGTGATGAGCAGTAATAAGTACACTTTGCTGGTAAACCAATGATTAAGCCTAAAATGTGTTGTAGTGAATTGGGTTCTTCGAAGTGTTGTAATCAAAAAAGGAAGTTTTATATAGTTCTCTAGTAATAGTAACATCTAAAATTAAAAACAGGATGGCTGCCTAAAAATATAAAATATAAATTACACCAAAACTTAAAATACATTTTTTTAATGGGCTTCAATTGTATATACATCCTTAAAAACAACTTAAAAAAATCAAAGATATTATAAATAAACAGCGTGTTGTCAATATATTTGTTTTTAAAAATTTCAATTATCAGTTTTGGCAGGTATGTTATTGTTAATTAGGATTTGTGTTTAGTAGTGCAATTAAATAAAATTCTCCAAAAGTCCTGAATACTGAATTACGTTAACTAAACTCCCTTTAACCTAAAAGTCAAGTGTTTTTAAGAGGTTTAAAGCTAAAGTGAAAAATGAAGAGTTTTAAATAAGACTTAAGTCATATTCATTGTTGTATTACAAATGTTGTTTTATACACAAACCAATTCAGAGCTGGTTTAAAATTTTGTTATATACAGGATGTCCGGAAAATATGTGTACAACGCTCTACCGCTTATTCCTTGCATAAAAAATCGATAGGAGCCACTTTACCTATATCCAAAGGTCGCCCTAACGAGCTACAGCCCCTAATGGTGGGTGGGGTGGGTTTAAATTTTTTTTAAATTAATTCCAATTTGGCCTAACCTTTTGATGTCAATTTTGACACAGGTATTTGCCTTTGCCTTATTATTATTACCGAATATTAAAGTGGAACAAACCAAGATACTAGATGGATCCCGCGAGAATAGAACCCGGTCGAGAACCTCGCGCGCCCGGGTGTCATGAGCGTATCTGTTGAACATCTAATTACAGAATTAACAAACTTTTAAAATCATTTGACGTGAACCCTATTTTGTTTACAATATTTAATTCATGCTTTTGTTTCTCACATTTTATAATATGAATTTTACGAAATCATGGTTTGGCACAAACGTCATAATTTCTTTATAAAAACGATAGTTCTGTAAAAATTTCCTTCCCTAAACATTGATATTTTCACTATGTGCTACATTTTGAGTCTGAAAATTTAATTGAGGCCGTTCATCAAGCTAGAAATATAGTATATTTTGAAAACGTATTGATCTCCCACTTAAAAAACAATAACTTGTACGATCACATCATTTTTAATTTCATGCCTCTGCCATTCACACGTCGTGCGAGATCTGGCTGGATGCTGAATGTATCTTCACTTTCGCATCATTAACATGATGTTGACAACAGTTTACGGGATTTTAGTGACAGAGATTTCGCAAAGCCAATTCGGATAGTATGTTTTACTTGTTATTTGTATTGTTTGCTCCTGTAGCACAGCATAAACCAGACTTGTCTCTATGCTGTGCCTGTAGTATGTATCTATGCAGATGCATAGATTCATACTACTTCTAGATAAAATTTTCGTTACAGCTGATTTACGAACTCGTCCGCAGTCTTAACTAAATGAAGATATGTGCCAAATTTCGTTATAATCAGTTGAGTATTTTTTGAGTTATCGCTTACAATACATTATATATATATATATATATATATATATATATATATATATATATATATATATATATATATATATATATATATATATATATATATATATATATATATATATATATATATATATATATATATATATATATATATATATATATATATATATAAAACGGACCTTGGATATGGGTTCTAGGGATCCTAAAAAGTTTCCGGAAGTCCCACCATCATTACATCCCTATTAGTGAATTTTCATTAAGAAAATTCACCACTAGAGAGGTAATAAAAAATATAGTTTTCATATTTTTAATTCAAATGTCATTACTAAACATTATCCAGCATTCTATAATGCCTAGAAAATTTGTTAGAAAGACAGGGAAAGGACAGACTTCTGCAAATGTAATGCTGCTTGCTGCCAGAGTGGTAAAGTTGTAAAAACGATTTATTCCAATGACCTATGTCTAACTTTATTAGCGCCGTTGGATTTTTTGCTCACACACTTAAAACGGCTTACTTACTTACCACTGGCCAAAAACCCAATAAAATTGTAGCTAATCGTGGACTAAAACAAATAGGTGCGATTACATCATGGCAAGAGGTAGTCTGGTGACTTTAGCTGCTACAGTTTCAGCAACAGGTAACGCTATACCACCCTTTTCTATCCTCCCAGGGTTAAATTTAAGCAACAATTTATTCGCGGCAGGCCAGTGGGTAACCCATCAGGTTGGATGACAGAAGAGATTTTTTATACACTTTACTAAATATACAAAACGTACTGGTTGGACAACCATGGGTTTCATCTATGAATTAATGATCTGAATTATGCCAAAGGACATGGGTTGGTAATCTTGTTTTTCCCACCCCACCGTTCTCATCATCTTCAATCACTGAACCGAACTACTTTTGGACCATTCAAAAAGTTCATAAATACAACCTGTGATTCATAGATGGCTAGTCACGTGGATTCAACAATGACCATATATGACATACCCGGAATAGCGGCAACTGCTTTCTGCTCTAGCCTTTACATCATTAAATTCAATCTGGATTTAGAGCTTGTGGTATCTTTCAAATCAGTGAAAATATTTTTACCGAGAAAGACTTTCTATTGGGCTATGCAACCGACCATCCAGAACATCAAGAAATTAATTAGATTAGATAAATTTTGTGGTCAAACAGGCCATAATTCAACAAAATTAAGTACAAAACTATCATGACGCTTACACTTTGGTCTAA
Source organism: Tillus elongatus (assembly GCA_964006375.1). Classification (NCBI taxonomy): domain Eukaryota; kingdom Metazoa; phylum Arthropoda; class Insecta; order Coleoptera; family Cleridae; genus Tillus; species Tillus elongatus. The sequence continues at coordinate 109,490,614 of OZ023263.1, read as the reverse complement.
GTAGAATAATTCCAACTTCAACATCTGAAGAGTTCAACAATTCCACAGATTTATTACCCTCACAACTTGGTCCAAATGAAACAATTTGCTCTCCCGCAAGAACAAAGAGGCCTTCTAGTATCAATCAGTAATTTCCCCCAGAGCAAATAAGGTCATTACCAAAAGCAGGACAGAAAGCAGCATATAAAAACTGATCACACACGACACACTGCTATTCTGACAGATACTCCTGATAAGCTGCTAATTGAAAAGAAAAAGTAAAGGAAAAAAATTAAGTCGATTGATTAAAAGACATATTCTATCACAGACCAGCGTAACAAGAGGCAGAAGAAATACCAAGAAAGCGACCCCAATGAAGATGACGATTCCTATTGTATTGTTTGCCTGAGTAGATTTTCCAACAGCAAATCCAGGTAGAAATGGACTCAATAGACTTATGATCATTGTATCACAGGTGATAAATTTTATGTTTTCCACAAAATTGTGATAGTGAATAATTGTTCCAGATCAATTATAATAAGTTAATAAATTACTTAAGAGCAGGATTCGAAAGTGGTAGTTGTATAAATCTCCATTATGTGAATATTTTTTAATTATTAGCATGGCTCAGAACCATGAGAGATAACATGTTTATTCAATAGGTATTAACTCCAATCGCCTAGTAACAAAGGTTTAATGAATGAGAGAACAATTTACATTGTGTGTATCCTAGGTTGCTAGGTGACACATAAATTACTTAGCAACACGAGCCATAACTTAGTAACCCATATTCCTTTTATCAGTTTACAAAGATCAATTTTATAATATTATCATTGCATAAACTTATTTTAATTCTACAGCGCGAACGAGAAATTCAAGGAGCCATCGCTTCAAGTCTGACAGTAAGAGGAACCAATCAAATAGACGATGAATGTTGGGGGATATTGAACCTTATCGTTGCATAATGTTTAGTATCCCGCAATTAAATAAGTATTTTAATGCTCATATATTTTAGTTCTTGTTATTAAGGCGTCTATAAACAAATTATATAATTAATAAATTAGAAAAAACCTAAAACAAATGTTATATTACATTTCCCTCTTCCAGTTCATAAACAGATGGATTAAATGTAAACAATAATACCGCCGTCGTAGGTACATAGTACATAGGTATTATCTACAATATAAAAAGCCTGATATTTATTTCAGAAAGTGTTAAAACTATAAAATAGCTAAAAACACGATTAATGTATACTATATAGGATGCTTATGTAAACACAATAACTCTCTAAAACATTAAATGCCTCGACCTGACTTTACCGTTTTTGACGCGTATGTAATCAATAAGGACTTCGGAGTCAGATGATTAGAAAACCAACCTGATTGGCATAACTATTCTAACATTTTTTAGCTGTTGCTTTTTAATTTTTGCACAAAAATACATTGGGTATTAAAGTTGGTGGAAAAAAAAAAAAAAAAAAACACAAACAAAATGTTAGATGTTGGTCCAAACGTAGGAAATTTGGACAATTTGTTGTTCTTATCACATAATAGTTAGTCAAAACAAAATGTTAAACGGATAATGCTGAAATCGAAAGAATTATCTTCCTCTGAAGATGTTGACATTGTCAAAGAAATGATCGTAAGGTCTCTGAAATATGTGTTGCGGTGATTTGGGTGTTCTCCAAGTGTACTTATTGTACAATTCTTATAATCTGTAATTAATTTCATGTAACGTAATACATCAATGCAATATCATAAAGTGTATCACTCGCTCACACACCTAAATTAATATAGACACATCACCTATATTATTTACTTTTTGCTCTGGTAAAACTAAAGCACAATTTACTATTATTCTAGAATTAAATATAAGATGTATGAGTGTTTTGCTTAGAAACTGTCAAATTATAAACATACTATTTTGTATGTGTACAAATACATACCAACCTGAATGTTAAAAACTTAAATAATTTACTTATTGTGATTAGTTGCATGTTATTAAATGAGGCATCTCCAGTAAAATAGGTAAGTAAACTATTAAAACAACTAAAAACCTAGGTTGTGGTTTAGAAGAAAAACATTCTATCCAATATGAGGCATTATGAATTTACAATTTCATAAATATTAGTGTTCCGTTGTTAATCTCGACACCTTTTTTGCCACACGCGCGTGCCGACTATGGACACCAAAATTCAGTTGGTCACCCTGGGCACGTCAAGCAATTATGGGCAATCCGAAGATCTCACCCTGGAGATTTATAGTGCAGTTCACTCATCAGTTCGAGTCGTTCTTGTCCCCTGGGCATTGAGTGCAGACAGGTCCATAGCAGCCACGGAACCTTCTGAAAAGTGTTGGAAACCGCGTGGACCAAAGGGTGAGGCAGCGTCTCGTACCCATTTAAGTGCTACAAACTGCGGCTACCAGAGAACGAGGCTGCTCCGAATTCTTCATCTGTTCAACAAGTAATTTACTCTGTGAAAAAGGGAGGTTCCCAAAGCACATCGAGCTGTTCCTAGTTCGACTATTTCGTCGTTATTCTCGACACGTTTTTTGCCACACGCACGTGCCGACTATGGACACCAAAATACAGTCGGTCACCCTGGGCACGTCAAGCAATGATGGTTAATCCGAAGATATCACCCTGGAGATTCACTTTTTCGAACGGCGGTCTGATTGGCTAGAAAGGCTGCCTACCCCTTCTCGACCCCTGGAACCAGGAAGACTTCGGAATCAAGAACTCTGCAAAACCCCCATTTCATCGATGATCGTTTTATAGTGCAGTTCACTTATCAGTTCGAGTTCTTCGTTGTCCTCTGGGTATTGGGCGCAGACAGGCCCGTAGCAGCCACATGACCTTCTGAAAAGTGTTGGAAACCGCGTGGACCAAAGGGTGAGGCGGCGCCTCGTTCCCATTTAAGTGTTAAAAACTGCAGGTACCAGAGAATGAGGCTGCTCGTCATTCTCCATCTGTTCAACAAGTCATTTACTCTGTGAAGAAGGGAGGTTCTCGAAGCACATCGAGCTGTTCTTTTGTTCGACCCATCAACGACGTCCCAGGCAAGAAAGGTATTTTGTTTGTATTACATCGCTTCTGTTTATTATTGTCTGTGTAACTTTGTCCATTGTGCAATAAATTCATTTAATTAACCCGCATTAATGTTTTCTTTACCATCTGACCCCTGATGTACATGAAACCATTCAATTATACGCAATCAATTAGAGCTATCGAAGAACATACCGAATCAACATATCAATTAGTTAATTTTTGCAATTTTTTTCAGGACCAATTAATTTGAAATTGATTATAATCCTAAAACTTCAATACTTTCTGTTACTATGTGAAAAAATCTTAATTTTAACCAATTAATAAATGTTTAATCATGTTGTAAGTTCAAAAAGAACATAACCTTGAAAAGACGAACATAAAAATGCCGTCTGATTTCAATATTCAAAGCGCCATGATTCCACTCGAATTAAATTGGGAATACATGAGACATATTCTCGCTTTCATCTCTGATCGGTCAAGAGTTACCATGTAACTTCTTTAATCTATAAACCTTGGGTTGTACTGACTAGCAAAAAGAAACGACCATTTACTATTGGACACAAATTGTACATGTTTTGTATTTACATAAAATGTAGGTAATTGAAATTCAGGGATTGCTCGCAAAAATTATTATTTAGATTGATATAGACAAAAATCCAGCCGGACGGGGCTCCATAAAATTGAAGTGACACTGTTTGAAATTTATTTTTCTATGAATTTTCAAATAAAATACCTCTTCATATGCTACATCAGTATATTTGCCAAAAAGTATACTACCAAAATATGTGAAAATTCAATAGGGCATCCATAGAAAAAATCTTACCTATTGCCTATGCAAAATTTGAAAATACTTTGCAAAACAAATTCAAATATTTTTTTTACCTACAAAAATATAAAAAATATAAAAAATTTAAAATTTGAGTTCCTTCAAATAACTTTGGAACTTTTCAGAATTTTACACAACACAACATCTAGATAAAGCTTAAAAAATGTATAATTTTGCTAAATAAAGCATCTTTCTAACTATAATAGTAAAGAGAGATAGCTGTACTGAGCCAATAAAGATTGACGACCTTCATAACACACATGAAACGTTTTAATTTTCAAATTAATAAGAAACATATTAATATATAATAATCAATAAATAGAACATTTACAACTTAAATGTAATTTGTTAGTATCTAATTTTTGGTTGAGTGAATCAGTGAAAAATTCGTTTTATTGACAATAAAACATAACTACAATTGTAACAATTCCTAAATTATTATTTTATCATTTGCTTAAAATAAATTTAATGCTTATGTTAAAATATTATTAAAAGGTTACACTAGCATAAAAAAAACATCCTTTCCAGATTTTTTCTGGTACTCTTTAGTGACTAATGCTTTCTCAGCAAATATAGTACATTACAGTCTTGTTCACAATGTATTCCATTATCACAAGAAATAATGAAATACCAACTAAGATTCGGAAACCTTACTGGACCAACAGACATATATACAGGGCTTTCATTAATTCCCGAACCCCACGTAACTGCTTATATTAGGCAACCCGGCATACACGGTTGTACAACCTGAATTAATGAAATCCCTAAGATGCCAGTGTTGTCTCATATTTTGAAACAGTAAATGTCTTAAATGTATTTATTATTTAGTATTTTTAACAGCAAGTCTGTTCATGTATGGTTTACTGTTATTGATTGTTAAAAAAATTAATTAGAAACATAAAATATTATTTTGTATAGATATCAAAATTTTGTAATGTACGTAAAATGTCCGATTATTTAAACTTCTAATTTACGGTTTAAGGAATGCGTATTGTGTAACATGTAACAAATATGTACCTGTTTGGGCAGATTACCGACGAACAGATTTGGTAGGGCTTCGGTCCATGCGATGTCGAATATCGTCAACAACATAACCTTAACATACCTACACTTTTAACTGGCGTAAAAACGCAATGAAAATGCTAAGTTTTGATAAAAACTGTTTATTTTTATTGTCCAACAGATAGAAAATTATTTGAAGAAGGTAAACACTGGTCGAACTTGGAAAATGCACAATATACATACAAAATAACCGTCAAAAGGGAATTGAGCGCCAATGGACTGATCTGTCAATTGTCAATTGATTTTGTAACTTTAGGGTCCCTAGTCTAGTTGTTTTTTTTGGTTACTTTTTGCCTGCCAACTCATAACATATTCCACTAAGAGAGAGACAGAATCCGGTCACGTGGGGTTTGGGAATTAATGAAAGCCCTGTACTAACATTTATGTAATATTACACCAATAATGAAATATAACTAGCACTTATAAAAAAGCTTGTATGCCAACCACACAACTTGGACTTTGTAGTATTACTTCCAACATCGTCAATACGTTTGGAAGTATGTCATCAGCGACAAAAATTTCATATTTTTTTGCTTAAACGTCGTAAAAAGTATCAAAACATATAAAAAAGTTCGGAACGCAGCAAGTGCGTTATGGTAGTGATTTTTCATAAAAATGTTTTTAATAGCAAATATGTGTTTTTTTTTCAGAAATCAGGCATCAAATTTGATTAGCAGTATAACATATATAGTAAAAACAATGTGCCATGTTTCATCAAAATAACTTTATTGTTTGAAAACGTACAAAAATTTCCGAAAGTAAACTTAAAGTGCAACCGAAAAAATCCGTTTCTTGGTCAACCTTATAGGTTAATAGCAAATTAAGCTTTTCAAATATGGAGCATTTAATCAAAATTCGCTACCATAACGCACTTGCTGCGTCCAGAATTTCTTTACTTACAAACATGCATTATATTTCGATGGAAAATGCAAAAACATAAGGCGTTTTATAGGTAATTTACCTATAGCGATATAAAAGGATGTATCAAATTTGGTTGCCCTTACTTTGTTATTTCCGGAGATATAATTTTTTCTAAAGAAAACACAAAATTTTCCGGGGAAACCTCAGCTGATTTTCCTGGCTAACAAACTTATCCAAGCCACTTACAAAAGGAAGGTAGTCACCAAATTTTGTCAAAATCGCCCATTATTTTTTGAGTTATCGGTGTGATACATATATATATATATATATATATATATATATATATATATATATATATATATATATATATATATATATATATATATATATATATATATATATATATATATATATATATATATATATATATATAAATCGAAACTGACCTCGGATATGTGTTCTAGGGGGCCTAATTAGCGCTCATTTCAGAAATTTTTTCAAAATTCAAAAGTCGGGATTTCCTCATTAATAAATTTTTTAAAAGAAAATTCACTAAAAACATGATTTGGACCACAATAACTTTAGAACTAATTGAGATATCTTCAAATTTGGTATACAGATATCTGGTATTCTGTTCAATTTTTTTTTTTTGCTAAGATGGCGTAAAAAATCTCAAAATATATAGAAAACTTGATTCTGGAACGAACATTTTTTTGTGTCAGTAGGCCTGTTGGCTTGTATGTCTGTCTGTTAGTAAAAAACTTTTGAACGAATTGAGATATCACCTTCAAATTTGGTAGCCAGTTAGCACCCGACAAACAAACGCTTAAAATTGTTTTTGGGTAAGATCGCTTCAGGGGGTAAGGGACAAATGAGAGGTGAATTGGTGAAACATGAAATTTTTGCGTTAAAACTCGAGTAACATAACGTTTCAGAAGTTTATGGGTACAGAAATACGAGTATGTTCTTTGTGGTCATATTATGGACCCTAAATTTATTTCATGAGAATGTCTTTCTGAGGAGAGTAGATTATCACAGCTATGTGGAAGTTATGATTCAATATGCATATCTACAGCCTGATGGCGATTGCAAACAATGTATTCATTTTAAAAAACTGTTGGGGTCTATCATCACTAAAGGTGTGCGAACCCATGTTTTTATCCAACTGAACTATGCAAAACCCAAGTAAATATGTTGCTTAGACCTTCGAACCTCTGAAATACTATGTTTAAGGTTCACACTCAAACTTTGAACTTCTTAAAAATTCACAATCGAACATCGAACAAACCAAAATTCTTCAATGTTCATATATCATTTCCTTTGCAAGATTTAGGTTTATTATGGCATTCAATATTTGGTATGTAGAAGATGTCTAATCTTTTCGCAAAAAGCAAAGATTTGACAAAATTTGCAGGTTGATTGGGTAAAAATGCTTGCGGTGATGCTGTTAGTTGTGAATTCAATTATATATACTTTTTGTCATCAGGTAATACCTATGCGGTTTTAACAGTCTTTTAGATTGAGGGGGTTAAAGTTGAGCATGATAGTTATATAATAGTCACTTGATATTTTAACTGTGTATTGATTGAAAATATTTAATTTTGTTTTGGCTCATTGTGAAATAAAGCATGTTCAAGCTGGTATTTCCGGAAGGCAATCTGCAATTATCGTCATAAATTCTGAAAAATTACATTACCAATCGCTTATGAACATTGCCATCAGAATGTTGTAACCAAAGAAGGCATTGGCATGCTAGTATATGTAAAAAAATTAAACCCGTGATTGTCAAATGGCTCTTGTCAAGCCTCAATGTGTCCTACCAACTGTCAAAAATACGCATTAGTGAAATCTTCTCAAATTACACTACCGACGCAACGGAGCTGATACAGAGTTTAAAACGCCGCTACCGAGTTAACTGGGCCGCAACTGGGTTACAACTTCGCCATATTTGGCAGCTTCCAATGGCTGTAATGTTCAATTCTGAAGTACTTTTGAGCAACGAGCTTCGAACTATTTTGGATAATTATGTAATTTGAACTTCGAACTACTTTAACATCGCTGGCGTTCATAATTTTTCGAACGGTTCGAGTTTGGGTTCAGTTCTAAATTTTGAAGCTTCGCACACCTCGAGTTATCACCAAAAGAATCTTAATATTATTATAAAAGGTCGAGCAGTAGAGTTCCATAAAACATAAAAATAATATAAAATTAGTAAAAAAAGTTATGCACTTTGTGTAAATTAAAACAGAAGCAATATTTATCAACTTTCACTTGCACTAATATATGCCTGATTTGAATGACCTTCAGTCTTCTAAATTAAAGAATAAGCTTAAATTGGCTATGTAACATTTACTTAAGATTGAATATATTATGTCAGTGCTTGACAGTTATTTTTACACAACTAAAAAATATACTGAGTGAAGATCAGAACCTGCGACGAGCACTGATAAGTACCCTTGAAGAACCCAACCACAACATTTTTTTTTAAACCTGGCGATCGTTTCACTAACCAAGTTAGCTTCATCAGAGGATGAAACATTCTGAATTAGAATTTTTTCATCCTCTGATGACGCCAGTTTGGTTAGTGAAACGATCATCAGGTTTTTTAAAGATGTGTTATGGTGATTTGGGTTCTCCAAGTCTATTAAAAAAAAACTAACGGGACGCAGCAAGTGCGTTATGGTAGTGAATTTTTATTAAATGCTTCAAATTTCAATAACTCAATTTTCTATAAACTTAGAAAGTTTAATTTTGGTATGTAGTGAGGTCTTTCCTAAGGCAAGATATCCACCAAAGTTCATTAAATAACTTTGAAATTTTCGGAGAAAAAAATTTTTTTGGAAAGAAAATTCAAAATTTGAATAACTCAATTTTCTATAAACTTAGAAAGTTGAATCTTGGTACGTAGTAAGGTCTCTCCTAAGGCAATATATCCGTTAAATTTCATTAGAACAGCTTTGCAATTTTCGGAGAAAATTTTTTTTTTGAAAGCAAACTCAAAATTTTCCCGGAAAACCCCGTCCGATTTTCCTAGCTAACGAACTCGTCCAAGCCATTAATAAAAGAAAGGCACTTGTCGAGTTTTATCGAAATCGGTTAATTATTTTTTGAGTTATATATATATATATATATATATATATATATATATATATATATATATATATATATATATATATATATATATATATATATATATATATATATATATATATATATATATAAATTCAAACTGACCCCGGATATGGGTTCTAGGGATCCTAGTTCGCGCTCATTTGAAAATTTTTTTGCAAAGTCTCACCATCGATACCTCTCTATTAGTGATTTTTTTAAAACAAAAATTCACTAATATAGTTATAAAAACTAATATGACCGAAGACAATTATGGTACCATCAGAAAATTTACAGAAGCACTTTCAGTAGCACTTATTTTAAATATTTATTTTACACTTGAACTTGCACTTTAAAAATATGTATGGTATCCTTGTTTACACAAGGTCAGGCATATATTTGGAATAATAGAAATAACTTAGAAAGAGAAATTCATCCAAAAATGTTTTGAATAAAAGTGGTTGGACTAATTTTTTGGCATATTAGAGTGACCTTGATTTTTTTGGCTGTCACCTTAGGAACAAACAACTTTTTTCAAATGGAAACCTATATTTTAGAATCGTAATGAGCTGAAAAATGACCCATTGGACACTTATTATGAAACACCTGTATACCAAAAATTTTTCCCATTTTTAGGTTAGTAAAGAACTGTGTACAAAGGTTCCACATTAATAGGGAAAAAAATAAATTTCAGGGATGATACAATCTTGATAAATTTATGTTTCATATAGTGCTGATACAAGTACTGCTAACCACTACAAGTAATAAAAGTTTGTGGCTAATTGATCTAACGATCCGAGGGCAAACATCATCAACAACAATAACAACAACAAATGTCCTACATAAAATAAAATCCCATTATTGCTCTTATTTTCCAGACTACATACTTAAACAATGTTTTAACCTAATTTTTTTTATACTTATATAAATGTGTCCCAGAACATTGTTATGTAATGTATCTGTTTCTGGCTTTTCGCGACAACTTAATGTAACTCGTATATTGTATTTACATAGATATATTAAATACACTTCAATATCTATTGATTTTCAAAGAATACAAAAATTAAGAAGGAATAATATTTTAGATGCCTTACCCGGTACTTTTTAGCTGCCATGTAATTTAAATCATAAGAGGAGTGATTTTTGAAGAACAATGACTAAGTATGACCAAATCATCTGTGCAATGTGGCTATCTTTTTCTTACACATAGGCTAGCAACAGAATACCCTTTCTGAAAGATGCACAAGTATCTTAACAGGGTTCTTTAATATAAGCTACCCTCCAACTGAATATACATCCCTCTCTAAATTCCCTAATTTAAATTTTCATCTAAATTGAATTTTTTATTCGACATATACATTCGAATAAGATTTTGTATGTAAAGATTATACAATAAAATCCAGTTGTTTAAAAATTCAAATTGTCCTTAAATGAAATTAAAAGTTGGCTGTTGGTCGACAATTTTATTAAATTTACCTCTCTATACATTGAATATGATTCAATGTATTTTAATCTGGGGTGTTAGTCTCTTGGAAGCACCTGGTCCATTTGCCTCTCACTGCAACTAGCAATGCTGCATCATACGACTGTTTATATGCCCCCGTCTACCAATTTACAATGCCGCAGACATTTAATTCTCAGAGGTCTTTTAATAACAATTATTATTATTATATTTTATTATCTTCCAATTACTGGGACCGCTTAATAGTTCATCGTTCATTAGTTCGTCCAAGTTCAGTAGTAGTTCGTTGTTTTGGCCTTTTTCCAAACTCGGCAGGATTGCTCTGTAGCTTCGAGGTCGCCTGTCCAGTAGTTCGTCAGTTGACAGGCGAACCGCTGCCATCTAGATCAAAATAAACCCCGGAAACCTTGCAAGCATAGTCAGCTTTTATTTATTTGTTTTGTTTACTATTATAAGTGTGTTTTTTGCAGTTCACATTGAACAGTGCAAGTGATAAATATTGTTACATATGTACGTATGTAGTGTGAACTATGTTCTTGTGAAAAAATGTCAACTGGCAAACGAAAGCATGAAACTGTGACATTAGTGATCAAAGGGGATATTTTGCGGTGCTTAGATGGTGGTCCAAAGGTGGTAGATGTGGCTAAGTGTTTCAACATTCCTCGACAAACTGTTAATTCTATACAACAACAAAAGGACAAAATAATTGATCATGTGAAAAACGCGCAATCCAGACTTCGATGTCGCCAAACAATGAAAACTGGGCAATTCGAGGAGATGGAAGCTGCATTGTTCAGGTGGTTTTTACAAGAACGACATTGTGATTCTATCATTACAGCCGATGTGTTGAAAGCAAAGGCAATGTCAGTAGAGATATCAGTATAGCTCCTCAAGCATCAGAAGTTTAAGGAGCCTAGTGTAATTATTTCTTATTGTATTAGCGTTCAAGTATAATATTGACTAAATATGAGAAAAATAAGTCAGTACAAACGTATATTTAATGAAGTATATAAAATCTTATATTTTACTAGCGGTCCTGCAGCACTCAAAGAGGAACTGTGACTGGGACGAAAATGTTGACTTGGTCTGTGGTATGAATGCTAAGCTTCTAAATACAGGCTTTATCCATTGACGTCTTATGCAACATGAATTATCTCATTTGTCTTCGTGTCAATAACATCGAACTCTGCAATAGCTTTAACAGATATTTGGTGAATTAAATGTTATATAAAAGTCAAAAGTTGCAAGTCCACTTTTTGAATGAGACAAAACAGTGTTAGCTTGACGAGAATGCGACTGAATGGCAGAAAATGCATGAATCGTCTAAGAGGTGGTCCTTATATAAATTCAATCAACTATTGATGGTATCATGTTTTAAACAAAATATTGCAAAAACAACCTCAACTTTTTCTCTTTAAATAAGATTGAATATTTTTCACGCTTTTGCAGTAAAAAATTCAGAACAGTGTATAGCTATTTTGATAACTACTGAAACTACTTACTTTTTACTGCCAATCTAAAACATATATTATTAAATTCGATTTGAGCTTTATAATCTTTTTTTTAGTTCTTGCCGATAGACTAGATTACACAAAATAAAATTATGATCACGATGAGTATATGGGAAGAGGATGTGCCTCCGAATTTAATACATATTTATCTACATCAAGTAAAGTAGGATCATCACTAAATAATAAATACAAGTACTTCAGAGTTTCACTGAGAAAGAATGATTCCATCATGTCCTTTGGTCGAACATTGACAGCATTTTTTACATTACCTATTGATGTATATCCATTAACTACTTTGGTATAATTTTCAAATCCTAAAAATATTTGCCAACCCCAGTCTTGGTAGGTGCTGTTATTTGTAAACTGATACATATACCATAAACTTTCAATAAATTCGGGCCTTAACAAATTATGTGCATCATTGGATTTGACGTACATGTCATTCGAATTTTCACCCTAAAAAACAAGAGACATGTCTATTTTACTTGCATTAAAAAATTGTTTATTCTCCAAATATATCTACTTCACTACTACTGTGATGAAGCGTTATTTTCTATCTAATATCATAAAACTGGTAACTTCTGATTAAATAATTAATTGGAAATCAAATCACAAAATATAAATATATGGTAAAATATTTTCACCATGAAATATTTTTAAAGCAATTTATATTTAACTAAACATGTATTTCGTATTTAATATCATATATATAGAAAGCAATTCCGCACGAGGTAGAAAGAGTAGTATTTTTTTTTGTTCCCTCAGGGCTCGTCCGCGGCCTTGCCGCCCCGATAGCACCGCAACCCTTGGTTGATTGTGCATACCCTTAGTCTTACTCCACCCATTCCAAAATCACTGTGCCTTGAACTAGTCTGCACAGCGATTGGTAGGGTGAAGTTTTATATTGCTCTGTCTCCGGTCTAGAGTGACCGTAGATCAGTTGTCTTTTCCGGTCCAGAGCTATACACTCACACAAGATGTGCTGGGCTGATTCCTCCCCCTCGCCGCAGAGTCTGCATGCGAAGTCCCCTTCGAACCGCCCCATTTTATGCAGGTGTTTCTTGACGGCCATGTGTCCCGTCAAGAGACCTGTTGTGTTTCTGAGCTGTCCTCTGCTAAGGTTTAGCAGCTCCACAGCTCTCTTTGAACTGGGTCCGTCAATTATTGACTTCCCATGTCTGAGCCCTGGGCAGTCCGCCCAGTACACCTTGTGTTGGTTTCTGACCCAGGACTTAATGGCTCCCCTGGCAGTGCTCTTTGACACGCCCAGAGCCGGTTCTGGTCCCATAAATGGTTCTGCTGACCCTCTCTTCGCGAGACTGTCAGCTTCTTCATTGCCTTTGACCCCCGAGTGGCCCGGCACCCAGATGAGGGTCACCTCATTCTGCCCAGCCAGGTCGCTCGTCTCGTCTCGGCACTCACTCACCAGCCAGGAATTTACCCGTGGGCTACTTAGTGCCTTAAGGACTGCCTGGCTGTCTGTGGCTATGAGGATCCGCTTGTTGGTGTAGCCCCTCCTCTTGTTCTCCCGCACACAGTGCAGGATGGCGTACATCTCGGCCTGAAACACCGTTGCATGGGCTCCGAGGGAAATACTATGACTTACCCTCGGTCCTTCCGAGTAAACACCTGCCCCCGTCCCACGCTCCCCGCCGGATCCGTCCGTGAACCAGACGAGCGCGTCCCGTCGAATGCCCGGCGTCTCCTCCCGCCATGCCTCGCGATCGGGGATTTCCACTGTAAATTTGTTTTCCCTGCACATTCGCGGGCTCGCGAAGTCTGACCTCATTTCAAGCATGGGCTCCTTCACGATCTCCTGAATTTTGCAGTGGCCCCTGTAGCCTGGGTTGATCTTCAGTCTACCATTGCAGGCTAGTCTGTATAGTCCTAGCCTGGCCTCTCCCATAATAACTAAGTGTAGGGGGGGTAAATCCAGCAACACCTCCATGGCCGCTGTTGGGGTTGAAGACATGGCCCCTGTGATGCCTAGGCAAGCCATCCTTTGGATCTTGCCTAGTTTTTGTTTGGCACTGGATTGTGTCACCTTAGGCCACCAGACCAGTGCCGCATATGTTAACGATGGTCTGACCACCATTGTGTACAGCCAGTGGGCCATACTAGGTCTTAGTCCCCACGTTTTTCCATATAGCCGCCTAGTGACGGCTAAGGTCATGACTGCCTTACACAGTATTTTTCCAATGTGACCATTCCAGGTTAGCTTAGAGTCCAATACGACCCCAAGATATTTTACCTCCCTGGCCATTGGAACGCTCCTACTGTATAGAGTGAGAGTTCTGTGGCTTTCACACTTCCTCCTCCTCGTAAACGGCACGACGGTTGCTTTCTCGGGGCTCACCCCGCGCCCTTGATCAACCGTCCACCCTTCCACCACTTTCAGTGCAGTCTGCATGTGCTCCCACACTGCCTGTGTGACCTTTCCTCGGACTATGATGACAATGTCGTCCGCATAGCCCTGTACCTCATACCCCCCTCCCGAGAGCCTCCCCAGCAGGCCGTCCACGACTAGACACCAGAGCAAGGGAGACAGAACGCTCCCCTGCGGACACCCCGCCGCGACCCCCGCCAGCAGAGTCCCTCCCGCGAGTGAGGTGAACACCGCCCTGTCCCTGAGCATGGAACCGATCCACCTGCAGCAGGTCTCCTCTATTCCACGCTCCCGGGCAGCTGCCAGAACCGATCCGAACGAGGTGTTGCTAAAGGCCCCCGCTATGTCTAGGAAGGCCCCCAGCGCCACCTCCTTGTTCTCCAGCGTATTCTCCAGTTTCAGCACCAGTTGGTGCAGTGCTGTTTCTGTTGAGAATCCTGCTCTGTATGCATATTGTCCGCAGTGTAGAGGATATGCTTCCAGTACACCGCCCCTAATGTGCCGGTCGAGCAGTTTTTCCACTGTTTTCAGCAAGAAGGACATGAGACTTATTGGCCTCAGGGACTTTGCCTGGTCTGTTGGACGCCCAGGTTTAGGAATAAATACAACCCTGGCCAGTCTCCATGCCCTCGGAATATACCCCAGAGCCAGGCTGGCCCTCATAATGAGGGTAAGCACCGGCGCCAGTCTATCTATCCCCTGTTGGAGCATGATGGGCATTATTCCATCAAATCCCGGCGATTTGTATGGCTTAAAGCTGTTAATGGCCCATCTGATTTTGCTCCAGGTAACCACCTCTTTAGTGACTGTCCAGTCTACTCTAGATGCCCGCCTATAAGGCGCCTCTATTTCTGAGTGTTCCCAGTCCGGAGGTGATTGGTTTATTATGTTACAGCAGGGGAAGTGCGTCTGGAGTAAAATTTCCATAGTTTCCTCCCCCGAGCTTGTAAAGCCTCCCGTGGGTGTTCTAAGGGAGCCTATGTTAGTCTGAGGGCCCTTGCAGGATCTTGTGTAGTCGAGCACTCTCGGACGTGTTTTCCACTTCTTCGCAGTGCCTCCTCCACGACTCCTTCTTGGCGTCCCTCAGTCTTTTGTTATAGGTCGATAGGGCCTGTCTATATTCATCCCATGCTCCCGACCTTTTGGCCGCGTTAAACAGCTTACGAACCTGCGTCTTCCTTTGCCTGAGGTCCTCGTTCCACCACGGGACATTCCTGGTGGACACCCTCATTTTCAGGGGGCAGTTGGCGTTATAGGCCGAGGTAATTGCGTCTCGCAATTGGACTGCTGCAATCTCGAGGTCTATTGAATTTTTTATGGTACTCTTAACCCCCCGCAGTTCCACAGCTAGGTCTGCCCTGTAGGCTTCCCCGTCCGCCTTGCGGGGGTCCCGGTACCATACCGTTTCTCTTTCGACTTTGGCGATTTCAAACCGGATGTATCTGTGGTCTGAGCTACTCACTTCCCCAGACACAGCCCAGCTTTTAACAAAGTCACCCAGAAACTGGGTGGAAACTGTTAGATCTAAAACTTCCTCACGCCGTGTTGTGACGAAGGTCGGTTTATTACCTCTATTCAATATGTCTAAATTAAATTTCATAAGGAATTGTACAAGTGCCTCACCCCTTGAGTTTGTGTCCGAGCTACCCCACAACCCATGGTGCGCATTCGCGTCCATGCCGATGATGGTCTGCCAGCCACCTGCTCTGCTACCCACCATCAGCTGCTCCAATTCGTTGGGTGGAGGAGGGTCCGTGCTGTCCCCTGGCAGATAGCAGCTACCACCGCAGCCTGGATCAGGTCCGCCTTCCCCTGGTCTAGCGTGACCTCAGGATGGCGTCTGTCAATCACTGCCATCCCGAGGCCCTCCGCAGCCTCCCTATAAGAGCCAGTCTGCGCCGGTGTTCCGGCCTTGGTTCCTTTGGGAGGTCTGTCTGTAGTAGGCGTGCTAGAGCCAGAGCGCGGCGTCTTCTGACTCGCACTCTCCTCTTGCGCCTTTACAGGTACCCTGGCCCTTTTGGGACGTCTGTCTGTAGTGGGCGTGCTAGAGTTCGAGCGCGTCCTCTTCTGACCCGCACTCCCCTCTTGCGCCTTTACAGGTTTCTCGACCGTCCACGTCCCGGCGGCCATTTTTTGCGCCCTCCGGAACTTCTCTTTGCGCCCCGGAAAGACGCTTGGACTGCCGGGGCAGTCCCTCTACTCTAACAGTAGAGTCCTCACTGGTGGAGGGGCCCCCGAAGTCCGCGGAGCTCGCCGCCCTCCGGTGGGACCCAGCCTCCAGCTTGGGTGTCGGGGACAGGTCTCTGGCCGAAGCTACCCCCTGATCCCCCGTATCTACGCCGGTCGTAGGACCTCCAGAGTCCGCTGCCGCCCCCTGGCTCGTCTCCGTTTCCGGGATAGACTCAAGGCACAAGTCTGTAGCCGGAGCTACTCCTCGAGCCTCATTGGTTTTGGTTTTATATGTGTTTATTATCTTCATGTTGTTCCCACGAGAATGGGGGAAATACTGTCCACACCATCAGAACCCCCTGTGTGGTGCAAGGCGGGTTACTCTGGAGGGTTGCTTGGTACTCCAGAGGTTCCGTTCACGACACCATCGCCCTGGTGCCATCCATCCATAGGCACAGGTCACGTGACACCGTAGATTGGGGGAGTTTAGTTAGACCTCCTTGTCTAGATCCGTCATGTTTAGTTATTAGCAGGGTCACCTCGTGCAGGATGCGGATTTTTTCCGCGCATGACGGTCTTGGGGAAAGCTTAATCGAGAGTTTATGTTGTTATTTAAGAGTAGTATTAGTTCTATAGTTAGTAGCAAAACTGCAACAGCGAATCATCACCAATTCGTCCGAGTCTGTCCCGATTCCATTTTCGTCCAAACGCTCCAGGTTTGGCTTATTTCATTGAACAGGAATATTTTTATAGGTGAGACATTGTCAGTTTGCATTAATATTTTGTAGCGAATTTTAATATTTAAAAAATAATAGGTTCGGGACGCAGCAAGTGCGTTATAGTAGTGAATTTTCATAAGAATTGTACACTATTAGTACGATATATTATTAAAACTAATTCTTTAAAATTAAATAGACCTTGGAGATCGGTTCTAGAGTCCCAGTCAGCGATTATTTGAAAAAAATATATATATTTTATATGGAGCTAAAAAATTGAAATTTGCTCTTAGATACAACATGTAAGTACTGCAAGTGTTTAAAAAAAAAAAAGTGTTACAAAATTTCATTAAAGTCACAAAAGTTTTTTCAGAAAAAAATATTTACAAAGGGAATGTACCTGTCAATTTATAAATATGGCAGGTATTTTTACTTATTAATTGCTTGGATGGTTTGTTTTAGTCAACCCATCCAGTTTTTGCAAAGAATAAACAACAAAAAAGGTTTTTTAAAACAAATTTGTAGTTATCCGCGAAGCTCATTATGTTATTTTTCTTTAGTTTAGTACCCTCGGTGCATTTACATAGGTGTTACTATTGTTCTAGCTTAATGGGAAATTTATTGAGCGATCGGATTTGAAATATTTTTACGAGAATTTTCTACCATAACATACTTGCTGCACCCAGTCCCTTTCCAACACTTATTTATGGTTGCTGTATCCATACTTTTTGAAAATGATAAAATATTGCAGCTTACTATGTAAGACTGAAAAACAAAGCAACCTCAAAATCATTTTTGGAAAAATATTTAAGAAATGAGGTGAGATAACAATTTAAACATAAATTGAAAATCTTGTTTTGCTGCTTCGTCGCGGGGGTTCTCCTTCCCCTTCTGCATGCCTACAATCACGCTCAATGAATAAACGAGAACAATGTAAAGAAGAAAAATTCCTTTGGAGCAACCCCTAAGAAAGTTACGGGACCTGCGGTCAATACAGAGGTTCTGCGTGTGGTAAACAGGATTTCAAGGAGGTATAGCTGCAAAATGGGATAAAGGTAGCTTAAATAGGTCCAACTAAGCTGTTTCTTTCGCACTTTCCGCTCACATTTCCTTTTTATATTCTTCTCCGCCCAGCACCCCTATTCACACATGATCCCGTAACTTTCTTGTGGGCTGTTTGCAAGAAATTCTTCATGTGGTTTGGGCTTCCAGAAGGGGTTCTAAGCATATTTCTGGAAAGATTTTTCTAAACACCCGCCATGTGCTACTCTGCAAATTTACCGAAAATTTAATTTTTATTTACAAACGGAATGCATCTATGAAATTATAGGTGGCAGGTAAGTATTTTTCCATATTAATCGCTTTATTAATCGGTTTTAATCAACTCAATCGAACCAGTTTCTACAAACAAAATAACAAAAAAGTGTTTTTTAAAACAAATTTGTAATTATCTGTGAAGTTCATTGTGTTATTTTTTTAGCAGCGTGATAGGTAATACCGAGTTGTATATAGTAAATATAGTGTACATGTACGATACAAAATCTTTATCATATGTAATATGGATATTATATATAGTAAACAGAGTGTATGTGTACGATACAATCTCTATGAGCTAAATGACATATACTGCAGGGTCAGCCGGCCAATAAGAGCAGCAACAAAATAAAACAGATTCGGTGTTTGTATTCCTAATTCGTAACAACAAATATTAATCTAAACCTGCTTAACCTCTACTTACCCCTTACCCGCAATACCGTATAACGGTAATCGAATTTTTTCTTATATTCCTAGGACGGGATGTATTCTATTCCATTATATCCTGCTTATCTATTTTTAATTGTGTCAATTAGATTACGCAGGGGTTTGTTGAAACGAGAAGTTGAATTTAAAACAAAAGCTTTCTGCTGGTGCAGTTATAATATAAATTTTTAATAATAAAAGTGAAATAATGAACACCCCAGAATCTTTTTGATTTGGTTATTGGTCACCATTATATTTTATTAATTACAAAAAAACTTAACATGAACTTATCCTATATATTTGTAAAAATACATTCCCTGGACAATAATAATAAAACAAAATTATATTTGGCACATGTACGTTATTATTATTACTTACTACTATTAAGCATCTACGATTCCATACCATACCACGCTAAATATAAATATAATATACCATTCTTAATGTCAAAACGTAATCGGATGATCATTCCGAATATTATTTTATATGAATCCCTATCATCCGAATATTGACAACGCTAGTATTGACAATTAGCACCGGCAGAGTCGATTTCCAGGTTATGCGATGCGCAGAGCGTGAGCGCTACTCTGTGACAAATAGCTATGTGTGGTCAGGTTAAACTAGGAGAGAGAGAGAGAGAGAGAGAGAGAGAGAGAGAGAGAGAGAGAGAGAGAGAGAGAGAGAGAGAGAGAGGGAGATGGCTTTTAATTTTAAATACTGTGAACGTGAAGAATGGGAAGCTTAATATTTCTACATAATGAAACGTAGTTCTAGATTGCTTTTAAACAAATTGAATCACTGTCAGTAAAATGTTCATTTATTAGTATAAATTCGCATGCTAATATTTCGCACTTTTGGGCGCAAACTTTGTCCCGGCATTAGCAAAGAAATGGTTCAAGGTTGACAATTTACAAAATTGTTTGTTATACAGCTCTATCAATAAAATGTTGTGTAAACTAGAGTCATTGTGACAACATACTAGTTGGTCCTGCACAGAGCTGGCGCCCCTGTCGTATCTCACAATGTCTGAGCTTGTGCAATAACTTCCATTGTTTAGATTTTTATCTACGATTTATTTAAATGGCATAGCGGTACAGATAACGTCATCTGTCTTTGTCCAACATTGTAGATATTGGATTACAGAATCTGAAGTGATGTCGAGGATTATTTTATTATTAATTTCGAATAACTTTATTCTCCTTTGATGAAACGACTTGAAAATTGGTACACAACCAGGTCTGTCTATGTTCTTGTAAGTTGTACATTTTTGGTTCAATCACTTAGAAAATTTGAGAGATATTGCGTTTAAAAAAATATTTTTTAATTTTTTATTAAGAAAAATTGGCCGTTAAGATTTGATGAACGAACTCATCCAAGCCATTAACAAAATAAGGGTAATTCCCAAATTTGGTCCAAATCAGTGAAGTATTTTTTGAGTGATCGGTTGGATACATACATTATATATATATATATATATATATATATATATATATATATATATATATATATATATATATATATATATATATATATATATATATATATATATAATTACTGACCATGGAAATGGGTTCCAGAGGCCCTAATTCGTGCTCATTTGAAGAAATTTTCCGAAAGTCTCACCATCGACATCTCTCTATTAGTGAATTTTCTTAATGAAAATTCACTAATATAATGCTTCTCAATCAGATTTTAGCAATTGAAATATTTCTGCATTTTACAACCTACCGCCGTACCTTTAGATAGCCCTGTATGTTATATTATCTTGCGTTATTTTTGTGGGTATGCTGAGGATTTACAGTTCACTTAAATAATTGAGATATTTCCATCTTGGATTGATCTTGATAGGGACGCTGAGCATTCACAGTCTATCTAGCAACACGTCCATTTCAAGTCAGCGCCTAGAATGTTGTCTAGTCCCTCGCTTCCGGCCACATACAGTAGGAACTCTTGTGTTATTTTCGTGAGGACGCTGAGGATTCACAGCTCGCTAAAGTAATCAACATGTTTGTGTGCTGGTTTGACCCAAGCGGGGATGCTGATGATTCAGTCTGCATAGGCCATGCAGGAACTTATATCCCGCTTCTTCCTTCTTAAACTTTCCTTCCTGTGTATCCGTTATTTTCGACTGAGAGCTTGTTAATAACACTTTTGCATTGGCTTTCACTGTGTGTTTGTTACCTGCTCTGTATCCTTGCCTATGGAAACTGCCGCTAATAACATATATACTTTGCCAACTCCATATGCTTCATCAAACGTTAGCTCTAACCCTTATATAGATAGCTGAGTTATAGCTAATGTTAGTAACCACCCACATCACTTGTATGTAGTTTGAAAATATTATTTGGTATATATTTTGTAAATAGTTCCTTGAATAAAATATAGGGTTGAGTAAATAACGGCATTACTTAATTTGTCTTTAACCTTTAACTGCACAATCTGCTACATCTTTTAATAAGTCAGAAGAGGTCCAGAGTCAGCGTTTAAAGAGAGGTCACAAATTTAGCCGGAGTTTGAGGCCCCCACTGTGTGCTTGGAAACGGACGGACGGCCTCGCTTGGGTGTGTCGAGTCTAGACGAACCCAGAGGACAGCTGAGATCTTTTGGGGTGGGTTACAACTAGAGATTGAGGCCTCTTATGTGAGCTTCGAAATGGGCAAACGACCTCACTTGGATGCTGCTCGGATGCAGGACTTCATGATACTTCCTCGAGTTAAACACTGACGGATGTCTGGTCCAGACGAACTCGAAGAGAGGTTATCGCTCTTTGTGCTTTGAAACGGGCAAGCGACTTCGCTCAGATGGCAGTACACCTTTCAAACAAAGTTTCACATCACAGGAAGCTCGATTTGTTGGGTGAAATTTAAGCAAACGCTGGCAGGTATCGAATCTACACGAACCCGAAGGGGGCTGAGATCTCTAGGGGTGGATTACACCTGGAGACTTAGGCCTACTCTGTGAGCTTCGAAACAGGCTAACGACCCCGCTTGGATGCTACTCAAGGGTGGGACTTCATGATACCGCCTCGAGTCAATGGAACACTGGCGGTGGTCTGGTACAGGTGACCCTGGGGGGGAGGCGGACATCTCTGGGGAGTGATATGCACCCGGATTTTAACGCCTCCACTGTGGGCTTAGAGAGGGACAATTGACCTCGCTTGGTTGTTACTCGGGAGCGAGGTTCCAGATGATACTGCCCTGGGTTGAGCGCTGGCGGGTGTTGTGTGTCCAGACGACCCGGAGGGGGCTGTGATCTCTGGTATACACCCGGAGTTTGGGGCACCCACTGTGTGCTACTAAACGGACGGACGGCCTCACTCGGGTGATGCTCGGGAGCGGCACTCGATGGGAGGTTGTCTTGAGTCTAACATTGTTGGGTGTCGGGTTTAGACGAGCCTGGGGGGAGGTGAGATCTCTAGGGGTGGATTACAACTGGATATTGGATGCTGCTTGAGAACGGGACTTCATGATACCGCCTAGAGGCAAATACTGACGGACGTCGGGTCCAGACGAACTTGGAGAGAGGTTATCTCTCTTTGAACTTCGCAACGGGCAAGCGACTTCACTCAGAAGGCAGTACACCTGCCAAACAAACTTTCACCCTCAAAAAAAGAACGACTCCCGCAGGGAGCTGGAATTGATGGGTGAAATTGAAATAATTAGACATGAGCCACAATAGACCTAAGGTCACGATGAAGGGACTCGAATAGCCCACTCACAATAAATCTAATCTAATCTAAGGTTGCTTCAGCCTAATATGTTGGAGATTCCACAAAAAGGCTTCAATGTGCAAGAGCCTTGTGTCAAAAAGACGAAACTTCACTCCGCATAGTGTGCCAATGTAACAGCCTAATGAAGTTGAGGTTCCACTTGGAGATGACAAACCAAAGGCTTAAAGCTACATGAAAGAGCCTATTTTTATGCTCTAGACCCTAATAAATGGGACAAACATATCTGGAATGCTAAATGATTGCTGAGCTGTTTTGAGCTGGTCAGACTTAATGGGTTGCTAGACATTTCGCCAACCAGTAGCTACTGAAGAAGCCAGCAGCTATGGTTGGCGAAACATCTAGCAAACCGCTAAGTGAGCTCGACTACGGCAGGGCAGCCCGAAAATAATGTAACATTCTAATATACCACTTGCCAGAAAAACTTGAGGAATTCTAGTCAAAACTTATAAATTATATATTTTCACCCTTTTGTGATATTGACTATAACAAAAGCAAGCTGAAATTTCAAAATATTTTTATAACAAATGTTTAAATAGTAACTCCCGCACAATTTGGCAGCGTAAGAGATGCAAATAAACTTTGAGTAGTTCATATCCTTGTTTTCACATTGTCTAGTGTATTGACTTATTTATGTATACCTTACTTTTCAAGATAATGTCTAGTGGGGTCTAATCAGAGGATTTAGGTGGCCCTTCAATAGCTTCCCTATGGCATATTCATCTATATGGAAATATCATCCAACATATGACAAACCGGTACAACAAATTGTAGAGGTGTGTCGTTGCTGAAATCATAGATCGCCTCTCGGAAAGTAATAGTCATCTGGATTGGGAAACTTAACAGTTAAGCCAGGAACTAAATCTTCTTCAAGAAAGTTCAAATAATGCTCAGCATTAACATTCCCTACAAAATAATGCCAATAATTTACTAGCCCATAGTTGCTACCCAAACATAATTTTTTTGAGGTAGCTTGTGGTTTTCTGAGTCCAATGTGAAGTGGCTTGAGAACAGTGGCAATAATTATGACAATTCACCATACTATTTAAATAAAAAGTTGCTTCATCGGTGAAAATAAAATTGGACAACAAATTGGGATCTTCATTATACGCAGCATTAGCAATTCACAGTATCGGGATTTTCATTAGTTCATGAAGCAACTGGAACTTGTGCTTATTATTCTTTTCCCTTTTAAACAGTTTGGCTACAGTTGATTAATGTAAATTGTATTTTGTTTCCAATGAAATGTTTATATGCAAATCTGTATTTAATGATGACAACCAGATTTTGGCAAATGATGCATACTACCCGCCAATTTTGTGAAATTGTGCAACAAATCTGCTTACTGAAAAACGTGTAGTTGAAGGACACTCAAAGTGCTGCCTGCTTCTTCAGGGGTCCATAATCTCTCGCCATGCCCCAATCATCATTAACATTTAAATTTACTGACTTTTTCGCTCAACTGTGATACTTTTATGTAATTTAACTGTTACACTACAAAACTAACAAAATATAAATGACAAAAAATAATACTGATAAGTGACTTTGAAAGAAACAAAAGGAACACAGCTGATATTGTTATCATATCTATTATGACATAAAAGAAACTATTCAATATTTTCATCCAATTAAAACTGATATTGACCTGACATGCAATATAAGCAGTCTTGTTCAGCTTATCATTTGCATTCACAGACCTGACTTTCTCTACTACCCTGTTATGACTTTATTGTTGCTGACTGCTAAATAATAAAGGAGGCATATGTGTTTGGAAAGATAATGAAAAACTATTACCTGCCAGTTCTTGAACAGTCTTATGACAAGTCAGATGTGAATAACATTAAAAACATTTCCAATGATACTAATTACAATTATATTCCAGAGACAAATGGAGAAGCAATTCTGGCTACAAGAAGAAAGGTAAATTAGAATAGAAACTAACAAAACGTTTTAAAACCCAGAATAGTGCAAGTATTGTTTAAATGAAGAACCTGACTATATTTTGGAATTTCAAGAAACACCAGAGAATATGGTATAATTTCAGATTAAAATCATTGATAAGCACACGAAAATCACTTTCTTCTATTTTCTTTATAACTCAAGAGGTTGTCTGCTTTCAATGGCTATCTAACACAAACTAAATGATGCAGCTTCTTCAAAATTTAACAGGAGCCAACTGACATATGCTTGTTGGTAGGAGCAGACTTGCCCTTCCTATGAAGAGGCGGGAAATTCAAAAAATTATGGACTTATTCACCCACCCCCGTATATATATATATATATATATATATATATATATATATATATATATATATATATATATATATATATATATATATATATATATACAGGGTCGCTGATAAGTCTGGAAACGGTCGATTATCCGCGAAAATATACAAGGTGTCGAAAAAAGTTTTATACAAAAGTTTTTGGGTTCTTCAATGTCTACTAGGCGGTGATAATTTTATTTATACAGGGTTGGTCATACAGGCGTGGCACACCAATATTAATTTTTTTTTAATGGAACACCCTATATATTATTCGATATTTCAATCCTTCTCTTAATTTTGAGTAACATTTATGAGAAGCATAATGTACCTAAACTCAATCGTTTCCGGGTAAAAAAATAAATAAAAATAAACGCTACTGTTTTTAAAATCTATTGGATGAAGAACAAAAATAAATGAAAAGTAGAATATCTCTTGAAAACAATCTGTGAGTGTGAAAAGAACCGGTTGCGATGTTTTTAACATTGTTTGGAATCCCAAGATAAGATAAGATGCCCATAAGAAACGCAGTATTATTCTTTTGTTTTAAAATGTTTCCAGGACAACGAATGTCAAACATTCATTCAGTGTCAACAGTTTTGAAACATTAGTAATTTAGTGTCAACAGTTTTTGTGCAAAATGGCAAGTTTAAGTGAAACCGAACGTATCGAAATTTTAATGATGATAGGGTACGGTGATAGAACACGAAGTTTTGCTCAAGTGGTGATTATGTTCAATGAGTTGCATCCTGAGCGGGAATCGATCTCCAAATCCACAGTTTCGAAAACTTTGCATCGTTTTCACGAAACTGGCGGTATCAAGGATAAACCTAGAACTGGAAGGCCAGTAACCGTTACAAATGAAGAAAATTCTTTGAATGTAATATTGGATGTGGTGGAAAATCCGAAAACTTCGGCACAGCAATTGGCTTTAAATCACAATATGAGTCGATATTCAATTCAAAAGATTACGAAGCGGGAAAAGTTCCGTCCATATAAAATTCATTTATTGCAAGAACTGAGTGAAGACGATTTTGAACGCAGAATCGAGTTCTGTGAACTTATTATGGAGAAGTTACGCCAAAATTTTAACTTTGCCAACCACATTTTGTTTTCCGACGAATCTACATTTTGTTTGAATGGACAAGTCAACCGACATAACTGTAGGTACTG
Source organism: Tillus elongatus (assembly GCA_964006375.1). Classification (NCBI taxonomy): domain Eukaryota; kingdom Metazoa; phylum Arthropoda; class Insecta; order Coleoptera; family Cleridae; genus Tillus; species Tillus elongatus. The sequence continues at coordinate 109,464,579 of OZ023263.1, read as the reverse complement.
GTCAGACGAAAACCCACATTGGATGGAACAAATTCACACCCAAAGACCGCAAAAAGTAAATGTTTGGTGTGCTATTATTGGTGGACATATCATAGGACCTTATTTTATACACGGTAATTTGAACTCTGCTCGATATTTGACACTTTTGCAAGAATCAATTGTTCCAGACGTAAGTCGATTATTTCCGAACAATAACGACCCAAATCTAACAGCGGAAGAAATATGGTTTCAGCAGGATGGGGCACCCCCTCATTTTGGAATTGAGGTACGGGAATATCTGAATCAAACCTTTCCTGGCAGATGGATAGGGCGCAGGGGAACTATTGAATGGCCAGCTAGGTCTCCCGACATGACGCCGCTTGACTTTTTTTTTGTGGGGTCATGTAAAAAATTTAATTTACCAAAATAGACCGCAGAATATTGAAGAGTTGCAAGCAAGGATTGTGCATGAAATTAATAACATTCCTCAAAACGCTCTTGTAAATGCAGTGCAATGTTTTGTTAAGCGAATTCATTATTGTCAGGAGGTCAATGGAGAACACTTTGAACATCTTATAAAATAGGATTCCAAACAATGTTAAAAACATCGCAACCGGTTCTTTTCACACTCACAGATTGTTTTCAAGAGATATTCTACTTTTCATTTATTTTTGTTCTTCATCCAATAGATTTTAAAAACAATAGCGTTTATTTTTATTTATTTTTTTACCCGGAAACGATTAAGTTTATGTACATCATGCTTCTGATAAATGTTGCTCAAAATTAAGAGAAGGATTGAAATATCGAATAATATATAGGGTGTTCCATTAAAAAAAAATTAATATTGGTGTGCCACGCCTGTATGACCAACCCTGTATAAATGAAATTATCACCGCCTAGTAGACATTGAAGAACCCAAAAACTTTTGTATAAAACTTTTTTCGACACCTTGTATATTTTCCCGGATAATCGACCGTTTCCAGACTTATCAGCGACCCTGTATATATATATATATATATATATATATATATATATATATATATATATATATATATATATATATATATATATATATAAATTGTTACAATTAAAGTGATAAAAACTCTTAAGATTAGACTTAGAAGAGGACTGATCAACGACTCCCCAGAAGCGAAATAGACACTAATGCTTCGAGCATACAAAAAAAATGTAATTTATGTTTTATTGAACAGAACTGAAGTAAAACCCAGCGCCTAATTTGTTTTTCATCAAAATGTATTGTTTTGCTTTGTTTTTATTTCCCAATTTCAATTTGTCAGATAAGTATATTAAAAAAAAAAGAATATAATACATAACCAATTGGTAATAGATCAAACGAACTATCTCTTCCATCTAATTAACTGAGTGAGTTAAACTACACACAGCAGCAGGGGAATATTGACATGGGTAAGTTCTTTAGAACTGATATACAATTCACCTAACAATAGTGTGCAATAATCGTTAACATACCTGAATATTAAAATAGGTTATTTCTGGAGCTAAAAACGTAGGTTGTTGAGCATATGTTTGGTAACAGGTGGTCAGTAGCTCTTCAGCAAATTTCATATGTGAATTTGGCAAACCATTGTGAACACCAAGAGCTAAGGTGCCAGATAAGTAACATGTTAGATGATCCATTTTTGGTTTGAAATCTTTACCACCTACAAGAAGTTCCCCCAAAAATAAAAATCCATTTGGCACTGTGCGTCTCACTAGGTGTTTCTCCATTCCCTCCACGCTTTCTACGTAATCATCTCGCAAACTGAAAATAATGAGACTAACTTTTTTTAAATACAAAATTGTCTATGCTAAAACTAGAATTAATCAATTTAAGAAACAAAAACCTTCGGTGATCAACAAATAAATAAACATAACATAAATAATAACAAAAAATATCTTAAAGAAACAGCTATAACAATGATAGATGAGGATGTATATACGAGGTGTGGCTATGAAATAACGAGACTGATGTTTCTACGGAAGTATGCATGTGCCAAAGGCGAACGATAGGCAGCTGTGTACCGTGAGGCCTCCCTGTTTCGAATGCAACACCTTCCGTATCTGTAGACAGATCAGTCTGGCCGTGGCCATTTGTATAAGAGCTGTTGTTTTGTTTTGCCGGAAAAATGATATATCTAATAATAGAGCAACAAATTGTCATGAAATTTCACATGAAACTTGGAAAAACTGCTACAGAAACTTTAATTTTATTAAAAGAAATGTATGGCAATGGATGTTTGTCACGAGCACGAGTTTTTGAGAGATTTGAGCTTTTCCAAGATGACCGAGAAGACTCTGAAGATGATTCATGCCCAGGCCGCCCTTCCACCTCATAAACGGAAAAAAAAAATCAGTAATCTGATTCAATCTGACCGTAGGCTAACTATTCGTGTGATTGCTGAAACTGTAGAAATGACAAATAATGTGTAAGGCAAATTATACATAACAGTTTTAACATGAAAAAAGTGTGTACTTAAATGGTGCCTAAAATTCTCTTGATTGAACAAAAAGAAGCCGCCAAAATATTTGTACTGACACTTTGAATGCCATTGGAAATGACCCGAACTTTTTGGAAAGAGTGATAACATGTGGCGAATCATGTTCTTTCGCTAACGATCCTGAAACTAAGTGACAATTCATGCATGGGAAGGGCGCAACTTAACAAGAGTTAAAAAAAGCTCGAATTAGCAAATCAAGATTGAAAGCGATGATGATTGTTTTTTAGATATTCACGGGATTGTGTACCTTCACTGGGTGAAGGTAAAACTATTAATCAACATTACTACCTTGAGGTTATTCAACTCAGTGAAAGAATAAGAAAAAAATGACCTGAATTGTGGAAGAACAAGTCATGGGTTCTCCATCAATACCACGCCCAGGCTCATTCTGCATTGTCTGTCAAGACGTTTATAGCCAAGTACAACATCCCAGGGTTAGACCATCCACCTCATTCACCTGATCCTCCACCATGTGACTTTTGTTTCCCCAAGGTCAAATCTGCATTAAAAGGAACAAAATTTTAGTTCATTGAAGCTGTAAAAGAAAAAGCGGCATCGTAATGAAGGAACTCACAGATGGACACTTTCAGCACTGTTTCGACAATGGAAAATTCGAATGGACCATTGTGGGCATAGCGGAGTGATGTATATTGGAGGTGATAATAACTAAATATGTATAAATTCAAAATAAATATTTTGCAGCAATAGTCTCATTGTTTTAAACCCACACCTCATATACAGCTTGAAATAACTACGAGAACGAATCACTGCTTAAATGTGAAGTCATCCTTCATATTGTTCCCCCTCATACTGTCGTTTGTACATCTCTCTAACGTCTACTGCTGTTCAAGCTGCTTTATCAAGCAAAACAAAAAATATGTCTTTTTATCATTTTATAAAAAAATTATTACTACTTACTAATCAATGGTTTTTCCAGTCTGCAGCCATTGTTTTAATAAATACTCATAGTAACTGTCACCACGTGCTCCTAATGTTATAGTTGCATAAGAACGAAATTGGCCTGTATTTGCATTGATGAAAATAGGAACCAAACCATCTTTCTTTTCCAACTCATGTATTAATGAAGATACCCTCAAAACAGCATTCTGAAAGAATAATTAACAGTTTTTGAGAAAATTATGCAGTTTTTCAATAAAAACGTACTTCTCAAAAATATATATATATTAAAAGATTTAATGAAAATATATCAGTTGATTTTAATGTCAAAGGAGGTGGCAATTTTAATATATAATATATTTACTATTCCTGTCTTTGAGAGCAAGCATCTTAAAAAAAATTAAATGAAATGGAGGAGGCATGCCACACACTGAGAGCTTTTTTATCTTTTAAAACACTATCGCATAGTATAGTATTCATTGCCATCGAATACATGGTTGGTCATACCAAAAATATGCAATACCTACATAAACCCAACACCATACATGCCTACATAAACTAAAACATAGCAAATCAAATTTAAAAGATAAAATGACACAAAATAACATTAAAAAATGTGTATAAATAAAATATATAAGTAAAATTGTATAAATAAAATGTGTAAGTAGATTTGGCTAGATAAACATAAGTAAAACTGACAAAATAAATTAACACAAATGGCGGAAAAAACAGCACAAAACAAGCATAACTGATCTCTAGGGTGGCATGATACCAAAGTATTCATTTGAGCTATACAGTGTCTGGGCCAACAAATAAGCTTTAGCGCTTTTGTGAAAGCTCTCTCTGTCTGCAACCCTTCTTATATGGACAGGAAGCTTACTGGACATTTTTTTTTGGTTTAATTCCAGAGGCTGATCTGTCTTGGAATAACGGGAGCTATGGCATCATGCCACACAGTTGTAATAGAGCCAATGCTGAATCTTGCTTCACTGCACATGTGCATGGACAGGGAAGCAGCACTAAATGTCTCAAGACTATTCAAAACGGACAAATTCAAACCAGGAGACTTGGTCAGCCACTTGAATATGCTGGAATTTATTCCACTGGAGTCACTCGCCAAACTAATAGACCAAATGCCAGCCAAACTGAACTTCATAATTCCATTCAACATGGTCATCAATGACCGCCAAACATGGGACAGGGACAGTGCAAGGCTGGCACACAACTCATCTGTATGGTATACAGACAGGCCTAAACAAATGTAGGGAGCAGGGCTGGGAATAAGAGGACCCAACTTTAAGACTCAGTAAGTTACTAAGAAAAACTTCCACCATCTTCCAAGCAGAAATGCTTGCTATAAATCTCTGCATACAGAGAAGACTCAGAAATAGACGGATATACATCCTGTCAGATAGTCAGGCAGTACTAAATACTCTAAAATCTTTTAAAACCGAGTCAAAACTGACCTGGGAATGCAAACAATCTTTGAAGGAACTGGCGGCGAACAACAAACTAACTTTGATGTGGGTACCAAGGCATTGAAGGACACGAGGAAGCTGATAGCCTTGCAAAAAAGGCACCAACAACACCATTCCATGGTCCAGAGCCCTATTGTGGACTAACAAAAAGCCACATAAGAAACAAACCTGGTACTTGGAAGAAGAACCAAATGCTGTCTTACTGGAGAAAAACAGCAGGTTTAAGGCAGTCAAAATGGTTTATCACCATATCAACAGAAAAGTCCAGTTATTTCTTGAATTGAACGGGAACGACTTGAGAATAACCACATGACACTACCCACTAAGGTATCACCTTATGCAGATAGTGAAAACTGCAGATTCTGCACTGATGTAGCAGAAACAACGGAACACTTGGTATGCAACTTTATAGCTCAGTTCTGCGAAAGGCTAAAATACCTTGGAGAGGTGACCCTAACACCCCAGGAAATAGGTAAAATAACCCCCAAGAAGGTAGTGAACTACATAAAAAGTCTGAACGTTTTGAGCAACTACTAAGAAAAAGAATCATGCACAAAAGACTCATTGGCGTCGCAGCACTGAGGGGCCAAAGGCATATACAACTCAAAGAACAATCTACAAATCTACAATCTACTGAACATTTTAACTCTAAATAGTTGATTCCATTTTTTGAGGCTTCTACTCGATGCAACAGAATTAAGAGTTCATCGCCTCTCTGTGTGTCATAACCATGAAAATCACCAATCCTAGATCTTACGGCCCTGGTATCTCATATGTGCAGAACACAGGCAAGTATAAATTCATTAACAACAGTAAATATATCATGCTTCTTAAAAAAGTGTTCTACAACTATCCAGTGGACCAGCATTACTCAGTACCCTAACAGCTTTTTTTTTGTTCCAGCAAAACCCTGCATAGTTCAGCAGAACAGCCCCAAACAGGGATTCCATAGATGGCAACAGAATGAAAATTAGTGAAATAAGCTCTTCTGGCCGCTACACATGTCATAAGTTCCCAAATTCCATATTCCATGCATATATTGTCAATATGAAGGAACCATTTGATTGAAGTATCCAATGTGATCCCCAGAAGTTTTGCAGACTCTGTAGGACCGTTATTTCTAATACAAATCTCAATATTTGTGTTTTACATGCTCTCTACTGTTCTTTGTTAAGGGTGGTATTTCATTGTCAGTTTTCGCTGTTAGTGAAGCTAGTATCATCTGCATACAAATAAGATCAATGAGCTTTAATGTTTTGGGATATGTCATTCATATATATTACGAATAAAAGTGGCCCCAAAATTAACCCCTGTGACACCCGGGCTCTAATGCAAACGCTTTTGGACATCTTGTTTCTCCACATAATCAGCTGTGCTCTACCATCAAAATATGACTTGAACATTTAATATGCCAAGTCTCTCACCCCCATTATATTCAAGTTTCTGGAGCAACAAACTGTGGCTAACTGAGTCAAAAGCCTTACTAAGATCTAAAAATGCTGTTTCAATTTTGTCTTTCTTCTTAAAGCCATTAAGTATGTGACCCACCGCTTTTACATGGGCTGACACTGTTGACCTGGATTTCCTATAGGCATGCTGACTTTCATCCATCATCCCATTTATGTCAAAAAAGATTACCACTTTCTTTTTTAATTAAGTCTCAAAGAATTTAGAAAAATGGCCAAGATAAAAATGGGCCTATAATTCTAACATGAGTTGATATCACCTTTTCTATACACTGGAATCACTTTTGCTATTTATAGTGAATTTTCTTTAAGAAATTTCACTAATAGAGAGGTATAGATGGTGTGACTTTCGGAAAATTTCTTCAAATGAGCGCGAATCAGGGCCCCTGGAACCCATTTCCAAGGTCAGTTAAAAAGTGTATATATATATATATATATATATATATATATATATATATATATATATATATATATATATATATATATATATATATATATATATATATATATATATATATATATATATATAACTATAACAGGATTGATAACACGGCATTTCTGTAATATACTTCACTGATTTGGACCAACCTTGGGAATTACCTTCATTTTGTTCATGGCCTGGAAGACTTTGTTCATCAGATCTTGACGACTTCGTTCATCAGATCTTGACGTCCAACTTTTCTTAACAAAAAATTTTAAAATATTTTTTTAAACACAATATCTCTTGAATTGTTTAAGTGATTGAAACGAAAATTTATGACTTAAATGAACATAGACAGACGTGGCTGTGTACCAATTTTCAAGTCTTTTGATCAAATAAAAATAAAGTTATTCTAAATTAATATTAAAATAATCCTCGACATCACTTCAGATTCTGTAATGCAATATCTACAATGTTGAACAAAGGCAGATGACGTTACCTGTACTGCTATGTTATTTAAATAAATCGCACATAAAAAACAATGAAAGTTACATTATTGCAACATGTCAGAATGTAGAACATTGAGAGATGTACGACAGAGACGCCATCTCGGTGCGGAACCAGGTAGTATGTTGTCATGACAGCTCTAGTTAACACAAAATGTTATAGATAGACTGTGTACAATGTTTGATAATTTACAACTGACGTTTAACTAACCTAACATATTTAAAACATGGATATAAATATTCAAAATAAATATTGGACGATGGTTGTGAATGAAAATTGTGAGTTAATGGCTCAAAACAATACAATTTTGCGTAAAATAGAAAATCAGTATACCAGTGAATCATATTTTAAGAGCAGTTTTAACACTCGGTGTTTAATGTTTCTTAATTGAGCCACGACAGGACCCCTTAGACATTATTATTATTGTATAACTGGGGGAAATAGCTAATGCATTATGTAGTAATAGTAACAGTATCGGCATTTTTATGGTTTTCTCCATGGGGAAGACAATATTTGTTAGGTTCGTTGTGTTAAATTTAGTACCACTTCTCTCTTCTTTGCAAGTATCAAGACCTGCTTACAAAATGAAAACGGTACCTACTGATAGATAAATTACCAGATCATTTTTATTATCCATGATTTCGCAGGTTAGTTGGTCAGTTATTTTTAAATAAATATTACTTTAAAGCGTATTTCTGTATTTCTCATATTGTATGTTTAAAACAGTACTGCCGCTTAAAATTAGACATACCCACCTTTGTTAACCACCCAAGCCTATAGTGCTTAATCTAGGTACAAGTTGCTTGCTTGTGGTCGACCAGATTTCAGTGTAGTCTTGGACAAAAGCTAGGTTCATACACTCGCGAATTGCGAAATCGTGGCGAAACGTATTCCTATTGGTTTATTTTAAATAATATCGTAAAACTGTTGTTTTTTTATTAGATTTTATAAACGTGTTTTACTAATTTGTGTGTGCATACAGTTAGGAGTTATTTTTTAATCAAACATATGGCTGTTAACACAATCTAAATGACTTCTGGTAGTGGTGGTGGAAAAAGTCGTATGGTCTCGACAGAATTGTCATTAGCCACAGATTTTTTTAAATGTCTTCTCTACTTTTACTCAGCCAGTGTGTAATGGTAGTGAATTTTTATTAAATGCTTCAAACTTGAATAACTCAATTTTCTATAAACTTAGAGTTTAATTTTGGTATGTAGTAAGGTCTTTCCTCAGGCAAGATATCCACCAAAGTTCATCAAAATAACTTAGTAATATTCGAAGAAAAATATTTTTTTGAAAGAAAATTCAAAATTTGAATAACTCAATTTTCTATTAACTTAGAAAGTTGAATTCTGGTACGTAGTAAGGTCTCCCCAAGGCAACATATCTAGTAAATTTCATTAAAACAGCTTTGTAATTTTCGGACAAAAAATTTTTTCCAAAAAAAAAAAACTCAACATTTCCCCGGAAACCCCTGTCCGATTTCCCTGAATAATGAACTCATCCAAGCAATTAATAAAAGAAAGGGACTTGCCGAGTTTTATCGAAATCGGTTGATTATTTTTTGAGTTATCGGATACATGAATTTATTTACTTTAGTGCTGTATTCGATATTATCTGAAAAAGGCATTATAGGCGACGCTGTGGAATGTAATTTCGGTAAATTTACAGTTTACTGCACGGGGGGTTTTTAGAATTTTTTTTTCAGAAACATTCTTAGAACCCTCCTTGGATGCACAAGCCACAAGGCAAATTTGTTGCAAACAACCCCCAAGAAAGTTGAGGGACCAAGAATGAATCGGGGTGCTGGGCGGGAAGGAAATATGGGCGGGGAGGAAATATGAGCAGAAAATGCAAAAAAATATTTACCGGGCTTGGAAAGATCTGTTTTTCACAAATTGCAGCAATACCTTCCTTAAACCATGTTTACCACGCACCGTATCCATATTCGCCCAGGTCCAGTGACTTTTTTTGGGCGTTGCTCGCAAGGCATTTTTGTTGTGCTTTATGCTTTGCAGGTAGTTGTATGCATGCACAAGGGGAAGGAGAACCCCTGTGTTTTTGAGTGAGGGGGCAAAACTCTCTTCTACCTGGGGATTCTTCTTCCCCTTCTGCATGGATACAATCACCCTCAATGCATAAACCGAAGGATTTTTTTTATGTTCAACTTTTTAGTGTATTTTTTGTTGAGTATATTTCCTGTTTATCAATTTCTTTGTTTGAGTTTTGTATCCAAATGACTGTATAAATATTTATGATAGAGATCATGTTTTTGCTTTCCTTTCTTTACCTTATTTTTTACTGTTCCTAAGTAAATAAAGTAATGTTTCACTGCCATAAGGCACTTGCTGCATCCCGAACATTTTTTTAATAGATTGGGCAGCACACCTGCACCCAGGTACTTATTGACGATAGCGGTTAGAGGATCCACAATAACATGGATTATGCCCTAAGTGAAGATGGAAACCTGTTATGACCACTGATAAATACACTTTGAGAACCCAAATCACCAAAACACATTTTTTAAAGACCTGACAATCGTTTCACTAACAAAGTTAGCATGATCAGGGGATGAAAAATTCTAAACTCTCAACTACTTGTATTTATATTAGGTGTCAGGTGAAAGACCGACCCCGTTGAAAGAGAGGAATCATAGATAGATAGATAGGTGCTTTATTGTCCAAAGATTAAAATCTTATTGACAGGCAAAGTGTTAACATATAAAAGTAAAAGTTGTCAAAAGATAAAAACACAAAAATATAAGTTCACAACAAATAGTAATATAAGTGCATATGTAACTAGTATAACTATATATAAATAACAATATAAAAAACAATATAAACATAAATACACAGCTAACTAACAATATAATAAAAACACACAATATATAGAAAGCAGCCCAAATGAAAACAACCAATCGAATCTGTCACAGTAGTGTATCATTACAAAATTCATCTATTGAATAAAAACATTTTTCAATTAAAAATTCCCTAAGCTCTTTCCTAAAAATTTCAATGTCACCAATCCTCCTCAAGTTTATTGGTATCTGGTTAAATATCTTCTTACTATTATATATTAATGACCTCTTTAATAATGATGTGGACGGTATAGGAAGAGGAATGCAGTTCTTTTGTCTTGTATCACGAGAAGACACTGACCTGATTTCATCTTTATATTTTTCATGCATAAGGCATGCAGTCTCCAAAACAAACAGAGACGGTAGGGTCAATATCCGCTCAGAAACAAATAAAGGTCTACAAGAGTCATGGACACTAACCCCACACAAATATCTGATGGCTCTTTTCTGCAGAATAAATACAGAATTGAAAAGATAACCTGCACAAGAGCCCCAGTAACAAATGCCATGTCTTAGATGGGACTCCACAAGTGAGAAGTAAACACTTCTAGATGTACTCTTGTCCAAGCTTTTTGAAACAACTCTTAGTGCGTGACAACCTGATGAAAGCTTCTTACATAGATGATTTATATGTGTTTCAAATTTTAACGATTGATCAATGTATAGTCCCAAAAACCTAACACAGCTCTCGTTTCCAAGTTCCTCAGCTGCTAGTCACAGCAGGCAAACTACATTTAAAATGCATGATATTAGTCTTAGAGACATTCAAAGTTAACAGATTTGAAATAAACCAGTTTTCTATCATCTTCATATCCTCTGCCACAGTGCACTCCAGTGCTCCAACACTATCACTACTCTACAAGATGGTTATATCATCAGCATAGATAGTCATATGACCCTTAATTTTCAACATAAGACAGGTCATTAATATAGAGTAAAAACAGCAGTGGGCCAAGAACAGACCCCTGCGGAACACCATGGTGAATATGTTGGTACCCAGAGCTAATATGACCAAGTTGAACATAAACAATTTCCTACGTTTATATTTTAATTGCCAGAAGTCCTTCTTAAAATCCCACTCTAGCTGTTACTACTGAGTTTCAGCATCTCTTTTATGTCAAAGAGCCAGTGTGGACAGTGGACTATTTATCAGTTGCGGAGCTCGGTTTAAGCAAACTTTGTTGTGTATAGCCTTAGAGATATAAATACTCTCGTAGGAGTCAACCGATGAAATTAGATACCTACGAGAGTATTTATGTTATCTTATACATTTTATTAATTTTAGTCTCATTGGTGCTATATTTAATTGTTTTTTATACTTTATCCTATTTTATAGCCTTAGTGTATTTTAAATACCCATGACTCGCCACTGTAACTTGCCTGAAGTCCTTAATAAATTATTATTATTATTATCATAACAATTAATGAAATATATTACTGACTAATATTTTACCTCATATTTAGGGTTTCCAGTAGTTCTACTTAAATCCCTAAATTCAAGTTGTAGGGTTGTTACTTCAGATGTACTACTATCTGGAGACCATTTAGGTGCATGTGCCTTCCTTGTAAATAAATTTACATCTGAATAAGGAATTCCTGAATCAGTCTCAAAACAGGGCATCAATCGATCAGCTAGATCAACCTAAGTAAAGTATCAATTAGATTCTAAACAAAATATGCAAAATGTTTATACTTACAGCTTTATCCAAGTACATACTGTCGTTTGTAAAATGATAAATACTAAGCAAACCACCTAAAACCCGAATAGTAACTTCAAATAAATTAACATCTCGGTTCACATCAAAATGTAAATGTTTGTCAACCCACTCTCTAGCTTCATTATACTCTGAAAAAAAAGGTACAATTAGGATACCAGCCAATTTATTTTCTGTGAATAAAATATACACATAATTTCAATATGCACTCTACCAGGAGATGCCAACTACGGCTATTAAAAATGGAACCTGAACAAAGACACGGTTCATTGTAAACATATTAACCCTTTCACTGCTCAAAACGAGTATATTCGCTTGGAACCTTACTGCTCCAAGCGAGTATATTCACATATTGTATTTTAACTGTTCTATGCTTGAACCATATAGTCCCATATGCAATGTGGTATCAGGAAGCTATAGAAAGTTTAAGGCATGCATTTCCCACCTACAGTAAGGCATGGAAAGTTTTGTGTCTGTGTTGATCTAGATGAGTAAACTCACCTATAAGCATATGAAGTTGCAGCAAGACAGCAATATTTGCACGTTTGTCAAACAGATAAGGCTTCTTTGGTATTATAATATATAACCTACCTTAAAAAAAGTTTTAAGGTTAAGTCCCCTTAAGCTATTGAGAATTACTTAGGTGTACTGGCCTGTGGAACCGCCAACGAAAATTGCTAAAATTTATCATTGGCAAGAAAAAGATTTTTTCCCAATTGTGCATAAATTTGACGGCGGTAATTCTGGGTGTAAGATCGATAAATTACATGTACATCCGAGACCACTTGAAATATTTGAGAGACTCTTTTCACCGAAGACTTTGTCAAATTTATAGCCACAGAACAAATATAATGAATATTTATGTAGACAAAATGTTAATGATAGTTCCCGCATAACACGTTGGAAACCAGTTGATTACAAAGAAATGTTTTGCTTCTTAGCAGTGGCGATGTTAATGCCACAATTGAAAAAACTGAACTGGACAACAGATTACTATCTAACAACCCCCTTTTTTGGACGCCTCATGAAGAGAGGTCATCATTTATTGATTTTAAGGTTGTTACATTTTACGGACAATGACACCCAACGTGTCGAAAAAGATACTTTATGGAAAATTTTGTATTCAGTCAGAGATACCTAAACTATTTGACTTTTTTGTCTCTAGACATATAACTTGGGAATGCAGACATGTTTTCGTCAAACAGCAGCATGGTTTTCTTAAAGGAAGATCTACAACAACCAACCTTCTTTACCAGAATGTATTGGTCTCAGCTTTGGAGGATAGGTTACAGGTTGATTCGGTGTATACAGATTTCTCCAAAGCGTTTGATAAGGTTAATCACGCCTTATTATTGTCAAAACTTGCATTGTTGGGTTTTAATGCCAATTTGTTGTCTTGGGTGCGCAGCTTCCTTACGGGTAGGTCCCAGAGTGTAAAGATCAGAAACTTCATTTCTGATAGTATTACTGTTTCTTCAGGAGTTCCTCAGGGTTCACATTGTGGACCAGTCCTCTTTAATCTTTTTATCAATGATGTCATACATTCACTTAAGCATAGTCAGATCTTGATGTTTGCTGATGATATCAAAATTTTCAAGATTGTTCGTTCCAGACAGGACGCTTTACTTTTACAGGAAGACTTAAATCGTTTTGCTCGGTGGTGTGGTGACAATCTTCTGACTCTGAATGTTGATAAGTGTTTCTGAATTACATTCACTAGAGCTCAGTTTCCCATTGACTTTGTGTACTTCATAGGCTCTAATGCTTTACAGAGGAAGGAAATGATTAAAGACTTGGGCATTGTATTGGATAGGGAATTATCTTTTAAGGATCACATAGAATACATATTATCTAAAGCATATAAAATGTTAGAATTTATTCATAGATCAACTCTGGATTTTTCATGCAATAGCTTGAGAAGACCGTATCGTGGTCTGGTTCGTTCATTGTTGGAATGCTCTTCTGTAGTCTGGAATCCGAATTACAATATTTATATGAATCAGATTGAGGCCATACAAAATAGATTCTTGAGAATTTGTGCTTACAGAATGGGCTTGCAGAGAAATGATCTTAACTTTTCTTATTTGCGGAATCGGCTGCACTTGCAGTCACTCAGTGGTATAAAACGATTGTCAGTGATGTTTGTTTTCTGCATAAATTATTAGTGAATAAAATTGATAGTCCTTCTTTGCTTGAGTTAGTCTCTCTAAGGATTCCGGGCCGCACGAGAGCAAGGGAGGTTTTCGTGGTTCCCTTCCATCGAACCAATTATGGCTTTTTCAGTCCAATGTCGAGAGTAGCGAGAGCTGAAAATGAGTACTCGGAGCTCTTGGATATGTTTAATGATTCTGACCGTTCAATTAGAGGCATTTTGAGAGGTGTTATTGATTGAATTGGTTATGTTTTACTTTTTTGTTATGTTCTCATATTGAGATAGGTTATTTAAGACTAATGTAGTTTTAGATGTTCTTATTATTATTGTAAATGGTTGATCCGTTGAATAAATAAATAAAAAAATTAAAAAATCAGAAGTGTTGTCGATGCTTTGAAACCTATGTTTAGCCCCACTCCGACCCTTTCCAAAACTTGTGTATAGATGAAAGCCTGTTATTATGTAAACGACGGCTTTTTTCCAAACAATATATTCTGTCAAAGAGGCACCATTACAGGGTAAAATTTTTTTGCTCTGTAATTGTGAAACAGGTTATATTTTGAATTGTATAATTATTACCGGTAGCACCACAGATGTTGAAGAATGCACCACAGAAAAATTGAGAAATTTGGCTATATTTTGATGACACTATTGGCCCCGTAGTTGAATAAAGGACACACACTTTTTGTTGACAACCGGTACTCTAGCCCTACATTATTTTCACACGTACATGATCAAAAAACCTACATGTGTGGTACAGTGAAGTCCATAAGACAGTATATGCCAAAACTTTCCCAAAAACTAAAGCTTGGTGAAATAATACATAAATCCCCAGATAACCTCTTGGTGTTGAAATGACAAGTTGCCACGCAGGAGAAATGAAAGAAACAGGAAAAAGTGATTATTGAACAGGAGAAAAGATTTATAAGTCCAAGTGCATTATTGAATACAATAACAATATGGGACCCGTAGACAAATCGAATATGCTACTCTCATCCATTAGGAGAGGCCGCAAAACTATTAGTGGTATAAAAAGACCTTCATGCACCTTTTAGACCTTGCTGTTTTAAATTAATGCCAGTTACACAAAAACCTCTAACATACAACACTTGCAAAATTTTACCTAGACTTAATTAAAGAAATCTTAAGTACCACCATCCACTGGCTCGCACAAGTGAAGGAAAAAGAACAGAAAATGCTGAAACTCATTTGAGATTAACCGAACGGCATTTCCCGAGTCTAGTTCCTGCAAACAAAACAAATAAAGCTAAGAGATGAGTGGTTTGTGAGACACACAAGAAACGAAACAAATCAAGATGTGTAATTTGTCCTGCAGCGCATTGCACTGTGCTATGTTTTGAAGTATATCACACAAGAAAGAATTTTTCTATTTGCAGTATACAAAGATTTTTTTTACTTTTAGTATGGAACTTTTTTTATCCTAGAGGATGTTTTTTTATTGTTTTTATTATCATTCTATTGTATTTGACATTATATTTTTATCGTTTTTATTGTTTGATTGCTCAAGACGAGTTTAGTTGGAACCGGGCCATTGCTCCAAACATATATTCTCGCCAGTCCAATTTTCACGTGCCTACAGCGAGTGATGTTTGGAGCAGGTAGGCGCAGTGAAAGGGTTAAAAATTAACACCTATTTGCTTTAACATACTTGCCTTCCCTATCCTAGCTGGTCCAAAAGTAATGGTAGATGGAGCAGCAATAGAGTATTGGGATCTAAATTTTACTATTTGGGCAAACTTTCCACACACAAAATTAAAAGAGACACATGTTGAAATGAGAAATTGAATTTAAATTTTCATTGATATCTAGAGAAAGTTATTTGACATATTGTCTTGAAAATTGATATAGCTGCACTTTTCATAGTGATAAAAAATAATTAACTTCCAAAGTCTCTAGTATATAGAGGGTGCTGCTTGTGGTACCCTTCAAGCCTTAAAAATACTCACACTTTTTTGTTAGCATCGCTAGGATGCTTTTGATCACAAAATAGTATTCTCTTGTATTTTCTTAATATTACTTGTTAAATTATGTTAAAATCAATTGTATTCGAAATTTTCGCGATTTTAAAAATAGCTGCAGTAATGGAATACTAGCAATGTTGAAGTGTTTAGCACCAGCTTAGAAATGACAGAGATTAAATATGGATACACAACACATTTTCAAACTTGGTGTGTGAGAATGCATAAACTCTAAACGACAGATACTTATTAATTTTTTTTTTGTTACTTTAAGAAAAAAAAGGTGAATGAAATAAATCATTTTGATATAAGACATGTAACGAACAATAAAAAAATATTATAACCAATGACTATTAACTATTATTATTAGGAAAATAATTATTATTGCTTAAATATGGGACGACAAATGTTCATAATGACCACCAGTAACCTCAATACACTAAGCAGAAAAAATACTGTGCCTTTACATAGGAGTCCTTGATTTATAAATAAATTGAATTCCTACAATTTTTTTGTCATAATTCTTCGTTGGTGTTGATTGTGTTACTCTAAACAACTAACTGAAGATAACCACAAAGAAAAAATTACAGTGGGTGAAAATCTGGTATATGAACCAGCCCGCTCTACTGCACCTGCAGCCATCTATCAGGAAACACAGCATTTATAGGTCCTAACATGATTTGCAAAATGCGATGGCGCTCCGTCCTGCTGAAACCAACTATGCCGATCGATTTCATATGGATTGTCATCAGCTGGATATAGCCCTTTTAGTGTTGGTACTAAAAAATTTACCAAAAATCTTAGGTATCCTTCGGAATTTAAGGAACTGTAAAAAAATAGCGACTGATTATTCGATGTCCAATAATCACAGCACAAACGTTCACTATCCTGGGACATTGAGTGGTGGCCTCCATCATCCAAGGAGGATTTAGTCTGCTCCAGTACCGATAATTTTGTTTATTGACGGTGCCATTTCAACAAAATGTCGCTTCACCAGAGAAAATCATTATTTGTAAACTGAGGGTTTGCCAGACACAGATTCATTATTCTTTCGCAGAACTCAATCCTATGATCACTATCATCCTCATTTAATTCATGCACTAGGTGAATTTTGTACAGATGCATCTTTTATCGCTTCAAAACATGTAGATTAGATTAGATTAGATTTTATTGTGAGTGGGCTATTTCAGTCCCTCCACCGCGACCTTAGGTTTATTGTGGCTCACGTCTAATTATTTAGATTTCACCCATCAATTCCAGCTCACTGAGGGAGTCGATCTTTCCTTGAGGGTGAGAGTTTGTTTGGCAGGTGTACTGCCATCTGAGTAAAGTCGCTTGCCCGTTTTGAAGCTCAAAGAGAGATAACCTCTCTCCGAGTTCGTCTGGACCCGACATCCGTCAGTGTTTGCCTCGAGGCGGTATCATGAACTCCCGCTCTCGAGCAGCATCTAATCTCCAGTTGTAATCCACCCCTAGAGATCTCAGCTCCCCTCAGGCTCTTCCAAACCTCACACCTAAAAGTGTTAAGACTCAAGGCAACATCCAATCGAGTCCCGCTCCCGAGCATCACCCCAGCGAGGCCGTCCGTCCGTTTCGTAGCACACAGTATGGGCTCCAAACTCCGGGTGTTTACCACTCATCAGAGATCAGAGCCCCCCGGGACGTCTGGACACACGACACATGCCAGGGCTCAATCCAGGGCGGTATCATCTGGAACCCAGCTCCTGAGTAACAACCAAGCGAAGCCAATTGTCAGTCTCTGAGGCCACAGTGGAGGCGCCAAACTCCGGGTGCATATCACTCCCCAGAGATGTCTACCTCCCCCCAGCCTCACCTGCACCAGACCCCCGCCAGTGTTTCATTGACTCGAGGCGGTATCATGAAGTCCCGCCCTCGAGCAGCATCCAGGCAGGGTCGTTAGCCTGTATCGATGCTCACAGAGTAGGCCCAAGTCTCCAGCTGTAATCCACCCCTAGAGACCCCAGCCACCTCCGGGTTTTCACCCAACAAATCGAGCTTCCGACAAGAGACGACACCTGCGAGGTGAAACTTTGTTTGACAGATGTACTGCCATCTGAGCGAAGTCGCTTGCCCGTCTCAAAACTCAAAGAGAGATAACCTCTCTCCGAGTTTGTCTGGACCTGACATCCGTCAGTGTTTGACTGGGTTCAGTATCATGAAGTCCTGCATCCGAGCAGCATCCAAGTGAGGTCGTTTGTCCGTTTCGAAGCTCACAGAAGAGGCCTCAACCCTTAGTTTTATTCCACCCCTAAATATCTCAGCTCTCCTCCGGGTTCGTCTAGACCCGACACCCACCAGTGCTAGACTCAAGGCGACATCCTATCGAGCCCCGCTCCCGAGCATTGCACAAGCGAGGCCGTCCATCCATTCCGAAGCACACAGTGGGGGCCCCAAACTCCGGGTGTTTACCACTCATCAGAGTTGTCAACCCCCTCCGGGTCGTCTAGACACACGACACCCGCCAGCACTCAACCCAAGGCGGCACCCATCCGGAACCCCGCTCCCGAGTAACAACCAAGCGCCGGCAACCATCCATTTCTAAGCCCAGAGTGGAGGCCTCAAAATTCGGGTGTACATCACTCCCCAGAGATATCCGCCTCCCTTCAGGCCCACATGGACAAGACCCCCGCCAGTGTTTGATTCCAATTAGTCGCCTTTTATGACAGGCAGGAGTTACTTTGGGCCTATTCTTTTAGTTAGTCCCCGGACCCACAGGGGACTTAAAACATGTAACACCGATGTCTTGCTTACATTATGTTCCCTATTTGTCTAGTAGATTTGTGTGGATTTTCCTCTACACTCAGTAAAATATCCAACTGCTTTTCTTTATTAATTTGGACATTTGGCCATGATTTAGGACTATCTAGAACATGTTCAGGTTCATGAAATGTTCGCTCTATTCTACTGTTGCCTGTGGTATGGGGCGATGGGGATACTTGCCATTAAACATTTCACATATGAATTCTGGTTCTATCACCACAACCAATTATTATTAGAATGTATATTCTTTGTTTCACTTAAACGATGAACCACAATTAAACAATATCTACCGGAGTGAACACTGTAGAAAAATTACAAAATGAATGAAAAATTTAACAAAGTGCTTCCTATGTAGGGCTTTATCGAAAGATACAAATTAATCTTTATTTATCAATAATAATTTATTTTCTTAATCATAGCAAGTTACCATTTGTACACTTTTATCTTTTTATGTAATACCTTAACACCTCACAGATATTTTATCACTGTCTGTAAAAGAAGCGGCAGAACTGCAAACTTCTCATGTCGTATAATTTCAAATGTGAACCTCTCCGTAACTAAGAAATATAGTCAAAAATAAATGACTACAGAATAGAGAATGAAAATGCCTTTCAAATGAGGTGTCACCTGCCTACCCTTCCAATTTGAAAATTTAGGAGTTGTGAGGGGGTTTAAGCAAGGGGTGAAATTTTTACGCCATTAAGTGTAATTTAAAAATAAAAAATCGACCTGTTTCAGGGTTTTTCAATCATACAAATATTAACTGACAAAGTCAATGTATACATTACATAATATAGTCCATACTGTGTAATAGGTTTAAGGAGAAACATTATTTATAAATAAAAAACACAATACACCTGCATGTGTAGATAACCTACCTTCTGTTAGTCCCATTATGTAAATTGTGTCCAGAGAGTCTACAATCGTCAATCCCAATCCAAACCAATCATTATAGCCTTCAGAAATTGGTCGTAGATGGTCATGACCCCAAGCAAATTGCTTATAACCTCGCCATGCATGCCTAAATGCACGACTAACAGCCTCCTGCCTTTTGGTTGTAGGTCCTAAAAAATTATTTACTTCAAACTAATTCTATGTATTCCACCAATACTTGATGAAAATCCGTTATAATTTATTTAATAAAACACACAAATAAGAGTTTCATTAACATTTATTAGACTTATGAACAGTTTCACTGCACAATAGCTTAATCAGATATAGACTGACTATATTATAAAGTAATGTGTAGCAAAACCAATCATATGGTATAATAAATGTTGGTTTGTTTTATTATATAAATCAAAATAAGTTCAAAATCATACCACTTTAGCAGAATAATAATATAATAACATTAACTTTGGCAAAAATTACACAGCCTACTCTTTTACTTACTTATATGAACAAAGAAATAAAAAACACTACAATGTATGTAAGGCTAGATGCATAAATAGAGACTGTATACAACCAACCAACAATTTGTATCTAGCCTTACATACATTGTCGTTGTATTGAGAAAGAAAGTGCCAGAGCTTACAAATCACAAAATTGTTGGTTCTATGGTCTATGGTCTTGTCTTGATGAACCAGGACAGTTCTCCTTTTATCCCGTTATCCTGAGCCGGTAGAACAGACTGCTGTTGGTTAGGTTATTGTTTGTCGGTCATGTAGTCTTTGTTATTGATTGAGAATTTGTTTAGCATTAATGATTTTGGTTAGGTTATCGGAGTCACAATTGAGCGCTTCAGTTAAGGTTTTGTTCGTGTGTAAGGATGCATTCAAAAGTGTGTTGGCTCTCAGTTTGTTTCTTTTGTCGTCTATTTTAGTCATTTTGGTGTCTTCGAATATTTGCTTGTTTCTGACGTACCAGGGTATGACAAGTGCGTGTGTAAGTATTTGTTTTATATTCTTTGTATTTTTCCTCTGTTGGTTTTGCCTGTGTGAGCCCAGACTGGTGCTGCGTATGTCAGTGTGGGTTCAATGATTGTTTTGTAAATAAGTAGTTTGTTTTTCATGGTGAGTTTGCTGTATCTGCTTGTTCAAGGCTATAAAAGTGATTATAGAGCTTCGGCTTTGTTGCATGTGTTGTTGATATGTTTGGTGTATCGGAGTCTCTTGTCTAGTGTAAGTCCTAGGTATGTTGCTTCGTCATTAGTGGGGACATTTATGTTGTTTATTGTGAGGGGTATTGGTTAGTCTTGTGAAGGTGCCGTGCTTGCTTTTGTCTGAGTTAACTTGTATTTTACATCTGTGCCTCCATGTCGTCAATTAGTTTAGTCCGTTTTGTAGTTTTTTTTTCTGAAGTAAGTTTGTGTTTTTTGAGTGTGCCATTAATGTTGTGTTGTGTGCGTATGTCACTATGAATGTGTCTTTGGGTAGTGGTAGGTCTGCTGTGTATAGGTTGTACTGTTGGGGAGAGTGTTGAGCCCTGGGGGGGGGGCAGCGTGTAGAGGCCTGGGGGTCGACAAGATGTCTTCGACTTTAATTTGGAAAGTTCTGTGGTTGAGGTAGAATTGTATGAGAATTATTAGTCTTGTTGCGATGTTTGCTATTGCCATTTTGTAAAGTAGACCTTTGTCATCCCCGGTCAAAGGCTTTAGCGATGTTTAAGAAAACAGCACCAGAGTACTGTTTCCATTAATCCCTGATCGCGGGGCATGGCGGGAGGAGACGCCGGCCATACCACGGGACGCGCTCGTCTGGTTCACGGACGGATCTGGCGGGGAGCGTGGGACGGGGGCAGGTGTTTACTCGGAAGGACCGAGGGTAAGTCGCAGTATTTCCCTCGGAGCCCATGCAACGGTGTTTCAGGCCGAGATGTACGCCATCCTGCACTGTGTGCGGGAGAACAAGAGGAGGGGCTACACCAACAAGCGGATCCTCATAGCCACAGACAGCCAGGCAGCCCTTAAGGCACTAAGTAGCCCACAGGTAAATTCCTGGTTGGTGAGTGAGTGCCGAGACGAGACGAGCGACCTGGCTGGGCAGAATGAGGTGACCCTCATCTGGGTGCCGGGTCACTCGGGGGTCAAAGGCAATGAAGAAGCTGACAGTCTCGCGAAGAGAGGGTCAGCAGAACCATTTATGGGACCAGAACCGGCTCTAGGCGTGTCAAAGAGCACTGCCAGGGGAGCCATTAAGTCCTGGGTCAGAAACCAACACAAGGTGTACTGGGCGGACTGTCCAGGGCTCAGACATGGGAAGTCAATAATTGACGGACCCAGTTCAAAGAGAGCTGTGGAGCTGCTAAACCTTAGCAGAGGACAGCTCAGAAACACAACAGGTCTCTTGACGGGACACATGGCCGTCAAGAAACACCTACATAAAATGGGGCGGTTCGAAGGGGACCTCGCATGCAGACTCTGCGGCGAGGGGGAGGAATCAGCCCAGCACATCTTGTGCGAGTGTATAGCTCTGGACCGGAAAAGACAACTGATCTACGGTCACTCTAGACCGGAGACAGAGCAATATAAAACTTCACCCTACCAATCGCTGTGCAGACTAGTTCAAGGCACAGTGATTTTGGAATGGGTGGAGTAAGACTAGGGGTATGCACAATCAACCAAGGGTTGCGGTGCTATCGGAGCGGCAAGGCCGCGAACGAGCCCTGAGGGAACAAAAAAAAAAACTGTTTCCATTCGAAACTTGTATGTATGTATTCAGTCGCACGGAGTAGATCGAATGTTGGGATCTAAAACCGAATGTATTGTTTTTTTACGTCAAGGTATTCTTTTAGTCTAGTTAGTATAATCTAGTTAGTATAAGTCTTTCCAGGATTTTTGCGATTGATGTCAGTAGGCTGATGGGCCTGTGGGTTGTGTTGGTCTTTTTTGAGTTTGAGGATCATAATAATGTGCACATACTTCCAGGTATTTGGAAAGTGGCATAACCTCAGTGAGGCATTGAAAATAACCAGTAGCCTCTCGTGACATATGTGCTGGAGTGATTTGATTACTTTGTTAGTTATTTTGTCTGGTCCAGGTGCTTTATTATCTTTAAGGTGTTTTATTGTGGAGTTTAGCTCGTGGGTGTGATTAATTTTGTCCGTTTGGTTGGGTTGTATTTTAAATGTTTGTCTAGTGTGGTTGTCAATGAGCTTGGTAAAGTCATCATTGTTGTTGAGGTTGTTGGTGCATTTTGCATTGCATGAGCGAATGCTTCTGCCTTTTTCGTGGATGTGCACGCTATTCCGCCATTAGGTGGGCATAGGTGTGTCTATGTTTATTGTTGGTTCGTTGTACAGTCTCTATTAATAGCATTTTTTGTTTATTAGAGGTACCATGACAACATACTACCTGGTTACACACCGACATGACGACCCTATCGTATATTTCACAATGTTCTTTACTACAATGTCAAACTGATTCTTAAAACTTAATACTGCTTAAAAAACCATTCTGGAAACTGACAACCAACACACTTTTGAATGCATCCACACACACGAACAAAACCTTAACTGAAGCCCTCAATTATCATCAGTGCTCATCACAGGTTCCAATCTTCACTTAGTTATACTACCCCTGTTAAGGTTTGATGTCATCAGAGATCACATATAACTTCTTCTATAATAGGGGAACAAACGGTAACTGTGCACTAATTTTGGTTTACCACCTCTTCCCATTTTTATCGGAACATTTCTTCCATCATTCACTTCACTTTTCATAAGTGCCTTCTGAGTGTTCTTGCAGTTTAGGACACCTGCCTTTTCACCTCTTCGGGTGGTAGAACCAAGTCACCTTCTTTGAAGCTTGGTTTACCTGCCCAGAAGTGGTATCTGACTGGTCGGGTTCCTTGCTGCCTTAATATCTCTAACTATCTCATGAACATCCACAAATTATCTTACAGATTGCTGACCTATTCAGGCAAACATTGTTTACTTACATCAGAAACTAGGTCCAACATAATACCAATGAATAACTGAACTTCTTGTCTATACATTAGCTTGGCTGGTGTAAAATGTGCTTTTATTGATTGCAGAATGATTTAATATTATCATACCCAGGAAAATCTTCTTGTCCAAATCTTGTAACTACTCGTCAACATACTTAAATAATAGTTTAAAATACTTTGTTGAAACACTCAACCATGTCATCAGAGTGAGAATAATTTTGCCTCTGGTCTGACTGCATGCATTTCCATGAGAACTTCGAATCTTGATGGCATGCCTTTATTGCTTTTTTGCCTCTTTGGGTTGTAGGACTAAGCCAAGTCACCTTCGAAGTTTGGTTTCCCTGCCCAAAAGTGGTATATGATATTCACCCAGTAGCTCGCTGAGTTAATATGGTCTCTAGCCATACCATGAACCTTCTACAAATTGTCTTACAGATTGCTGACCCATTCAGGCAATCGCTATTCGCCTTTTTCAGACACTTGGCTCACTATAACACCAACGAGTAACCGAATTGCTCGTCTAAATATTAGCTTGGTGCTGTAAACTATCTGCTTTTATTGGCTGCAAAACGATATGACATCATACCAAGGAATTGTCCTTTTTCATAAGGGAGCTGAACAGTTCATATTCAAAATTTCGCCTTTGGTGTGACTGCATTTCCATAAAAAATGCGAATCTTGTGGCATGCCTTTATTGCGTTTTGCCTCTTGTTGTAGAACTAATCCAAATCACCTTTTTTGAAGTTTGGTTTACCTACCCAGAAATAGCATGTGACATTCATCCAGTTACTCGCTGCCTTAATATGGTCTCTAGCCATATAATGAATTGTCTACAAATTGTCTTGCAGATTGCTGACCCATTCAAGAAATTGCTATTCACCTTCTTCAGAAACTTGGCTCACCATAACGCCAAACAATAACATAATTTCTTGTTTAAACATTAGCTTGGCTGCTATATCTGTGTACTTTTAATGACTGCAGAAAGTTATGACATCATACCAAGGAAAATCTTCATGTACCAATCCTGTTGGTTCTCGTCAATACTCGAATAGGTAGTCTGAAATACTTTTCTTAAAATGCTCAACCATGTTATCACACTGAGGATGAAGGGGCTTTCTCCTAGTGAGAAATTTCATAGGGGAGCTAAACAGTTCACATTCAAAGTTTCGCCTTTGGTCTGACTGCATTTCCATGGTAACACCGAATCTTGATATGACATGCTTGACGAGTGCTTCGGGTATGGTCTCAGCTTCTTAATCAGGGACAAGTATGTTACAGACCACTTAGTGAAATAATCCAAGATAACAATAGTGTTCTTATTCCCCTTGGACGTTTCAGGAAGTGGACACAGTGTTGATAGCAATTCTCTCAAATAGTAAACCAGCACTGAACTGCTGCATCTTGGCTCATTTTGTCAGTGCACCTCTTTTTTGAGTTACAAACTTCACATGTGAAAATTAAGTTGAACATCATCTTTACATCCCAAGCAGTGAGGGTTTCTTTTTACTTGCAGTAAAAACGAACTCTTACTTTATCAAGTGTTGTCTTAATGCCAACATGATCTGCGCTGCCATTTTATAACTTCTTATTGAGGTTAAAAAACTACAACAAACTTTTTTTCCTTCTGTTCATCGTGGTTCCTCCAGCTTGGTAGAGTATGTCACTTCTGATGTTAAATGAGTCCCCTTGTGATAAATATGCCTTCACTATGGTTGCTGCATCAGAGATTTCATTAAACTGTCTACCTTTATTTTGATCAACACCATAAACTGCTGTAGAACCACATCTTCAGATTGGTAGTCTCTTAAATATGTCAAGGCATATCGAACAGTGACATCTTCAAATTTACTCAACCTAGTACCATTCACCCTGAGTGGTCAGCCTTTTTATCTGCAGATGTCTTCTAGAAAGTGCATAGACATTTGCATGTTTTACTTGCTATATACGTTATTTCAAAGTCATAAGCTTGGAGATGTTGCAACCACTGGACAGTTTGGCCTTTTAAAATTCATAATCCATTAGAGTGCTGCATGATCAGTGTGAAAGATATGTTTATTTCCATAAAACACATTGTGAAAATTTTTCGCAGCCTCGCTCATTTTTACTCTTGTACTTGAAGAAGCCACATAGTGGTGAAACAGCTGCTGCTTGCGTTAATAATATAGTGAAAATCTTACATTTCTTTGTTTTATTAATTATCTGAAAATATCATTTAAAGCTCTGATGTTTTGTTGGAAACATGGAATGTTATGATATCTGAGGTATAGGCTTACAATGGTTTCATAAAAACATAAAGCAAAGTGTTAGAATAAATGACCAACACAGAAATGTCTCGAAGGTGGGAAATGGAGTGCCTCAGCGATCAGTGCTTAATATACTTTTATCCCTTCTATATATAAATGATCTGTCTGAAATTTATATAGTGGGGAAGTTTACTTTATTTTTGGACAATACACATTCTCTAGAATGGTATGGTGTTGAGCTTAAAGATGCTATGCAAAATCAACTTGAAAAGGTAAGAAAAGTGGTGTGACATAAGCTAGTTTCAATGCTAACAAGACCAGTATCCCAACTTCAGGTGTACAACAGAAGGATTACTTGTTCAAGATACTCTGCTTCAAAGTCAACAGGGAGGTTTGTTGGTATTTGTATTTATGGTCTACTAAAATTTATAGAACACATTCGTTTGGTGTGCAAAAATATATCTGCAGTTTTTTAGACTGTGAAACTAGTTGTCGAGAAACTGGGTACAGAAATGGCAAAACATTGTACTTTCCAAGTCTTTTAAGATATGGCATCCCATTTTTGGGATTTTGCAGTCAGTACTTGATGGATTCTATGCTCGTTTTTCCAAAGAGCAACAATCCTTGAGATATGCAAAATGTAAGAGACCATACAGAATTTAGAAAATGAATAAAGCAAGTACTTGTTTCAAGACATTATAAGCTCCATCAATTTTATCTAGATGATTTCTGAAATGTTCCTTATATTATTGTGCATGTCTGTTTCATCCAATTAAGTCTTTATTATTATTATGTTATAGTGGAACAAGAGAATTCCATTGCATGAGATTTTTAATAGGTAGAGTTCCATTATATTGTTTTTGTGATATATTTTATTTATACACTTCTGTCCTCATATATATAAATGATCTTCCTCCTAACATTCCTGATGGCATCTACAGAGCAGGATGGCAACAGCCCTCTTTGTAGATGACACAACTTTTGTTATCACTGGTAATGCTGGTAGTGATGTCAATAAGACTGTGGACAATGTTCTTCGTGAGGCGAGAGCCTGGTTTAATGATAATGAACTCTTCCTCAATGAGGATAAGACAGCTTTAATCAGTTTCCATGCCAGGGTCACTTCTAATGAGTCGAACACTGCTAGGAATTTTCTCGGTCTCAACATCGACCCTGCTCTTGTATGGAGGAGCCAAATAGACTCGTTGGCTGGTAAGCTAGCCTCATCAGTGTATGCAGTGCGTAAGATTTCTGCAATGGCTGGACCTGAGGCAGCTTTGATCCCTATTATGGGTTGTTTTACTCACGTATGAATTACTGTTTGCTTGCATGGGGAAATGCAGTGAGAGTGCACTTGGATAGACTCTTTGTGTTGCAGAAAGCAGCTGTCAGAGGTGTTGTCGGGGCGGATTGCTGTGCTCACTGTAAACCCATCTTTCAGGAACTTAACATAATGTCACTATACTCATTGGTGGTTTACAGACAATTGTTGGTGGTGAGAGAGAACAGGAAGAGTTTTGACACACATGCTGAAGTGCATAGTTATAACACCAGACATAAAGATAATTTAATCCAACCGAGGCATCGGATAAATAAAACTAAAATGGTTAGGGTCGACTTTTTCAATGCACTCCCAAGGTGGTTAAGAAATGAACCTATTAATAAATTCCGAACAATTAATAGAGATTTTTTAATACATGCTTGTCTATACAGAACAGATGAATATTTTAATGTAGTGCTGCAGTTGAGATTCTCGATGGCCAGGTGATCCACTGTTTTAGTGATAGGCAGATATTGTCTGTTTTAGATGTGTATGTATTTTTGTTAATTTTTAGTTTCACATTTACATGTGCTTTAGGTATGATTTTTTATCTTGACAGGCCAATTTCATTTTTGTGTGATCTTGTGGCTAATAAAGTTATTCTGCTCTATTCTATTCTATTCTTATATTGTTGAATTTATCTTTGCATTGCACTTCCTGTTTATAGTCTATTTTATTTATTTATCTGATTCAATTTTTTAATTGAATGCTTTATTTTATTGCATGTGATTTGTGTGTGTTGCTTGCTAAATTGCTGCTTTATAGCTGTATCATTTAATTTATGTGTACCATTTATTTCATTAAAAATGACAATGTCCAAACCTAGATTCTGACCTGTTGTTTTATAACTTTTGTGTGTATTAATGATGATTTGTAATGGTTTTGTCAAATGAAAAACTTTTTTCTGACATAAAGCAAACAGATTAGTATGTATAAAATTTGTGTTTTATAGCTTATTACTGAAGAGAAGAGCTTTGTATGGGGAAAAATGGGAGATTCATAATATATTAATTTTGTGTGTTTCTTTTATGATTGTTAATCTTTTGCCTCTATGTGTGTTTTAGCTTAGTGTTTATGGTTTTTCTTATTTCTTTGTTTGTACTTACAAGGCTATGTATTTTATGCTGAATAAAGTTATCTTACCTTATTAATTAAGGAATGATTTAATTCAACTATTAATTATAAATGCACAATGTATCTATACCAACAAGTATTGATACTTGTGCAGCATAATAAAATTTAAAGTATGTTTTGCCTAAAATTGATTGACAGATATACAATAACTATTATTTAGGATGTTTCCCATACATGTAGAAAACTTCAAGGCACCTATGATCGACTGGCTTATCTTTAGCTTTATTAAAGGAAATCGTAAATAAATTCAGAAAATGTTTACTGTTTATGCAACACTGATTTTAAGGATATTTTGCATATGCCAATGTTAGCGTGGATCACAAAAAAAACATAATAACAATTGGGTTCTTCAGAGTTCATTTATCAAGACTAGGTATATCAAAACTTCCAAATCTATTTAACCTTACCATTAAACTTTTTTGATACAACTGGTTTCACACTATCATTTAGAGCATTGTTTTGAACTACAGCTTCTGGTTCTTCAAGTACATGATTATTATTTTCTACTAAACTATTAATATCTTGATCAACATTCCTAGGGTCCCGAATATTGTTAAAAACCTGTTTTGCATTATATAGTTCTTGCTTTATATTAACAATTTTGTTTTCGGGGCTGGTAGATATTAAGTAAAAAGTTATGAACAAAGCTATAACAACAGTGTAGATACAATTTTTTTGACATTGCGACAACTGGTTCCAGTGCTGAAAAAATATATACTTAGAACAGCTAAACCTATATTAAGTTTAGGACTTACCCTTCGCAAACTTTTGCGCTTTCTATCGCTTGTATTCTCTGCATTATTTACATCAAGTGCAATATGACCACCAGCATTATAGGGAGCCATATTACCTACTCTATTCTAGGCTTCCATGCATTATTTATTTATTACTTTTGGTACAGTAGTACGTGAAGAATATTACAAAAGTTTTTTAATAGAAATTTACAAATTCCCAATATACGTGGCCAATATATTTACCTACATATTTAACATGTCAGGATAGATTATAATTTTTTCATGAAGGTATGTTATGTTACAAGGATGAAAATATTTTATCTTCTAATCAATTTGCGCTATATACTCCCGCATATCGTATTACAAAACGCAACATCCTTATCATTTCATTCAATATGCCTAAAAAAATAAATATAGGTTTCAGGGTTTCAGGTTTCCTATCCCTACTAAATTGTTAAATATTAAACATCAAAAAATGTTGGCAGTCGGCAAGTGACGTCTGACTGCTGACTGTCTGACAGTCTGACCTGACAAAGGTGACAAATGACGTATCGCACTAGTTTGTTTACTAGTTACAATGACATGTCATATTATCAAGGTTAGTAGTGATACCATCACAGTATAAGAAACCTTATGCTGTAATGACCACCTGACCGCAGGCAAGGAGTTTTCTATTATATGCTATGATGGCCGTGATACTGACTAAAGCTAGATTCATACAATCGCGAATTGCGAATTGTGAAATTGCAGCGAAACCTATCCCTATATTGGTTTTCTTCAAATAATATCGAAATATTATTTTAAACAGACCAATAGGAATTAATTTCGCAATTCGCGTTTCGCAAGCTTTAGGTAATGTATTTAATTTAATTATAACACAGACGGCGGCGCCTAATTAATTTCGAAGGTTTTTTAAGCGGCCTTTATTAGAGCAGCTTCTATAACAATCTTCTCCTTTCCACAAATCAATAGGTCCCTCCATTATAAGAGCCAGGAACTTTATTTTGCTTACTGTTGTTTTGACTAATTTGATGAAAGACAATTTAATTATGACCCGCAGCTACATTTAGGTTAAAGTTAAAGGTACACAGTGAACCTCTGCAAATCATGGTGGTGTAAAGGGGATTAGGTATCCAACTAATGTTGCAAATACTGGTAACTTGAATACCTAACCTAACAGGTAAATGGGTACAAAAAACGTTAAAAACAGCGAAAAAAATTCTTAGGTTTTGGCTATGTATAGTAGGTCGTGAAGCTACACTCTCGAATTGCGAAATGCGAATTACGAGATCGCACCGAAACGTATCCTTATTATGGTTTATTTGAAATAATATCGTATTATTATAAGCATACTATTGGCGAACCCAAATCACCACAACGCATCTTTTTAAAGACCTGACGATCGTTTTACTAACAAAGTTAGCGTCATATCACAGGATGAAAAATTCTAAACTGCTTACTACTAAACATCACCTTATATAATGAGTTTTAAGTAGAGTCCGATACCGCCAAGATGGAGACCAAATAGCAGGCAAATTTTCTGTGTGTTGTATTTTTATTGCCGGACGGGGTTTTTGAATTCCCTTTATAACTTTAACTGGCAAATGTCGAAATATTTTAACTGTATCAACTGCCAAACAAAGGAGTGTAAATCA
Organism: Tillus elongatus; assembly: GCA_964006375.1. Classification (NCBI taxonomy): domain Eukaryota; kingdom Metazoa; phylum Arthropoda; class Insecta; order Coleoptera; family Cleridae; genus Tillus; species Tillus elongatus. The sequence goes on along the minus strand of OZ023263.1, from coordinate 109,433,858 downwards.
GTGACGGCGCTTGGTTTAAGGAACTTTTGCTTTTTATTGCCTTAGAAATATAAATACTTTCGTACGCATCTGGCTTCGCTGGCTGTCTAACATTTTTGATAAGTTTCAGATTTTCTTTATCAATGTGGTGGATATTATCCCAAATATGTTGTGCCACGCATGCCTTGTCTACACTACCGTATCTCAGCTTTGCCAAATTTTTACGAAATCTAGTCTCAACGGTTCTCGTAGTGTGCCCAACGTATTTAAGATTACAATCTTTACAACCTATCTAATGGATATCTTACATTTCAGTGGCTTTATATTTCGTATTACCTAACAAATTTCTAAGGCAATAAAAAAATAAAAGTTCTTTAAACCGAGCGCCGCCACTGATTTATAGTCCTTTGTTTGCCCTCTGACTCTGATACAGTTAAAATATTTCGAAACTTGCCAGGTAAAGTTACAAAGGTAGTTCAAAAACCTCGTCCGGTAATAAAAATACAATACTTCCAAAATTTGCCTGCGATTTAGGCTCCCTCTCGCGGCATCGGTCCTACATAAAACTCATTATATAAGGTGCACCTTATCCCCATCATGATGTTTAGTAGTAAGCTGTTTAGAATTTTTCATCCTCTGGTGACGCTAACCTTGTTAGTGAAGTGATCGTCAGGTCTTTAAAAAGATGTGTTGTGGTGATTTGGGTTCTCCAAAGGCACTTATCAATGCTCATTACAGGTTCCAATATTCACTTAGTGTATCGTAATATTATTTTAAATGAACCAATAGGAATCAGTTTCGCATTTCCTATTGGTTCGTTTAAAATAATATTACGATATTTTAAAAATAAACCAATTGGGATAGGTTGTCGCTACGATTTCGTAATTCGCGAGTGTATGAACCAGGCTTTAACTTGACGACTCTTCCATTAGAGCTAGCTCATTCATATAGTCAATGTCATAGTTATATTCATCAAATTCCTGATTTCCTCGCAATTCGCCAGTGTATTGCGAAAAGCCAATTATGAAACTTATGGATGTTAATTGCACTTGTTGATATTAAATCCATACGTAAACATTTAATATACTTTATTATTTCACTAACTGAATAAACTATACATTTAACTATAAAACAATCACAGACAGCACATAACAGATAACTGACCGAGCGTGGAGAGACGTATCTTCACTGTGTCGGTTAGTAGCGAGGAGAGAGCGAGAGAGATCCCTGGTGTCTCTTATATAGTAGTTCTTGACAGCTTGCTGTCGAATAACGTAACGCAACGTTTTAGCTGTCAAGAGAAACATAGGGTAGTGTTGACTAAAACACTGCGGTCGGAAGCACCGCCACATACTCCCCTCTCAGTGGCAACGCTATTAGTTCAAGTATCTTCGTGGAAATCGAACTCTACGTCCATGGCGTGTAGTTTGAACGGGAACGGGAACTTCACTGTCACTTTCAGTTTCACTGGGTGTTGGACTTTCACTGTCACTTTCAGTTTCACTAGGTGTTGGACTTTCACTGTCACTTTCAGTTTCACTAGGATGTCTCTGAGGGTGGAAAGTTGTCTGTTCGTTATCACAAAGAATGAATGCGGGTTTAAGACGGTCAACAGAAATTGTCTCTTCTCCGTGTGATTTCTTGATTTTGAAGACTTTGTCAGTTCGGGATAACACTTCAAAGGGGCCGTCATAAACTGGTTCGAGAGTTTTTCGCGGAATATCAATGCGAACAAAAACAAAAGGAGCTTCCATAAGCTTAGGATGGACAAATACCTTTTTTGCAGTATGGTGTTTAAAAGGTACTGGTCGAAGTTTCCTTATGTCTTCTTTCAGCTGAGATATAAGTGGTGGAACATCATGAGCTTGTGTGCTGTTGAAAAAGTCGGTGGGAAGTTTGATTGATTCTCCATAGACTATTTCAGCGGGTGTTGAGCGATATTCTGGAATTATGTACGATCTGAGTCCTAGTAACACAATTGGCAATTTAGCGACCCAGTTTTCGTCCATATGAGCTTTCAAGGCCTGTTTCAGAACTCTATGCCATCTCTCGATTACACCATTTGCTGCTGGGTGGTAAGCTGTGGTCTTGATGTGGTCTGCACCTAGTGTTTTAGTGAGGTGTGTGAAAAGGTGGCAATCGAATTGTTTACCTCTGTCTGTGGTGATGTATTGCGGAACACCGAAACGAGAGATCCAGCATGATAAAATAGTGTTCGCTACTGTTTCTGCTGTAATATCTGACAATGGAATTGCTTCGGGCCATCGAGAAAATCTGTCTATTATTGTTAACAGATAGCGTTGACCTTGTGATAGTGGTAATGGTCCCACAATGTCAACATTTATATGCGAGAATCTTCTCATGGCTGGGGTGTATTGTCCAATGGCACTGGAAGTGTGTCTCCATATCTTGACTTTCTGGCAGGGAATGCAAGTTTTAGACCAAAGAGATACATCGCGTTTCAATTTGGGCCAACAAAATCTATCCTGGACCAGATCGACTGAAGCTGATATGCCTGGGTGAGATAAATTGTGGATAGAATCGAAAATCTTTCGGCGAAATTTGAGCGGAATGAATGGGCGAAGTTTCTTTGAAGAAGAATCGCAAATAAGATTCATTCCGTTGTCAAGAGGCATGTTTTGAAATTTGTATGAGGAAGATTTAGACTGCAGAAGGTGTTTGAGTTCCTCACAAGATGACTGAGCTTGCGCAATTTCTTGGAGTGACACAGTGGAAGAAAGTGAAATTGTTTCAATGCGAGAACAATAGTCTGCGGGAATGTTTGTAGGACCTGGTATGTAGCGAATGTCTGTGGTAAATTGACCTAGGAAGTCTAAATGTCGTAGTTGCCTTGGAGATGCTTTATCGACGCGTTGTTCAAAAGCGTATGTCAAAGGTTTGTGGTCCGTATAAATGGTGAAATGGCGACCTTCTAGGGTATATCTAAAGTATTTAACTGCCTGATAAGCAGCTAGAAGTTCGCGATCGTGGGTGCTGTAAGATTTTTGGGCTGAAGTAAGCTTTTTAGAGTAGAAACCTAGGGGTTCTAGTGTTTGATCACGTAATTGTTGGAGGGAAGCGCCTACGGCATAATCAGAAGCATCGACATGGAGAATCAGTGGTAGCGAAGAAGACGGATGAGCTATTAGTGTAGCGTTTTTTAGTGCCTCTTTCAAACGTTCGAATGCTTCTCGAGTCTGAGGAGTCCACTCGATTTTACGTTTGTCGCGTTTTTTGGGATTCTGGCAGAGGTCGAATAGTGGTTGCTGAATTTCCGCAGCACGTGGAAGAGAACGACGGTAGAAATTTATGAGACCTAGAAATCTTCTGAGTTTTTCAATGGTATCGGGAAGAGGTAGGTCGGTAATAGCTTTGATGCGTTCAGGAAGTGGAAATAATCCAGATTTATTTACACGAAAACCTAAAAATGAAATTTCGGCCACTCCGAATTCACATTTAGATGAATTGATACGGATGCCGTTGTCTTGAAGTGTCTGAAAAAGTTTTGCTAGATGCTCTTGATGTTCTTTTTCAGAGGCTGATGTAACGAGAATATCGTCAAGATAGGAGTAGGCAAAGTCAAGATGTCTTAAAATTGAATGTAAATATCTTTGAAATGTTTGTGCTGAATTACGAAGGCCAAATGGGGTTTTAACAAATTCGAATAACCCAAATGGAGTTATGACTGCTGTTTTGGGAATATCTTGAGGTGCTACTGGGATGTGATGGAAAGCGCGAATGATATCTAATTTTGAAAAAATACGTTTGCCTTCTAACTGGGCATTAAAATCCTGCAAATTTGGAATGGGATATTTGTCTGGGATTGTTTTAGCGTTTAGTGCTCGGTAATCCCCACATGGTCTCCATGAGCCATCCTTTTTTTGCACCATGTGGAGGGGGCTTGACCATGGACTTTTGGAGGGTCTACAAATTCCCAAGTCCATCATGTGCTGGAATTCTAGCTTTGCTTGAGCTAGCTTTTCCGGGGGCAATCTTCTAGCTTTTGCAGTGACAGGTGGTCCTTCCGTACTTATAGTATGGAAGAACTCAACCTCTGGAAGGTTGCTAGAAGAAGTTTCCTTAAACAGGTCAGGAAATTGTTGTAGCAATTTGAAGTACTGGTGTGTCGGGTCTACGAGATGAATTTTAGAATTAAATCCTGGTGGTGGGTTAGCACCGGTCTTAGAGAGGTTTGTCTTTGTATCGATTAAACGTCTATGTTTCATATCTACAAGTAAAGCAAACTCTGCTAGAAAATCAGCGCCTATAATTGGTTGCGTGATATCGGCAAGTGTGAAGGGCCAGCAGAACCTACGGCGTAAACCTAGATCCAAATCTAATAGTTGTTCGCCATAGGTATGAATAGGGGTCCCGTTTGCAGCATACAAGGTACGTTTCGATTGAAATTTCCGTTGGTCGTGAGTGGGTGGAATAACTGAAATATCCGCTCCAGAGTCGATTAGAAATTTCATATTGGAGCGTCTATCAAAAATAAAAAGGCGGCGTGTTAGGTGGCTCTCGTCTCCTGCCGCGTGGAGGGAGTGCCTTATTAGTTTTCCGACACATGTTTTGCTTTGAAATTGCAAGGTTGGATGCAACGTTTGGCCTTGTTGCCAAATCGTTCATGATACCAACACGTGGAGGTTGAGGAATTTGCGGTTATGGAGTTTCGAGAAAGCTTGGGTCTTTCTCGGGAGGTAGATCGGGAACGCGTTCGCAATTCGTTGACTGATGCTGTTAGCTTCTCTAATTGCGCTTCTAATTTGGCTAGCTTGTCGGGCTCGCGTGACTGAATTTCAGCCACGTTGTATTTATCTCTGGAAAATTCCACGATTTTGTCTGCTGTAACCGACAAATTTTCTAGAGAATCGTTGCTCAAAGCCAAAATTGAACGAACGTTGACTGGTAAACGTTGTAGAAATAAAATTTTAAGGAAATTTTCTCCAATCTGACTACCGGCTAAAAACTTCATTTCGCGTAAAAGTTGCGATGGTTTTCTGTCGCCTAATTCTAATTCTGTTAAAAGTTTATTTAGTTTGCGACTATCGGACTCTTCAAATTCTAATAAAAGACGTTTCATTAGATCTGAATAGGGGGTTGATGATAATGGTTGGGTTAAAAAATCTGAAATTGACTCTGCGACATCAGGATCGAGTATAGCGAGTACATGACTGAATTTTGTCTTTTCAGAACTGATCTGCGATATATCAAACTGGGCGTCAACCTGCATTTGCCAGATTTTCACGTTACGTCTCCATATAGGAGGTAATTTTATTGCAACCCTTGCCATGATATTGCTGCTTGAAGAATCTTCGGCCATTGTGAAAAAAATCACATAATTTTTAAATTAGAAAAGACTGACCTGTTTAGATATTAGTTTTCTGTAGGCATGAGCACGTGCGTGGAAGTTAGGCGACGTCGGCTGGAACATCAGGCTGGGCATCTTCGGCTTGCGGCACGGGGTCACCAATATGGATGTTAATTGCACTTGTTGATATTAAATCCATACGTAAACATTTAATATACTTTATTATTTCACTAACTGAATAAACTATACATTTAACTATAAAACAATCACAGACAGCACATAACAGATAACTGACCGAGCGTGGAGAGACGTATCTTCACTGTGTCGGTTAGTAGCGAGGAGAGAGCGAGAGAGATCCCTGGTGTCTCTTATATAGTAGTTCTTGACAGCTTGCTGTCGAATAACGTAACGCAACGTTTTAGCTGTCAAGAGAAACATAGGGTAGTGTTGACTAAAACACTGCGGTCGGAACCACCGCCACAAAACTAATTCCTATATATTGGTCTATTTTAAATAATATTACGATATTATATTTAAAATAAACCAATATGTGGATACGTTTCGCGGCGATTTCGCAAGGGTTTGAAGTAAGCTTTAGTGAAGTTTGGATCCTGTGATGAGCACTATCATAAGTACACTTGGAGAAACTCAAATCACCGCAACATATCTATTAAAGACCTGGCGTTTTTCATCCTCTGATGACGGTAACTATGTTAGTGAAACGATTGTCAGGTCTTTAAAAATGTGTTATGGTGATTTGGGTTTCTCCAACTGTTTTAATTATTTGGTGTCTGTTATGGGTATACAGCCTACGTAGCAATAGCCACTATCTTTATGGCTTATTAAACACTGTTGTTCGATCCTTTCTTCATTTCCTTTATTCCATACATGTCTATTTAGCTTACAGCAGTGAAAGAGTAACTCTCTAAAACGATATAAGATACTTACATTTCTGTTAAAAATAATAACGCGTTAACATTTGATATTTATATTGCTGTTATATTATTCATAATTTCTTGAAATTATGCTATATAAAATGAGTGAATAAAGTATTATTTATTGTGTTATTCGTTAATCATTTCTATCTATGTATTTTGGTTTAATATTATTATTTTGTCATTAAAAGGGATTACAACTGTTTGTGAGACTGATAGATGATTCAAGCCGCATAAAAGAAAACGGCACAAACAAACTGACGGTATAATGAAAGTAATAAATACAATATCGGTAAAAAGTATTTCACCTGGAAACCGCTTCCTTATGCATTAAAACGTAAAAATAATGCACACAAATCTTAAATTTCGCTGAACAATAAAAATATTCACAGGATTATAATTGACAGTTTTTGTTGTTTTTTTAAATTTTGATCTTTGAAGTCTCCACACAAAAAGGTTGCTTTAGGAAAAAAGTCTTACTTGTATGTGACATTTTGGAAAATTTTCAAACTTTATAAGGCCCTACACATGTAGCGATTTATCGTATTGCATGCAGTACAACATCGACCAGAACTGCTGCAGTAACGATAAGCAGTAGCGTGTGTAGTAAAATTGGATGCCTCGCAGTACGCAGTAGCCAAATCGCTCGCAGTATGGAGCTTCCATAAAATATCGTATCAGCGGTCGTGTTTGTTCGCAAGTTGGAACGTGTGTAGAGTTATCACGACTGCGCACTTACGATTTTTCCATTGTAGGGGTGTATTGTTATTTTATTGTTAGCCAGTTATTCTTTTAATTTTATTAATCACGCAGCTGCCTATGGGAGGTGAAATCAAAAGATTACGCAAATAAAATAAAGAGAAATCACAGTTTTGATATTTTATTTAACAAATTTAAAGAATTGTTCCCAGAAGAGACGAAAGAAATAATGAAAAAAAAAAAAAAAAACAACATAAGAACTAAGGTGCAATTTCACTTAGCGATTGAGCTGAAATACCTGTTCTAAATTTAAGATCTTCATAAGAACATCTTGTTGCAAAATATCTTAATGTAACGAGCAATCTTTCTTCGGCAGATATTGCGTTCCTCATAATTGTATCTAGTTTTGTAATTTTATTACAAATTAAAGCCAACAAAGACGTATAAGCATCAGAACCCATTCTTAAGCAATTTTTAAAATCAAGAGGCCCTTCATGTTCAAGTTCTTTTAACAGCCACATAAGAGCGAATATTTATTTCTGTCCAACAAATACCTTTGACACCATTTCTCTTTCTCTCTGTATTGCTCAATGTGACATCCCAGTAAGCCACCACCCCTAAGAATATAAGCTCATTCTGTTACAACAGAAAACCATTCTGGTTTTTAAATTTGTAACTCAAAGATGTTGTGTTAAATATCTACATGTATATTATACAGTTAATATAAGTGTATATATAGTGTTGATACGCCAAGAGATCATTCAATAAGTCATCTAACTTTAACTACTGTGTTGCTATTTAATTAACCCAAACAACGCAACTATCTATCAAATAACCTATTATAACTCAAAGCACAATTTATATACGGTCCTTCGAGTATACACGTAACAATCTTCATCAACAATACTGCAGCTAAAAGAGCAACAGCTTTCCTTTTTAAAGTTCTTGAAGACATAATATGATGCACTGTTCACTCTAGCGCTTCTATTATTATACCGTAATAACTGCAATAATCTGAACTACTGCAGTACGATTTGTTTAATCGTGTGTACAGAAAATGGTTGTACTGCAACCCATACGATTTTCTCTACGACCTGCAGTTCCACATGCAGTACGATAAATCGTTACGTATGTAGGGCGTCTTATGTTTTTCGCAAACTGGGGGGGGGGGAGTCGTTTTCTCACCTTGAAATGGTTCAGTACTAAAACATGCTAAAAAATAGCACCGGGAATTCGCTTATTTCTGTAAAGTGCACTTTTTTAAATGGATATTCAGACAAGCATAAACTAATGACGTAGAAATTTTGTTTGTAAAAAAATAAAAAATGTTCGCATATGGTACACACTTTTTGGCGGTCACTATATAGGTATATAAATAAAAAATCATATAAAAACGTAAACTGACCCCAAATATGGATACTATAGGGTTCCTCGGAGGCCTAGTACACTCGCGAATTGTGAAATCGCAGCGAAACGTATTCCTATTGGTTTATTTTAAATAATATCGTAATATGGATCAATAGGAATCAGTTTCGCAATTCGCTTGTGTAGGAACCTAGCTTTATTTATTATCACTTATTTACCAAATTTTATTGAGGAAAATGGCCTAAAATGACTATTTATTACCTTTAAAATGTCAAATTCAAATGTCACGATATACATAACCTCAACACAGAAATGAGAGATAACCTATATACCAAATGTAAATATGTCATTTTCGGGTGGATTTGGTGGGGTTCCAGTTATATCATTTACCTAATATTTGAAAATTGTACATGTCCAGATAGTAAGTGCAGGGACCTAATATTTATTTTAAAATTTAGAAAGTTGATTATATCCTGATGTCACACATGACGACTGAAATAGAAGTACACCCCTTAACAAATAATCCAACTGCTGCTTGGAAAGAGATATCTAAAAGGCAAAAGATAATTAAATTAAATGTAAAGCCTCCAACAAAGCCTGTTGCAGCTGACAAGGTACGTTTTGTTTGCATGAGTGATACACATTCCTTAGTAAGGAATATGGTATTTGACATACCGGATGGTGATGTTTTTATACATGCTGGTGATTTCACAAAATGTGGACAGAAAGAGGAAGTAATTCAGTTTGACAAGTGGTTAGGTAAGTAATTTGGTGTTCCATTGGTTATTCAGCAATTCCCTATTTAGACAAATTGTCAATAAAAAGTAAGTACAATCACAGAGGGGGTATATAAAATAGTAACTCTGGTTACTAGTTGTAATATATGTTCTGCCCTAATATTATCTTGTCTATAACTACTCTCATTCTTAATTCTACATGTTGATACATACATAATATATGTATTATTATATTTAATAAAGGTACACACTAACATTTTGCTACTATGCCTTGTACTGTTAACCTTACAGATCCTGTTTTGCTCATGTCATCTGAGTGTTTTAGGACTCCCTGTAATAAAGTTCAGTCCCAAAGACTTTGAGATCCCCATATAACCTCCTGAGTTTTTGAGTTTTGCAGCCTTAAATTCGAAATATCAATAGACGACATTCAATTCTTTGAAATAGTTAAACAATAATTTATCATCATTGTATTTTTTTGAGTTACAACATATCCAACTTTAAAGTGGGATAACTTGTGTTTCTCAAATGGAACACCCTATTTTTTATGAATTGGCCAGGTAGACCATTAAATTTTGCATCTATGTACTATGGGTTTCCCTATACATATAGTTGATAGTTTTAGCGTTATAGGGGTTTGTTTTACTTTCGCTTATAAAAATAATGGTTTTGCCACAGAACGAGGCACAGAGCATGTGAACAATGTCAGGTGACAGCTAAATGTCTCCTTGACAAGGACGTCAGCAGCTTTTATATATCCATTGTTTGAGCTAACTTACGTCTAATAAATAGTTGTTTTAACAATAATTTCAATAGAATTATCAGTAATAAAATGAGCTGTTCACATGGCAAATTATTTGATCTATTTCGCGTAACTAGATGTGTTGACACAAAAACTTGGCAATTGAATGAAAATTATTTATATTTTAACCATACAAAAAGTGAAACACAGCTTAATAAGTAGTAGTAGCAGCAGTGGTGGGGAGGCTAACGCCAGGCAAGTAGGCCACAATGGGCCCTTTTTTGCAACTCAGCAACCACGCTCTACTCTTTCTCGGTTCCATTAGCAAACAGCCTAGACCTTGAAATGAAGGCCATGACGGTCTTCCATTGGACGGAACTTACCTGGTTCCTCTGCAGAGTGCTTGAACCGAACAATTCTCTTCGAAGACTCCGAGAAGCCTCACATTCACACAGGTAGTGGTAAGACATCTCTTCATTCTCGCCGCATTTCTGGCAAATGGGAACCTTCTCGACACCTATCAATGTGAGGTGTCTTCTAAGAGCGCAGTGACCTGTCAGCACCACAATAATGCGGCGAAGCACCTAGTCAACCTAATATTGTCTTCTGCATTCCGTACCTTGATGGTGGAAATCGGAATTTCCTTTTCCACCTCCTTGGCGACTCTTGCATGCCCTATTATTGCTCCCTCTCCGCACCAGTATCCAGAGTCTCGCATTCTAAGATGGGACGCCATAGCCTCCCTTCTGATACAGATGGAAAGCGGTGGCAGCATCAGCCAGACCTTTAGCGCGGCTGAGGGTGTCGTCCTCATAGCGCCTGTGATACCCAGGATAGCCAGCCTTTGGAGTTTGGCCAGCTTCCTGCTGGTTGTTTGGTTCACACCACACCACCAGACCAACGCCCCATAGAGGATTCTCGGCCTGACGATCGCAGTGTAAATCCAATGATACACCCGAGGATTAAGAGCCCTGGTCCTCCCTATCACTCGACGCGGCTGCCAGAGGGTCGCTACTTCCTTCCTTACTACTCGATCTATTTGCGACCCCCATGATAGTTTGGAGTCCAGAACCATCCCCAGATATTTGACCTCCCGCACTAAAGCTAACGGTTTTCCAAACATCACCGGCGCCCTGAACCCCTCCATATTCCTCTTCTTGGTGAATATGATCATCTCCGTCTTCGCTAGGTTCACGGGGAGTCCCAGCTCACCACACCATCTTTAAATTATGCTGCAGGCAGCTTGCATGCCCGCACAGTCGACGCTGAGGAATTTGCCGGTGACTAAGACCAGCCCATTATCAGCGTACGCCTGGGCGTAGAAGCCATTCTCGGAGAGCCGCTCCATGAGGCCGTCCATGACCAGACACCATAGATGAGGCGAAAGGCAGCTTCCCTGAGGACAGCCGCCCGTCACTCCAACGTCCAGCCCTCGGCCTCAAGGTCAGCGAAACTCTTCTGTCCTCCAGCATGCTCGCCACCCAACTTATTAGGGACCTAGGCGATCCCCTGTCCTATAGGGCGGCACAGACCGTATCCGTCCTTGCCGTATCAAAACCCCCTGCACGAAGAACACAGCTAATGTGCTCTCCCTGTAGTGTAGGGACCTTTCCACATTTCGCGTCGCAGCGTGGAGCGCCGTCTCCCTCGATTTCCCCCGCTGGTACGAGTGCTGATTTTTATGGAAGCAGTGATCCCTTAGGATCTCTTCCAACACGAACCTATCTATTATCTTTTGTAATACCTTAAGCAGGAAGTATGTGAGGCTGATTAGCCTGTATGCCTTGACCAGCGTGTAGTCCTTTCCAGGTTTAGGAATGAAGATCCTCCTGACCCGGCGCCAGGTCTTTGGGACATAGCCCCACGCCAGGCTGGTCCGGAAAACCTCCCTTATGTTGGAAAGCAGTATATCCAGGCCCATCTGGAGCAGGCCCGGAAAGATCCCATCACAGCCTGCGGATTTGAATGGAGCAAACTCGTTCACCGCCCAGGTTATAGAGCCATCTGTGACTACCCCCTCGGCCAGATGCCAGTCCGCATTCGACACCGACCACCGGCCCAAATCAGCAGCCTTCGTGACGGCTCCACCGCCCACAAGGTGAACCTCGACGAGGTAGCGCAAGGTCTCCTCGCTGGTGTTGGCCCAGCTCCCGTCCGGTTTCCTTAAGGATCTATAGTACTTCCTGACTCCTGTTTGAGTACCCTTAGCAACCTGGCTGCGCCCGGTAAGGAGTTAACTTCCCCGCAGTACGCACGCCAGCCTGCCCGGTTACTCCGTCGTAATTCCTTCTTAAACTCCCTTCTGGCAGTTCTCGTCCCAGGCCGCCTCACCAGATTCACAGACGGCTCGGTTTAAGGCCCCCCGAGTCCTGCCGCGGAGTGCGGCGAGATTCCTGTTCCACCATCGGACTTTGGTGGTGGATGGCTCTCCCCTGAGTGGTGTCGCGGCCGCATAGGCTGCCATTATTTTACCTTCTAGGGCCTCGGCCTCGTTGTCTAATGCCTCTATAGAGAGTCCTCTCCCTTTTTGGGCTCCTTGGCGACCCACCAAGACCCGCTACGTAGGCATCCTAGTCGTTCTTCTTTGGATTTCTCCTGGGGGGGGGGGGCCTCACGGTCCACATCCAATTCAAAGATGATCGGACATTGATATGTGTTCCGTCACCCTCCAGCTAGATTTGTCCTCTGTAATTCCTCTGCTCGCCAATATGATGTCAATCACCTCCTGCCGAATACGATTGACGAACGTCGGAGCTGTAACTCTATTTAATATCTCCAGTTCGTTGTAGCCAAATACTCTAGTAGAGCCTCACCACGTGGGTTGATATTTGTGCTGTCCCACAGCCTGTGGTGAGAATTGGCGTCACAGCCTATGATAAGATGCAATTCATGTTCCCTCGCGAAATCGACGGTACGCACCAGACCCTCCGAGGGAGGCAGCCCCAGCCGATCGTAGGGAACATAAAGACTGCACAACACAACCTTAAGCCTAATGTTACTCATCTTATATTCTAGAATAGCTGCTGTGGCGTCCCTGGATCCGAGCTGCGGCAGCCATACCATGTCCAGATCCCTCGACGCCAGTATGCAGGTCCTAAGTTGTTCTCCCTCAGCCTCGCCACTGACTTGCCTCCTATACACATAAGGCTCTTGGATCAACACAACATCGTCGGGACCGCCTGCGAGGAGCTTTGCCAGCTCCCCAGTGGCATCCCGGCTATGTTGGAGGTTGATCTGGCACACCCGCAGCTGCCCCGCGAATTAGTCGCGGTGTCGTCGGGCTGGAGCCCCCTGCCGACCAGTACCCGTCTCCGTGCCCGCCGCGGGACGAGAGGAGGCGACCACACTCGCATGTCGGAACTCTGATTACATTCATAGTCACCAACTCGAAGTACAGCCGCCACTCCTGCTCACCCAGCCTGCGAGCCACCTCGGGCCTAACCAGGAAGACGAGGCGCCATCCTTCAGGTCCTCCTGTCGTCTCCAGGTACCGCCAATGCCCAACATTGAGCGAGCGGTTCTGGAGAGTAAGCATCCTGACTACTTACTCTAGGTTCACCTCTTGACTCCTGAGCCAAAAGCCGATCCGGACCAGCCATGGGGCGTCTCCAGCCCTTGCGGCGCTGAAGGGTCCGTACGGTTCCACCCTAGACACTACGCCGGGAGAGCGGAGGAGCGTTTCCTCAAGTTCCCTGCTGGAACTACTTGGAGAGACAGGGATCTCTCTACCTTCTTCCCCTACACTGGTTTTTGGCACGTTACCAGCTTTTTCTTTTTGTCTTCTGTTCATGGTTGCTATGGTTATTTGTTTGTGTGAGAGTGTGCTTGTGGTTTAGTGAGCGTATATATGCGGGAGATCACGCCACCGCGCCCCAGCGCTTCGTCCATGATGAGACTTGATAACGTTAAAAGCGTCTCTGCGGCGACGCCGGCGCCGTGGCGATTCGAAACGTGCAGCTAACCCCCCTGTTCTGAAGCTACCCGGTGCTGCTGACACAATCGAGCATTTTTTGGATGGCTGATAGGGCAGCCCCCTACACCGGACAAGGCAAGGGTGTGTTCCTGCACTGTCCAAACGCGCCAGGTATGCCGGACCTGGTTTGCACAGCGCTGCCAGTTCAGAGCAGGCTCCACTCGGAGTCCCTCCTCGAAGTCCACGCCAAAGACAGAGGCGCCCAACCTGATCTATGTGTGACGTGTCTGTGTTGTATGCATGTGTGTGGCGTGTGTGAGAGGGAGAGAGACTTTAATAGACCATCAGCCCTGGGTGTTTCACCCATTGCCGACAGTCACTCCAGTGATGCCACATGGAGGCAGCCTCAAGGAGTCCAGTAGCTAAGCCGCGCACTGATCAATCAAGAGACTCGAAATCAACCAGTGCGAGGAAAGGCTAAGAGACTTCACCCCCAAACACCCCAACACAGTTTAATAACGTTAATTGTAATTCTGCGAACCAGAAACTGACGTAAACCATAATAACCTAACAATAATAATAATAATAACAATAATCCACAGTTGTTAACATAAAAACTAATCTAAAAAATCAGTACCTTAGACCTATTCGAAATTTTGCCCCTTGACCTGAATACACAATCTAACCCTTCTTTAGAATTTTCATTGTATATTGCTTAATAGTTGCGAAGTTATTGCGTGCTCGTGTAATATCAACTAATTGTTCAGTATTATAATTCATTTTTGATTAAATAACTCGAAAGTTAGAGCATAAGACTTGGCTCAAACACCTGAAAATTAAAAATAGTTATAGTTTTCGTTAGGTGACGTTTATCTGTCACCTCAATAAATATCAGTTGTTCCATTCTCTGTGCCTCCTGTATCTGATAGAATACAGTTATTACAAGAGAAGGTAAAACAAACCACTATAAAACAAACCACTATAACTCGAAAACTATAGCTATATGGAAACCCATACTACGTCGATGCAGAATTTATGACCTGACCTGACCAATCCATAAAAAAATAGGTTGTTCCGTTTGAAAAACACAAGTTATGCCACTTCAAAGTTAGATCTGTTGTAACCCAAAAAAAAAAACACAGTGTACAATGATGATAAATTATTGTTTAACTATTTCAAAGAATTGAATGTCGTCTATTGATATTTCGATTTTAAGGCAGTAAAACTAAAACCCCACGCCACAGCATACGTTTGAAGTCATATATAAATCGGAGTTAAGAAAAAGAAAGCCTTAATATTCTCACAAATATCAAAGATAGTTATAGGGAATGATACACAAAGTCACACTTATTTTTAAAGCTCTATCTAAAAACATTTGAAATAAGAAAGTTGATATCTACTTGCAGTGTGACAGTAAGTTCCACAAACCTGAATGTATTTTCCCGATATAGCCTAGATCATCGCAAGAAACTTTTGTTCAAAGCTTTTTCGGATAACTCTTATAATAAGGGATATATAGAGGAATTATACACTATTGGGACACTCTGTGTGTGTGTATATATATATATATATATATATATATATATATATATATATATATATATATATATATATATATATATATATATGCTTA